>VZRH01003997.1:106045-121155 GCA_013397555.1 Urocynchramus pylzowi
ATACTAGAGCACAGCATTTCAAGAAGACTCCACAACTTTTTCAGCATTCAAGCTGCATCACTTCCCCACACAAAAAGTTGCTTTTAGAAACAGATGGCAGCCTGCAAGACCTACAAATCCTTTGTCTGGAGTGGCAAACCAGGCCCTATTGCCCATCAAAGTCAACCGTCACATTGTGAAGCACTGACCCTAACAAATCCATTATGTTTCTTTCTACCACAACGCTAAACCAAACAAAATGAGTCAGACTTACTAAGAAAGGGTGAGGGATTTTAAATCCCTTTCCCCACCATCCCTGCAAAAATAAAGACAAAGGGGAGAGTCTGCATTGACCCTCCACTGATGAGCCCTGCCCCCTTGGGCCAAGCTGCCTGAAGGAGGATGGATTTGGGGTTGGAGCATTTATATGGCACAGTGCAATGGCTTTGGGATCAGCACGCTCTGTCAGTCAAACTACCCACGCAGGCAAAAGTGACCATCCCAAGCAGGAAAGAAAGGCCCTTATGCTGGCTGAATAATTAGGTCTGATGTGCTTTGTAGTTTCTCAGCCCTCCCTTTCCAGCTCTCCTGAAGTGCTGAGCAGATTCACAGCATAGAGATGGGGAAAGCTCTTCACAGGTACTGCAGGGAAAAGAATATAATGTTTTTTCTTGTCTGCCAGATGAATCCAGGCAATGTGAAAACACAGGAGCTCATATCAAAAAACTGCTGCCCTCAGTCAAGAGAGAAAGCTACAGAGAAGCCAGCTGAGGTGGTGATGGACAAGGCGATGATGTGGAAAGGATCGAAAAGCCTCTTCCCTGCTATGGCTATTTGGTGCATCTTGACACACAAAAGGAAACACCCATCACTGGCACTCTCAGCAGACACCTCCCAGAAAGGAATACTTTTATCAAAGAAAAGATCGCTCTCAATAGCAGCGGGTCCAGTTTATGAACAATTCAAATCACTTTCATCTCACATATCAAAAAACAAGAGACAACAAGAAAGCATCCTCAGAGCAACAGTTTGGCTGGATTCTTCACACCCTCATAAAAATTACTTCCCATCCCCCTCCTTTACTGGTTTTCTTCAGCACAAAACAATCTCTCAAGGACATGGCAACAACGACACTGAAGTCCAAAGCATTGAGATCAAGCACATGAAGCTGACGCTCATTACGGCTAAATTATGTCACCTATCCAAAGGCTCAAGCTTATTATTTAAGACAATACAACAGTCATTAATCACAGCCATTGTGTACTGCTCCAAAGGCGCCCAGAAAGCTGAAGAATACCACGGAGATTTATTATGCTACAGCGCCAGATTTAATTACATGGTTTTCTCCTCAGCATCTCGCCACTTGTGGTTCACCACCTGTTTGCACCAGAGGACCTGAAATAAAGAGGTGCTGCCCTCGAGGCCAGGCAGGCAAGAGAAGCTTGTGCTGCACTCTTCTGTGGCTGCTTTAGCAGAACAGAGCGTGTGGGGGGATGCTGGCAGCCAAATCACTCGTGCAGAGCTACTGTTTTCCTTTTGAAGTTTTAAATTTCCAGTTGCTTCTCATACACCTGCATATGCAGAAGAAGCACACCCTTGGGCCTACGAGCAAGGAGAAACAGGTCTCTGTCTTCTTCCTAAAGCTGCAGCGCAAAGATCCATGCCCTCGCCACCACAACAATGTATTTAAGCAGTATGTCTGTCTGCTGGCAGCCCTCTGAGTTTGCATTTTCTTCTATAAATATTTAATCTAGAAGAACTGTTCATGTTACCCACTTTGACCGAAGTGTTTTGACAGCCATGCTCACCACATGACAATGATGCTCTATTTAACACTGCAGCTGCAGACAGGAGGATCTGGTTTCAGTTTTATACAATATTGTGAAACTGATGACCTCCTACAAATAAACCACTTAATACATTTTTAAGGAGCTGAATTTAAATGCATTAGCAAGACAATTGTCAGTAAGCCACTACAAAAAACAAAAACAGAAATTTAATTCCTGAATGCAAAAGCCTGCTTAAATTTAACTACAATTCCTTTCTTATTAAGCCTATTCAGATGGTGAAAATTAAAGATAATCAAGCCTGCAAAAACTAAGTAGCTTCCTGAAACTGTTTCTCTTATAGCTAGAATAATTTCCAAACTTTCCAGACCACATATTGTCATCAGCCCTCGGAGGCCTCTACACACTTCTACCAGCCAGTTAATTGAATACACACAGAAGATGATGATGGCTCAGTGGATCACTCAGCTGGCCCCAAGGGAGGTTTGATCCCAGCCTCTCTCTAACATACAAAGACTCAGCATGGTCTAGCAGGAACTAAGCAAGAGTCAGTGTTTCACATCTGAAGATCATGACATTTTTTCAAGTAAAGAAAAGTCAGGGAGACAAAAAGGCCTAAGTAACCCAGCCAGTCAAAGCCACACAAATAGCTCTGCTACTGTTAGTGATGCAGAAAGGCACTTTAATAATCTCACTTTAACATGGAATCACTTAAGCACAGCTTGGAAAAAAAATAAGGAATGTAAGAGCGAGAAACTGAGTCAGCAGTGTTTATCCTTCCCCACATGCCCTGGCCCCCGGGGGTCGTCTCAGTTACCCAGGGGCTCATTAATGCATTCATCTGCTACAAGCTTGCTGGAAGCATGGAGCAATGCCACTTTGGTGTGAGCAGATTAATCAAGCACAGATTGCCAACCTTCCACTGCAAGGAAATGCCATCTCCTTCTAGGCTATTTCAGCAGGCAGAGTCAGCTGGATATTGTCATTTACTTCCAAGACAACTCATAAATGTAAAGTGATTAGCCATCCCTTGCAGCATCTTTTACTGGAGTTACTCAAAATTTAATGCACTTAATACAGTTTTATGACTCCTTAAGCATCATTAGCACTTTAATATATCAGACTACAGATTTTTGTTCTTAACAATAGCATCAGAAAGGTCAGAATAGTATCTTAGAACAATAAAGCATGAGGATGAGCTGGTTTGTTCTTGAATGCAGAAAGGGGGAAGATAAGAAAATAAAAAGATAGTAGAAAACTCTCTTCCCCAGCATATTCTGCTTCTGTATCTCCCATTCAGTACATTTTGAAAAAATACATTAGTGTTTTTCCATAGACATATCTCTGGATGCAATAGTACCAACACAGTCAAGCCCCTACATCCTTTCATTAAGCTTGAGGAAGGACTTGGACCCTGCAAGGAACCATCTGAGAACTGCTATTTATTGCCAAACATAGCTTTGTTCCCACTGCCTGCTATCACACTGTAGGAGCTGAGACTGAGCAAGAAAGACTAAGAATGATGGCTTTAGCACAGCTGTAGGTTTTCACAGGTATGGGTGAACAGCACCAGGAATTATGCAACAGGATGGCAGGACAGAAATCATGGTCCTCTCATCTGCAGCTCCTTTTGCTCACACAGGCCTGCTAGCTCCAAATGTCCTTCCTTCCTTCCTTCTTTCCTTCCCCCTCAGTACCAGGAATTACCTTTGCTCCCCCCCACCAGATGGGCAGGAGGCAGCACATGCTCTGCTTGGATCCCAGCTCTGGAGCTGCCAATTAGCCTGCCAGGATACCTCGTGGGGGGGCCTCCCTTGCTTTAGAAAATGCTGTTGCTTTTCCTGCAGCCTTTGTACTATTGTGTCACAGCACATGTGGCAGCTGAGACGGCCACGACACACAGAGTACCCCCACACCATTTCAGAAGGCTCTAAGCATTTGCCCAAACAGATAACACCAGACCTCACCAGAAGGCTTCAGCTGTCTGCCCATACAGAGTAACATCACTTCAGAAAGCTGCAAGTATCTGCCCATCTTCTTCTTTACCCAACCTTTTACAGTCTTCATCTTACAGGCTTTACACCTGTGTGCCCTCTGTTCCCTTTGGTGGTTGGTCAGTGCACCTGGGCACTCCATGGCTCATTTCCTTCCATGCTGCTCACCTGCTTTTTCACAGCCCCAGCCCACTGGGGATAAGGCTCTGCTGCAGCCCCACTCCCAATTACCACAAACTGTCTACCCATGCTATTGGAAGGTCAATTAGAACCTCTGCTCTAGCTGCAGGGACTTCACCACAAAAAAAAAATTCCCTTTCTTTTCTATTTCATCTCTGACAAAACTAAATTGACCTGTGTGCTCAGAAGCTGGTAGATGAGGATAAGATCGGTTGGGGGGTTGGTATTTTGACCTTTTTTTTTTTAATAAAAAGGAAACAAGCCTAGTGTGATCGTGTTATCAATCACTCAAGCTGAGTTTTGAGTGTGATAACACTGAACTATTAACAACACAGATGGTCTCCTGCTTAGTTGGCATCAGCTTCCCTTTTGAGTTATTCAGTGCATCACAAGCAATACTGAGACATGGTCAGAAGTCATTGTCACAAAGTGCTGACAAAATATTAACCAATAACCTATCCCAATACCAATTTTGAATTGCAGATAGCTTTCAGATCATTATCACCATCATGTGTGATCTGTATCTTGGACACACTGCTGCAAGGGCTGCTCTGAGCCATGCACTCCCAGCTCTTTAGGGACAGACCTAAATCTGGGCCTTTTCTCCCCGGTTCCAGGACAAATGGCTCTTCCAGCACTAGCACGGACCTGAAGGCGAGGAGCATGAATGCATCCAGGCCCCCAGACAAGATGTTTTGTCATTCTCATTCCTGCTGAAAGCACAAGAGCTGAACTAATCGGGGCCCCGAGCTCCTGGGTCACAGCCAGGGCACCCGCACCAGGGACCTCGGCTCTTTCTCACCTGCTGACAGGGACAAAGCAGGGCTGAGGGGCCTGAGCTCATTAAGGCACGGTTTTCATGGGAAGTTCAGCCCACATAAGGCTGGAGGGATTTTTTTTTTTTTTTTTTTTTTTTTTTTTTTTTTTTTTTTGGTTGTTGTTTTTTTTTTTTAACTGTGTGTTACGCTGAGCAAATTTCAACAGGGCTCTTTCTTTCCCCACTCAACTCACCACCCTGTGGGCAGCTCCAAGTAGAGAGAAACAAAGACATGGGCACAGAAATGACAGTAAGTTATTACCCAGAACTGCTGTTGTGAAAGTTAACATCTCCCATCACCATTCCCTTTTTGCTAAGTGCAATAGCAGACCACGGTTACATCTGCCTCACCCCATGCAGATGTTCATATCTATACAGGAAAAAAAATATTACTTAATAGCATTCCCTACACCAGGATTCTTTAATTCTTAGTCATTCCCCAATTTCAAACACAAACACCAGACAACACATCCCTGCTTGAATTAAGAGAGTCAAACAACATCTGCCATCACACTCACTAAAGCCAGAAAGAGTCAATATATTTGCAAATATATTGTAAGGTTGTAAGAGAAACCTATCTTGAACAGCATCATCTTGGGAAAAGGCTAAACACCTAATCCATCCATGCTGAATAGCTGCTATCCTGATTTCCAGAGATAAGTGTTCTCCCTTAATAGATTCATAGCAATAGTAGTTACAGACAAAGGCTGACAACCCCAAAAGGGGTGCATTAAAGACACTGTAATACCATTCTTCCTGGCCTTGATATTCCTGTAGTGCTTACAAGGCATCACATACAGCAAAATACACCCTTTACACACCTCTACCATCAGTCATTTTTATAAAGCACCTGGCAGTTTTCAAGCAATGTGAGTCATGACCAACATTTAATCTTCATAGCCTCACAAAATGTTTTCAGTGTTTGTGTTAGTTTTGTTTGGATTCGTTGGTTTGTTGTTTTTGTTTTTTAACAAGAAGTGGGAATTCTTCCTCAAATACTTGGTGCTGTGTATTTTCATATAGTTATACTGCAAGAATAAAAGTGAGAAAGCACAAAATATACATTACAAAAAAGTCCCATTCTAGAAACAGTGCAGTAGCCCTTTATCTCTTCCACAACAGCCAACATCACAGCTGAGAAGTCTGTGTTAACAGAGCTGATGTTTTGTTTTTAAGCATAAAATTGTAAAATATTTTAAATTCATGTCAGAGTATTGCACAGCATAAAACAAACAAGAATACCAAGTGGGAATGCTGATAGAAAAATAGTATTGTGTGAATAACTAACTCATCAGCAAATCCTCCCCTCCCTCAACAATGAAAAGCCAAATATTTATTCAATTGCATATTGCATTCTTTGCTCAAATACTTCATAATTTGAATTTAAAACAACAAATCTCAATTCTCTTTCCTGAGCATCTCAGGGGAGACCAGAGGGCCCAGCAGAAGGTATTTACACCATCTGACTGGATTAATCTCGGCAGCAATCTGGAGAAAAAGCATTAGAGGGGGGCTCTTAAACAAGTGATTTGGACCCTCCAGGCAGGCTCCAGGTCAGTGAGAACACGGATTGCAGAACCTGTCAGACACCTGAAGTCAGTGTAAGCAACACCTATTTGGACCATGACAGCAGCATCCTCTTGCAGAAGGCTCCAGCTGATTCCAGATGCTGGTCAGCCCAAAGCAGGCTGCTTGGACCATCTGATCAATATTTCATTGAGGCATTACCAGACAGGTGAGTTCTGGGTTTCATCCTTCATTACTAAGCGCTCAGCCCTCTTGTGTTTCAGTCACAAGGGACTCTAAGCACCTCTGACACCTGGGCTGCCTCGTGTAAGGAGCAAACGTGGTGATGCTTGATTTTCCCTTGCAAGTCTCGTTCCTGCTCCCACAGGTGACACGGCACCGCATCGCGTGCCACCGCGTGCCAACCCGCTCGTACGCGAAAATAGCTCTGCATGGAAATGAGCAGAGCTTTACAGAGATGCTGAGGGGGAAATGCAAATTTATACAAATAATTTCAGTCACCCGTGAAAAGCAGCAGCCACTACACACCCATGACGGTTGAGCTTGGCTTTTTTTTTTTGTTTAATCTTGTCATTGTTTACACAGAATGGTGTTTCAGATTAAGCCCCCTTACCCTTCCACACGTTAGTCTTTAACATGACAAGAGAATACCAAGAAGGGGGGGACAGAGGATACTTCTGGCTTTCATGCTGTGCAACTTACCACTCACACAGATTCAAAGCATGATTTGACTCCATATCAAGCTTGATATAAAGTGCTTCTTTTAAATGCTACTAGATCCCAGAATTATTATTGTAATTTGATGGTTAAAATGACTGTAAAGCAAACTCAACTTCATGCTCCAGGGTGAGGGAGGTGCTTACTCTACAAGACTGACATATTTAAACATTGCCTCTGAACACAAACCAAGAACAGCTGACATGCTTGTATGAAATTGTGAGGGTTGTTCTCCAGTGAGATAACCACCAAAAACAGACCCCTCACTCCAATATCATATTCCACTACGAGTTAATTTTTGTACTATCACTTGAAGCAGGTTACTGAGATCTGGCAAAGTCCTTAAAACCACAGAAGAACTCTTCCCATTCCTCTTTCCCATGGAACACTCTTCCCATTTCACTCTTCAAGCATCTGCTTGGATGTTTTGATGCTATTGTTCATGGCTTGGGTAGGTATGGAGGTAGAAGCAAAACCTCAGACCTCAAAGGAGAATGGCTTCATGTTTTCAGCCAGGCACCTCCACCAAGCCTAGGACACCCTAATAACCACCTTCAGCTGAGATTCAATGATCAGACAGCTGATTAAAAATGATCTTTAACTCCAAGCAAGAAGCACAAATGGAGTTGTTTATATTTTCATACTGGTAATGTAACAAATTTCTTCCAGCCATGCCTACATCTGGCACCTCAGCAGTCTATCACACATTAGTAATCTCCCCAGAATGTTTCTTTTACTGTGATGACCCATCATAATTTCTTCCCTAATTACTTTTGGGATTATCAATATGACCAATTTGATCAAAAAACCACAGTGAAGGCTTACTGTTTCCTGACCAAATTTGGTTTTCCTCAATGACATTTTTCCTACAGTATATATTTTTGCTATTTGCTGGCTAAGATGTAGATAATGAAAAAAAAAAAAATAAAAAAAAAAAAAATTAGAAAAAAAAATGGTAGGCTATTTACAGTTATGAACTATACAGAGATTCACATATTCCACACAGTTCCTCTCCATGCACACCAGAGGTGGCTCAAGAAGAAACTCTTTCCACACATGTAAGTGGTCCTACATGATCTCAAACAGCACCAGCCAAAGATCACAGCTTTAACTGCATCGAAGTGCACGCACTGTTTGTTTTTTTCCCCCTTCATTCACATTTCTCCTTGACTCCAGCCCTCACTGCAACAGACCAGAACTGCAGCAGGAGCAGTGTGCCAGCCACGTATCCAGTGCCAGCCCACGCAGAGGCTTTGTGGGCTGTAAAATTGCCAGCATGTTTTAGGGACGAGCTGGCATTAAGGACAACTTGATTAGTCCATGACAAGCAGGTGAAAGAAGGCAGGCAAGAGAGCCCTGACACCCTCGCCCTCCTGGATTATGAGCCCCTCCTGAAGCAGCTTGTTTTGGAGTTATTCCTACATGGAGCTCTGCACTGGCACAGGCGAGCTGTGGGAAGGGTGTCAGGGCACTGGCACAGCTCCTGCAGCACTGGGAAACGGCTCTGGCGAGGACACGGGAAAACAGCTGAGCAGAGAAATCAATATTACAGTCACGCACCGCCATATCGGAGCAATCCTGACATATTTATGGCTACTGCTCCTCCGTTTGCAGAGCGCTGGGCATCGCCTCCCCCCGATGCCACCATCCTCCAGCACCCTGAGGACCAGGGCAGAGGTGGGCACCAACAGGGGAGCAGGACCTTGACCTCAGGCTCACACCACCACCCCGTCCACACCCTTCCCAGCGACGCAGGGCCGTGCCCAGCCCGATCCGGCGCTGCCGCGCTCCCTGGGACGTGCCACGTTTGTCACCCGGGGCTCTGCACCCCTGGCAGGTGGCTGTGGGCCTGGGACCCAACTCTCCACAGCCACTGCACCACTAAGCCGCCAGGCTGGGGCCAGCAGTGACTTCAGGCTGATACGCAGGAACAAGATTAGGGCTGGATTTAGGTCGTTCTTATAAAGGACAGCAGCTCAGCCATTCTGCCTGGCACTGCTTTGATTGCCACTGCATGTACAGGGTGTGAAGGGAAAGGGCTGCCTCCTGCAATCCTTTTTTCCTGGGATCCTCACTGAAAAAGGCCCCTCACGTGCACTATCACACCTTCTTCTCTGCTACTGCAACAGCCACTGGCAGCCAAGCAGCCTCTGAGCATGCAAGAGGCTTTAGCCTTTCTAAGTGAAAATCAAAACAGCAGCTTATCTAGCAAGCAAAGTACAAGAAATTCTCTTTGGTTTAGCATTAGTGAGTCAGTGCTATTGATAGGAATAATGATGTTTTTCCAACCCAATCAGTACCTTATTTTCAAAGGAATACAGTATAAAAAACTTAGATGAAGGCAAATGTATAACAGAATAATCACACCAGGGCTGGGTGAGCATTTAAATCCAGCATTTCTCTGGCATATATACAGATAGAGAATGCAAGTGCTATTGCTAAAAGACAGCAATACATCACAGTCATCAGCAATTCCACAAATGCTGCGTTATCCAAGCAAGCAAGAGAGTTACTCCTTATTAAAGGTTATTGTAACTGGAGATCATACTTGTCAATAATATTGACAGTTCTTTATAAAAAGCACTGTTTCCTTTGGCTGCAGAAATTCTCCTATAGGAACTAAGTCTTTAATGCATAATTCAGATTTTTTAAAAAATTAAAATCTTTGTGGCATTACAATGGAATTCCGGTTTCCTCCAATAGCAAAAAAAAAAAAAGAAAAATGAACCATTACAGCAATTATCCATGCCACCACCTTTGAAGATGTAGAAGAGAGCAGAAACATTATTTCTGTTTCAGCATCCAATTCTGGTTTCCCAAAAGCAGGGACTATCTCCATACTCCTTTAACTAGAAAAGCAACACTTTATATATGCAGAATAAGATTTGGTTTCACATGAACAAAATATTAACCCAGCTTAGATTTTTATCAAACAGGTTTCCTAAATGAATATACAGTATTTCCCTATTATTATGACAGCTCACAAAAAATGACAGTTCAATAAGCTGGCTAGTCCATCCAATCCCTAATCCATGAGATTTGGTTTTTTCCAGCTATAATGTCAGAAGATTTAGTGCTGCATTTGAGCATCACTTCTTAAGGGGGGCTGGAGAAAAGCTTGAATTCCATTCCTCCCACAAGCCCTGCAAAGATGAGAAATCCTAAGCAATCGACCTCAACTGCTTCTGAGGAGCAAGTTAAATTTTGTTAACTTGAACAGTATAAACCATTTCTGCCTCTACTTGCACCATTCTCATCCACATCCAGGTTGCTTAATCCGGACAATCCCTCCAAAAATGCTTTGTGCAAACCTGGACTACACTTAAAAGTGAAAAGCAAAACTTCTGTAGCCTGCTTGTCATTTGCGTCAGTTGTGTAAGTCGTGAACAGGAATCGCAACTGATCAGCTATTCCTCGGTAAAGGGAAACTTAGTCTATTTCCAGCGAACTAGGAAAAAATCCAATTGCCTATTTTCAGAACAGCCGTGCACACAAGAAGTTGTATGACTGTAGTAATGCCACCGAGTTTTCTGGCAGCGCGCTCCGCGCTCAGACTTGGCGCGGGGGAAGCGCGAAGGAGAGCGGCGCGGGCGGTGGGGAGGCTCTGCGAGGCGTGAGCACGCAGGTGCCAAGCACACACAAGGACAAAAAAAGTCTTTTAGCTTTCTAAAAATAAGAGCCTACTAGATAAGAAGCACAGTTAGCCAGACTGCAGCATGCCCTGTTTGGATTTTAACATTTCATTGAAGGGAAATTAATTACCAATATGTGGATAATTGTAGGGAAACAGCATGAGGTAGAAGAAACGTGCATTTTCCCCAAGACATTCAGCATTTTCAGTGTGCATGACCAATATCCACTCTCTGCTGGCCATTAAAATAAAGAGTTTGATCTTAAAAGCAGAGTAATGAAGCTCTCTACAGTTTTGAAGCACACGCTGAATAGGACAGTAAGACATTGAATCTGTACACAATGGCCAAAACTAGACAGTGTAAGGCAACATTTACAGTTCATGTGTGGGAAAAAGCCCTATAAAAACCTTACAAGTCTTTCCACACAGCAAGCAGGCAACCATAACTCCACCAATATTCATGTTCTAAGACACAGAAGGCACCATCCAACACAGTCCTTCAAGTCCCAGTTCCCACGCTAGCTTACTGAACCTTCTCTTCCTCCAAACTGCACCCTCAGTGGAGACCAGTCCTTCCTCTTCAGAACAAAACACTCTTTCCTTATTCTCTCCCTACTTTCCTCCAGAGCACTAAATTACTTCCCCAATAAAGTATATTTCATTTTCTTTTAAATTGAGTCATATGTACTCTGGATTTTTCTAAACTGTACTTTGTAACACTCAAACAAGATCCTACAAAATTTAACATGTTCCCCAAGCAAATGGCAAAAGCTGCTACAGCCAGAAAACCTTGTGCCCTGTACATATAGCTCACTATATATGCTCATGAAGTTCATATAGAATGACAAAACATATGAGAGAAACAATTTAATGAACAATTGGGTCTTTTGTTAAATGCAATGTTAAATATTTACTCTAACAAATGCATTTGAGCACATGCAATTCCAAGGCTGATAGTCTCAAAATGGAGATTATCTAGTACCTGAAAGAAGCAGGCATGAAGAGGAAAGTGAACTGAAATGTATTTTCCATCAGCCCTAAACATGACAGAAAAGCTCCCTTCACCCTGCTTTACTGGAGTTCAACAGGGCACTGAAACCAATACTGAAATTTCATGCTTTTCATGATATTTCACATCAAATACCCTGCTTTTCTTTTATGACCTCTCCAACTATTAAACATCAAGAAATCCTTAGATACTTTCCTTTCCTCCCTCAAGTCCCTGGAAAGAGCCTGGAAAAAAAAAAAAAAGGGTGTTTTTTCCCCTCCTTCCTTGAGTGAGAGCTTTGTGATAAGGGCCACAAGTGTTTTGACAACATCATAATCTACACACAATTTTGTTGTGTGCCTGGATACACTACCAAGTTGAGCAATAGGTAAACAGCTTTTAGCAGTTCAAAATTAGTTCACTTAAAAACCCCAAATCAGCCATCTGAAGAGCCAGCTGTGGAGCAACTCACTCAAAAAAAAAAAAAAAAAAAAAAAAAAAAAAAAAAAAAAAAAAATCTGTACCATAAAACATCGTACATGCAAAAGACAAAAAAATAATCTAAGCAAAACGAACCATTTGCTTGGTGGAAAATTCTCATCTACCAAGCTTATTTTAAGCCCTGAGCATCCATTCAGTGAAACAAGAACTATAAAACAAAATACTCCTCCCTAAAAGCATGTCAAAATGCTATACAACCATAAATGTTGATTTTATTTCATTTTCTGAACAGACCTATCAACACTATGAGAATCAGAAAAGCAGTTCTTTGCCCTGCTTTCACGAGTAACACTGAAACACTTCACTTCATGCCTGGTGCAGTAGATGAGGATTTTTTTGGTGCTTTTTTGTTGTTTTTAATTGAAGAGAGTTTTTGTGGAAAGAGATTTTGGGCTTAAGGCAAGGAAAGCTTCCACACCAGGGAGAGTCCTGGGCTGTCCCCAGCCAAGGCAGGGCACAGGTCAGGGGGCTCCAGGTGACACCAGAGCTGACTCACAGGCAGCTCCTCAGCACACCACCCACCACGGTGAGCTGCCTGCATATCTGCAGATCACCACCAAGTCCATCTCAAATCCTCAGAGGTTTTTTAACTCCTGCTTCTCTCTTCACAGGAGAGTCCCTGGGGCCTCCAGAGCAGCAGCAGAGTTCCTCTTGTCCCTTCTCCTGCTCTTTGCTCAGCCCCAAGGCAGCTCCATCAGTCAGACCTGGGTGAGCAGGGCACTCTGTGAACACTGGCTGCCAAGGGATTCACGGGTTTGGAGATAAGCAGGTTCTTGATCACTTTTTTTTTTTTTTGCTAAACTGGGGATGATCCGTGCAGCAGCTGAAGTCACAGCAACTTTTCATTGATGCCTTGTGACTTACCTCAACAAGCTCTTTAAGCACAAGGACAGCAAGATGTAGCTATCACAGCTACACAGCACTGAAAGAACAGGGTCATTTACTTCTACAAAGAATTTTAAGAACATTTTTAGAAAGAATAGCTATTTATGAGTTTCCTGTGATAAAACAGACTTTCTGTTCCCTCAAGCATCTTTGTTCCCACCCATTACAGCAGAGAATTCAATTGCAGTACCTTGGTTTTTGTAACACAGATTTCTAGATGGGCTCTCACAACTGCCTGCCTACAGCAGCATTAGTACTCCCCAAGATTTAACAGAAATTTTTCTCAGCTACATCTCAAACCAGAATTAATTTTTCCATGGCTGTATTATATTTGTGGCTCACAGCACTCCCTGTTCCTCCCCAGCATTTCCCACTGCTGAGCTCCCAGCTGATAGCAGAAAGCTCGTGTCACGAGTCCCTAAAAATATAACATTGCTCAGTGGCAATGTTAAGTCCCATCATATTTCTGTTACTCCACTTCTTCCTCTATCACATCCCAACCCTCCTAAGGTATTAAGAATGCCCCCTGAACTGGCATTACCAAAAATGTTTGTATGTCCAAACCATATTGCTGGACCTTGCCTAGTTTAGGTCAGTTATGAAGAAATTGCTTCAAGAATTACTACTTTTGTTAATTTCTCTTTGAAATTATTCACAGCTGCACTGTATTTTATAAATGGGTATATCCTATATGTGCCAAAATTACTTTCTTTCACTGAAAAATGTAGAGGGAGATTACTTTAGCTTTGAAATCTGCTTAGTGTTGCTGGAGCAGTTCAGCCAAACCTGCTGAATGACCATGGAAGAGGAGCCCTGTAGTCAAGGCACCACATTTGCACAAACCCACCACACTCAGGCTGTCCTTGAGCAGTGCTCCCCAGAACATAGCTATGCACCTGCCTGGGAAATGGTGCAAAAATCAGCAAAAGACAACTTGGAAAGTCTGGGTACACCAGGGAAGGCACAGCCTACCAGCCAACACAGCTTTAAAAACAGTTTCTTTTCAGATAGATGACCCAAAATTTAGGTAGCTGAAACCCCAATAGGTCATATCATGCAAATCAAACAGCTGGAAGGTGGCTCACGAGTCAGGAGTTTTCTACTAAAAGCAGCAAAACTGAAAACACACAGCTGTGGCCACAAGGACATGTGAAAAAACAAAGAGATGAAAGTACATTTAGCTAATGCTTCAGCTTGGAGACCCCAGGGCTACCTCCAGTGTGTGCTCACTGCCAAGGGCAGAGACTAAGCTACCCTGCTTTAAGATAAGGCTCCTTGGAAAGCTGTTCCTTGGAAACATACGTGCATCCACCCCTTTTACTGGTGGCAAAAACATGAACTTCACCCAGCGTACGTTGACCAGTGATATAGATCATCGTGTCTTTCTCTTACACAACCAGAAGGCAAGGTACTTCCTGATGCAATAGCTGCAGAGACCTCGTTAGGATCCCATCCTCGGGATCCCACTGCCAGGCAGAGGAGCTCACAGCTGCCTTCAACTTCAGCCACGCACAGCTCCTTTGCCTGCAGTGTGAACGCACGGGAATGGGCAAACGTTGCCACTTAAACACTTCCCAACTCCTAACTCCGTGAGGAAATGCTTAGCTTCCATGCAATTAAGCCCTGTTATTAAGCCTGAAGCTGATCAAATTTTATATGTAAAAACCTGACTTAAATAGTTTCTTTTGCATAAACAAAAGTGACATTGAGGAAGAACTGCTGCCTTATGCCAACGTAATCAGCTCATATCCAGTCATGAACCCACCAAAAAAAAAAAAAAAATTTTAGAAAATGTGTTAGAGCCTAAGCAATAGTTTTATTCCTTTTTTTCTGTAACATTTTTGGGGTGGAGGGGGAAGGAAGGATGCAGGAAGACTATTTCTGAATAGACATAAGGTGCGAATAAAACATAATAAAGACGCGATTCCATTAATATATTCAATTCTTCCCAGATCCCTCCCCCTCCTTCCCAGCGCAGAGACTGAAGAAAATGCATCTGCCCCGGCAGAAAGCTCGGTCATTCGGCTCCCTCCAATTCCGACAGCCCGAAGGGTTCCCTTCCCCTGCCAGCCCACCCGCCGGGGGCTGCCTGTCCCCGCCACGC
>VZRH01003997.1:136822-177882 GCA_013397555.1 Urocynchramus pylzowi
TTAAAATTGGGGTTTTGTTTGGGGGTTTGGTTTTTGGGTTTTTTTTTTTTTTTTTTTTTTTTTTTGCTTTTTTTTGGCAGGGGTGACGTGAGTTTTTTCTTATGTGTTTTGCTACGTTTTGTCTTCTGGTCCAAGTTCTACTCACCCACTGATTTATAGTAAGATGGGCAGGCCAGTAGTGTCAAATGCAGGGATATCCACCCTGATTTTATTCCCTGTAAGATGGACGGGCCAAGAGTGTCAAACACAGGGTTTATCCATCCTGTTCTCCATCCTCATTTTATTCTCTGTGAGATGGACAGGCCAGGAGTGTCAAACACAGGGATGTCCATCCTGTTCTCCATCCTGGTTTTATTCCCTGTAAGATGGATGGGCCAGGAGTGTCAAACACAGGGATATCCATCCTGGTTTTATCCCCTGTAAGAAGGACAGGCCAGGAGTGTCAAACACAGGGATGTCCATCCTGCTATCCATCCTGGTTTTATTTCCTGTAAGATGGACGGGCCAGGAGTGTCAAACACAGGGATGTCCATCCTGTTCTCCATCCTGGTTTTATTCCCTGTAAGATGGATGGGCCAGGAGTGTCAAACACAGGGATATCCATCCTGCTATCCATCCTGGTTTTATCCCCTGTAAGAAGGACAGGCCAGGAGTGTCAAACACAGGGATGTCCATCCTGCTATCCATCCTGGTTTTATTCCCTGTAAGATGGATAGGCCAGGAGTGTCAAACACAGGGATATCCATCCTGGTTTTATTCCCTGTAAGATGGATGGGTCAGGACTGTCAAACACAGGGATATCCATCCTACTATCCATCCTGGTTTTATTTCCTGTAAGATGGACAGGCCAGGAGTGTCAAACACAGGGATGTCCATCCTGATGCCTTCCCTCACTAAGCATTTAAGATCAGTTTGGTATCTTGAGCGCTGAGCTCTTGGCAGGTGTTTCTATACTGATTAATTTCAGGAGAGTAAACCCAAAATAAATGCTACAGGATCTCAGCCCTGCTAATTTGCAGCAATTCATGGAGAAAAGCCAGCATACAGCATTTGCTGACAAGATTTATCTCTCCAATTGATTGCAGTTAAAATCATGCTTCCCTTAGGCAGATGAGGATTATAGAGCTCTGCCTTAAAGAAGGAAGGCATTTGCTAATTGCATTCATTAATTACATGGACTCTGCTGAATGGCATTCTCTAGTGTGGAAAAATGTAAAATGTTTGATCATGTGTATTTATTTGTAATAGAAACATAAAGCCTTTAGCCAATGATTTAAACAAAGATTTAGTGGGAGTATCAGCCTAAATAGCAGAGTGTGAAGTTCACAGCTTAATGTTTTAGTAAGTGATGAAACTAAAGCCAGTACTTAAAGCAGAGTCCAACACACAACAAAAATACTGCTAAACACATATGACTTTTTTTCTAAAGATACAGACAAATAAAGAAAAACTGATCTAATTAAATACAAAGTGTTAAGACTCTTTCACTGGCATATTCCTCCTGTTGTCCTTTTGTCATTTTAAGGACAAACTGCACAGCTTGATGTTGTCCATGATTCTTTTGTTGTGAAAAATTGTCAGGACTGGGATGAAAGTTCTTTTTCTTCATGCATTATTCTGCTGTTTGTGAAAACCACTGCAGAAGAGAGAAAACAATTACAGAACAACGAGTTCAGTTTCTTGTTTGTTTGTACTTGCAGTCTTGCTGTTGTGGAAGCACAGGCCTGAAATGCTTCTCTGGTCGTCAGTTGCAGGGGAGGTTCAAAAGCTGTGCCCTGAAGCAAGGAAGTCTGAGTTATTGAAAAGAAATTAGAGAGCAAGGTGAGGAAGGAAAAAGGATACGGAAATACTAATGGATGGGTGAAGGAGATCTAAGCAGGGAGGCTGGAAAACACTTCCTCTCCCTTCAGGCCACTTCTTGCTGAGTGTACTCACAGGATCAGCATAGGAAGGGCCCAGGGTGTGCAGAAGAAGGTGGGTGAGGAAAGTTTGGTGATGAAGTGCTGAGAGGCTCTTCCTTTGCCTCTCAATGCAGTACTGTGGCTCTCCACTCTCCATGCTTTTGATTCTTAAGTGAATCTAAACTCTGACATACCAATCTTCCTTCTCCTTCACTGCTTGTGTGAAGTGTACTACACACCTTGAGTGGTGTGACAAGGCTGTCCAGTCTGAACGTATCATCTTTTAAAAACTTAATCTAAATGTGTTGGATTCAGTTTCTCTCTTCAGACAGCTTGGAGCATGTTTATATAATCTCAGAGTGGGCTACAGGGATGGAGGTCTGCTTTCTTCTACAACTGACAGTATCCACGTGAGACTATTGCACCGTAAGACTAACCAATCCTTTAAAATACAGACTGAAATGCAATTAATTGGGACTACTCTGGTTAACTACTCTGCATTAGTTTTGGGTGGTTTTTTCTGGTTTTGTCAATTTTGGAGCTGGCATATTGATGAATCTTAAGGACAGAGAGGAAATCTTTTAACTGCTTGCCTTTGAAAAAATGCTTTTGTATAAAGATTCATCACCATTATAAAACTGGTAATTAATGGTGTCTCTTCAAACAACCTACTGATAACCACTGCTATGTCCACAGGCCCTGCAATGCCAGAGTCTTCCTGCAAAATCTGAAGATTCAGTGGAAGAACCCTAAATGGGAGTAGATTACTGTGTGTATATCTTCAGGGCAGAGGGAGAGAGATGTTAAAAGGTTGCACATTCAATTTTTAGCTCTATCAGCTGTCCAACTAACTGGTTGATTCTCACTGAATAAGTTCAGAGTACTCTTCTGAATGGGTCTCTTGATAGCTTCTTCCTTGAATACCACTTCTTTCAGACTTTAAACTGGGCAGGGGCAAGGCAAAAGAACACAGGGATCTCCTCTTCTTAAAGTCCC
This sequence comes from Urocynchramus pylzowi, assembly GCA_013397555.1. Classification (NCBI taxonomy): domain Eukaryota; kingdom Metazoa; phylum Chordata; class Aves; order Passeriformes; family Fringillidae; genus Urocynchramus; species Urocynchramus pylzowi. The sequence goes on from VZRH01003997.1 coordinate 139,720, forward strand.
TGGTGGTGCAAAGCCTTGAAATCACTGAAGAAACATCACTTACATAGCATTTTTCACCTTTCAGGAATCGTCATCCATCACTATGAAAAACAACATCCTGTGAGTTTGTTTCAAGCTTTGTGCCTCATCACTTTCTTCAGATAAGCTGTGCTCCGAGCTCTCCTGAGGAAAGCCGGTGTGCTTGGGGGGGAAGCATGGCCTGCCGTGGCTGGAAGTGGCTCCTCCTCTTGGGCAGGCAGAACAGCCTTGGCAAGGTGTGGAGAAGCAGGAGGGGAGGCCCCTCTCTGTGCTGGAAGCGCCGCTGCCACTGGAGCGCAGGCAAGTCTCTGGACCCCGAGGTGAGAGCGTTTCTGGAGGAGAACACCGAGGTCACCAACAGCGGGCACCTCACACCAGAGATCCGGCTGCGCCTCCTCACCCCTCGCTGCAGGTTCTGGAGAGAGAAACCTGACCTGTGGCCTTATGGGGACCCTTTCTGGGCAATTTACTGGCCAGGAGGCCAAGCCCTCTCCAGGTATGCTGCAAAATTCACCAGAGCTGATAAGTCCAGTGTGCCAGACCTGGCTCTGTTTGAAGCAATTCCTTGGGATGTGTGTTTGCCTGTTATGGGTGCATTATCCATCCTCCTCTCTGCTTATACTGGAGTGTCCCAATCTCTGCTGGCTGGCAGCGAGTTCCAGCACCTGCTGTGTCAAACAACTTGTGTCTTTTAAATAGAAATTTGTTACAATCAGTGCCCATGCATGTGCTGACAACAGGGCTGAATTTGGATCCATGGAAGGGCTGTGCAGATGGCATCAAAACCCAGGGAGGTGTTTAATACTATCACTCCAAACAAGAGGATTGCTATTTTGTCATAACATGTATGGGTTTTCTGCTGGAGACAGACAGGAGTGTGGATGTGCCTCTGGTCTGTTGAGAAAAGTAGTTTAATGCTGATGCACTTGGAGTGCTGGTTAGCCTGAATAACTCTCCTCATCTAGGATTCAGCAGCCTTATTGTCGTGACTTTCTGTGGCTTTTAGTCACATCAGAAGGCACATTTTGATTTTGGCTGCTGACTATCAAATATCTTTAAATATTCCTGATTCAGAAGAACTAGAGTTCTTTTATTTTGTGAAATCAAATCTCTCACTTAAACAGCAGAAAAAAAAAAAATCTTAATTTTTACAGCAGAGAACAAGCTGTCAGAGAGTCCCCACATAGATGAAAGGGAAGAATCTGAATTGGGGCGTTACTGTTTTTCTGCAAGAAAGCATAAATAAGAAGGCAGTTTTGACCAGGTAAAAGATGAGTCTTACTGTTAAATTATGAGTTGACTATGCCATGTAGATGAACTAGAGTGCTCCTAAACATGGGGTATATAAAATAGATTAATCTCTTAATTTTGTTATCATATTATTTGTATGCTCAGATATTTGGGTAGCAGTAATAATTATCTGGCATTTAATTACTTTATTGTCTTACTGTTTATGCACTGGTTTGATGTATTAAGAAATGTCAGAAATCAGCTGCATAATTTGGAAGAGTAAAAAGGGAGCACAAAAACATATTGTTGCCTCCATAACTGTCCTCCTATAACAGCTGGTGTTTCAACAGCATCAGGAGTCTCCTGTTTCAAGCTACTCTTGGTGTAATCCAAGATTCCTCATTAACCCAGGAGGGCAGAGCCACTGTGTGCACTGTGCCTGGGGATACAGCAGCATCCAGCTGTCCTGAGTCACCACAACCAGCAGCAGCAACTCAGTAACCACTCAGCTGGAAACAAGGCATTTGCAGCATTAGGGCCACACCACGCCCTACACAAATTACTAATGGAAAGTCATGGCAAATCCCAGCAGGGCCCTAGAAAGGAGAAACACTGCACTTCTGTGGAGATGCCACGCCTGTCCTTGGTCCTGGTGGTAAACTAGGGGCTGTAACAGCATTCCCCTAAGGCCATCACTTAGGGGAGTGCTGTTAAACATCTGAGCTGCTGAGCCTTGACACAAATGTCCTGCACTTCACAAGCTTACTAGGCCTCTTGGTGCCACTCCTGCTGGTGCTTCCAGGCCCAGATATTTCCATCCATCCATTCCCAATGTACACCATTCTGTGACAGTTATCTGCACTGGAGTCCCCCTGCAAAAGCTGTGCTTCCCTCTAGCCCTCTGTGAAGAGTCAGCCATCACTCTCCCTGTCAGAAGATAACACAAATGTAGAATCCTTTCTTATTTTTACTTCCAAAGAAGTTATGGAAATTGGTAGTAAAATTATGGCAGTTGCAGTAATTCATTTTACCCAGGGCTCTTCTCCCTGACACCTGTGGCTTTCCCCTTTGCAGCAAATAGAATTTCAAGGCAGTTGTTAAAGTTTTGAACCCTCTGCAATGGTTACAATATGATTCATAGTATTTAACAATAACTGCTACTTGCCTTCTGTCAGTTTTCCATCTCCAGCCTAAAGGTTTTTCAGGATTTCTCTTGGCAGCTGTCAGCAATTAGATGAAGATACCCTTTCTGCTCACCACAGCTCTATTCTTTTTATCCTTGCTACTCAGGAACAACACTAAGCAGTCACAAAGTATTTGCATCTCTATCTGTATGGCTCAGGAAAAGAAAGAGGAGAAATTCCTCTTCTTCCAAGCAGTTGAATAAGCAGTGTTTCAGATTGGTGGGCAGGCACCATATTCACTGTGAACACATCATGTTTGTTCAGTCAGATTGCTTTTAATTTCTACAAATCCTTGCTTCAGTATTTCTTATGCATTCTGATGAATTCTAATTACCTAGAAGTATCTACTTACCAGTTTGTGTCTACTTAACAGATAAGCTCACCTGTCAGAGAAGGAGCTGATTGACATAAAATGTTGCTTACTTAGCTGAATTTCTTTTTATTTGTGGGTGGGGGAGGACACTAAGGGATAAAAATTAAATTATGGTTCTTGATTTTTATATCAGCTGAGACAAATAAGGAGTTTTGTGGCAGCTGCACATGTGGAATAGTGTTAAGGTACCACACTTCATTACATGTTTGGCAAGAAACTCTTATGCAGTGTAATTCAAACCTGAGAAATTTGCTTGATCTTGTTCACTGCTTTAACAGCTTTTCTTTTTCAGGTATATTTTAGATAACCCACGTGTGGTTAAAGGGAGATCAGTTCTGGATCTTGGAAGTGGATGTGGAGCAACAGCAATAGCTGCTGTGATGAGCGGTGCATCCCAAGTCCTTGCCAATGACATTGACCCTAGTAAGGCTTTTTTTCATCTCTGTGTTAAGATACTTACTAATTTTTAAAGCACCTTTAACACAGACTTTTCTTCGCTCCATTTGGGAGAAATTCAAGTTGCAAACAGAATCCTAAGAATGCTAAAAAGAGGAATGGGTTTTGCCACTACTGGAAGCTGGGTTGTACCAGCCTCTCTTGGCCCAGGTATATTTCCATAGCTCCTTAGAACAACAGGAAACTTTGTCATGTGTTGCCCATACACCACCACAGCTGGTTTGGATGAGAACTCCAAGCACAAGCAGCAAGTTGGCTTCAAGTTGGCTTCTCAGGACCACAGCATTTTCCCATACTTTCCTGTACATCAAGGCCTAGATTTTGCTCTTCCTCTAGATTTTGTCTTGACATAATTGACTTATGAATACAGTTTATTCATAATTCAATTACTCACTAGTTAGGAAGGAAGTATATCCATAGATTTTCAATTACTCACTAGTTAGGAAGGAAGTATATCCATAGATTAAGGCAGTTGTTATATTCTACTTCAATTCCATTATTGGTTTCCACTGGTATCCATTCAAGGAATACGTCTTCCCTGTGTCATGGTGTAATGAGGATAAAATTTCATCACTTTTCATGCTAGATTCTGACTCTTAATTAAAACTGTGGAAGCCCTCTAGATAGGAAGAACAGCAACATTTTAGAGATGAAATTGAAAGATTTCGTCACAGAAACATGTAAGAGGGCTGAATGGCAGAATCCTAAAATTTAACTTTAATTTTCCTTTGGCTTTTCTTCAGTTGCAGGAATGGCAATGATCTTGAACTGTGAACTGAACCAGCTGAATCCCTTCCCCATCACCATTAAGAACATCATTAATTCAGAGGCTGGCAACTGGGACCTCATAGTGCTAGGAGATATGTTTTATGATGAACAACTTGCTGATGGTCTGCATCACTGGCTGCAGAAGTGCATCAGGATTCACCAGACTGAAGTGCTGATTGGTGACCCTGGCAGGCATCAGTTTTTAAGCCACAGCATTCGCAATCAGCTGCACAAAGTTATAGAATATTCCCTGCCTGAGTCTACGAGACAAGAAAACTACGGGCTAACATCAAGTATTGTCTGGAGTTATCAGCCCTCAAAAAGCTTAGATGACTCTTGAAGCTGCCTTTCTATGGGATTTTGTCTCACTTGATTGGCTTTTTGCAGGTATATAACATGAAAATGGGACTTAAACAGGGAACATTATCTGTTAAAGTAAAGCAGCTTACTGTACCTTCACTGGACTGATTTCAGTCATACTCACCGAGGCTTTTGCTCAGTTTGATGTAAAAGCTACATGCAGACTGTGTTCAAAGGGGCCTGCACTGAAGTGCAGATTTACAGACAACTTACATGTAGGAGTTTGCATGCTTGATGTTTCCCATGTGTATTTGTGTCTTGCTGTCATTACTGTGAAATGTTTTGGATGTCCAGCATACTGCTGTGGGGAGAGGGCTGTGGCTGAAGAACTACTGCACTGCTTTTGCAGCTTATTTATAGAAAATTGCTAAATATAGAAAATTATTGCTGTCCTCCATAAAATTCTCCACTAGATTATTAGCTCATAATATGCTCAACTTGAAGTGCCTTGCTCTTTTTCTGGATGTCTCTTCTGAATGTCAAAAGTAACTAATTTGAATCTCCCCCTTTCCCTCTATAATAAAAATTTCCTCTTCCTTGAAACTGACAGAGTGATTATGTAGGAATTGTACCCAAATCTAAACTCTTCTTGACTGCCAGCCAGTGTAAAAGCTTTAATAAATGGAAACTGAATAAATAGTACCAGCTACAGGGTAACTTCATTCCCTTGAGAGTAGAGTCAAATGGTCTACATTCCCTACATTATCCTTTGCAGGGGTAAACCAGGCAATCCATCACCTTGGGAAGCTGATGAGGTATGAAGTCTTTATTTCTGTGACAAACAGAGGGTAACTAAATAAAAACAAGGAATACAAGTCTGATATAATTATTTTGCTCTTCTGAGGAGATGCTGGACAAACTCCAGAATCATTCTCAGTTTTATCTGCCAACTAAGAACCACTTTCATCTGCCAAACATGGTAAGAAAAAAAGTCTGATCCTCAGGTAAGATGCTGTAACTGTAGCCATTTGAAGAAGAAACCAATCTTTTCAGAGCAGTTTTACAGGAAGTATCAACTTTAGCAGTCAATTATTGAACAAGCAGTGATTGGGAGCTAATAACTGCACCAAAGACCACCGTGCAGTGGTGCCAGGTGCTGTGGTGGAAGCTTACAAATGTGAAAAAGTGTGTGGTACTCACTCAGAAAACCATAGTATTCATGAATTAGGAGGTTTAGGAGCACAGTCAGATGTACATGGTTCTATAATCCAACAAGTTTCCAGAACTATCCAAACAGCCAAATTCTAAACTTTAATCTTCAGAACAATATGTGAATATTCTGCAAGGCTCACAACAATAACCATGTCCAAACAATAGAGAATATGAAATAGCAAGCACATCCATGAGGTTCTTCTCCCACTTCACCCAGTGCCTGTAAACATTTGTTGAAGATTACTGTGAACTAAAAAATATTCCAGTAGAGTTATGCAAATACAAAACACAACGTCTGAGTAAGGGCAGACTCAAGCTTTATCAGTGAAGGATTTAAAGTAACTTACATTAAACTTTCAAACCTAAAATTACAGTGCTACCTCACTGCAGTGTTGTACAGCTTTTTAAACACCAGGTGAGGATGTACCAATAAGTTACACATTGAGAAGAGGCTGTAGGGGAAGATGGTAAATCTACAGGCACACTTAAGGAAATATATAAGCTTCATTTGCCTTCAACATGACAAATCCAAGGTTATATTAGCAAGGAGCAAAAGGACAACTCTACCAGTGAGGTTAGCAGTAGCACTGTTTCACAGAGCTGCCTAAACAGCTATATGATTCAATATCAAAAATAGTGCCACACAGATTTATTGTCCGAGAGTTCAAAGGAATGATGGGCCCTGATTGATCCCAGAGATTCCACAGGGTAGAACAATAAACAACTCCTCAGCAAAAAAAAAAAAAAAAGAAAAAGGAAATAAATCTGGTAGATTAGGTTATTAGGCCTCTATCTGGTGCAAGCTGCAGTGACAGCTGTCAGATGCAGTAGCAAAATCAACTCCTTGCACCAATGGTTTGTACTGGTCCAGTTACACCCACAGGGATCACAGGAAAATATTTATCACTGGGCTGAGCCATGCAACAAGAGTAAGGGATTTAGGTGCTGGTCTTGGAAAACCCTTTTACTGACACCTGAACAACTTTTCTAAATAGTCTTGCACTTTCATAAACCATTTAATCAACAGAACAAAGACTATATAGTCAGACATCATAATATCATTTAATATTGGCAACAAAAATTACCTTCCATTTAATTAGACCTGAACTTTAAATAGATTAACATAAGACTGGTTTATTTCTGCAATGCTTAGGTGTGCCTATGACAAGAGTTAAATGGTAAAGTGAACATATTCCTTATGATTACCTAAACTCTTTAGGTTTCCAGATGTCATCAAATCCATGTTAGACCACTGCAGCTGAATCCTTCTACTTCCAGATCCAGAGGATGAAGCCAGTGTGCTCCATGCCCTTATAAAACTAAAATGGCTGGCATCAAGGAGCTTAATGCAGAAATCATAGAACTCTGACTAGAGGTTATGCAGGTTCAAGAAAGCCAAGGAACATGACTTATAATTGTGATGAGAGCACTGCTCCATCATGTAATAAACTCCCTCTACAGTTCAAAAATTATTTTTTAATATTACTGTAACTGAACAATAAATTTATTAATATTTTCAGCTTCTGGGGGCCACTGGATATGTAATGAACTGCATACAGTAGAACACATACTCTACCATCCTGACATTTATGTGCTCAGACACTATATTTGGTCCTATTTCACCCACAGATAAGCTTATGAGTACCAGTGTTTTGTTCCCTAAAAGGATTTTCATGTAGAAACATAGGCAAAAGCCAGGGCAAATTAAATATTTGCCCATATATAAAATCCAGCTACAACTCTGACATTTGTAAAGTCACCATAACAATTCCAAAGCAAGTTTATGTTTACACATTCACAGGCTGTACTTTTGGATGTGTAAAAATCCAGCAAGTATTTGATGGTAAGTAAGAACAGCAACCTGCAGCATCAGTAACATCAGAAGAAAGGTACCCACGTTTTTTGTTCCAGACCTAGCAGAAGTACATAGTGAAAAGGAGATTCTTTGTTACTACTGAAAGTACATTTGTATCACTGTTAATGCCACCTCTATTCACCAGTTCTGGCTGTTGATTTCTGTTAAATTCAACTCCCAACTTCACAGACACTGCTACGTGTCAATGTTACATTTGGGCTGGGTACTTTTAATTTTAAGTACCACCCCACAATACAAACTCAGAACCCACACTTACCTAAACTGGGTTTGTAGCTAAATTGCTAAAGGATACTAAGTAGCAGCCAAATCCAGCACTTCAGGAAGCCTGAGAAGGCCCTGAAATGTTAATTATAGTTTAACTTTCCTCTTAATGAAGTATGATCAATGCAAAGACAGACAGGGCTCCAAGGAGAGACACCGAGGAAGCCCAGGCTCACAGGCAAGGACTGGAATGGCAATGGAGACCTCCAGTGGGAAACAGGAGGGATGCAACCTGGTGGCACAAAAGTCACCAGCTAGTTCTCCAAGGTGCTTGCTTGCTGAAAGAGCTCTCCAACCTGTAAACTTGACACTCACATGTACAGGATAAATATCAGTAAACAGTCCATGTTAGTTGCTTGATTTTGTTTGATATGATGAGTTGCTCTAAAGCATCTCGGGAACGATCTGAAAGAGAACAAAGGAATTTCTTGTTATTCATTCAGAATGTACAGGTGGTGTTTGGAATAGGCACACAACACAGTAAAGGAATTCTATATCTGCATTTACACTTCTTTTGCTATCACAATATCACAATTCAGATACATCTGCAGTAATCCAAACCCTCTTGGTTCTTTTTCCAATAACCTAACCATAAAGCATCACCAACCAACAGAAGTTAAAACACCCATAGGCTGTCCTACTCCATTCCACTGTTTCTTGAATGGCTGCTGTTCCACACTTCTGGAATAGAGTAGGGGTTTATGATGCTAATATTTTTCTGAAATCTTTGGGTTTTCATCAGCATGCTGAAGGGGGAAAAAAAAATACAATTTCCAAACAAACAAAAAAATCCCCTCTCTGAAGGCTGCTGTCACATTTCAAAGCAAAACTCTCACCTTGCTTTGAAAATCTCAGTGTACAATGATTATTTTATCCAGTAAGTTATTATTTGTTTGGGATTATTTATGGAGTATAGTGTGCTTTTCAGAAAGCAAGAAGGTATGATCAGCAGGTAATTATCTTCTTGTGATTAGACCTACCTGTTATCAGTGGGCATCCATGGAACAGAAAAATGTGTATCTTGGGACAACAAGTAAGGACGGCTTCCACAGCGATGTCCGTCAGATTCACACAGCGCTCCATGTGGATCTCCTGTGAGGAAAACAGGAATGACAACAGCCTGTCAGAGCACCCAGAGTTTTAGAGGCAAAGCTTTCCTTTGTCCAACCCATTTCAGAGATCCCCAACCAGAAGGAATTATGACCTCTGTGCATTGACCTCATATGTGGTCCAGTACAGAGCAGGAAAATACCCTAAGGAAAAACAAGACAGCTTTTCTGTAAAGAGTCTAAACTAAAAATATAAAGTGTAAGAGCCTGAGATGAGAGATGTGGGACTCCAGGTGGCTCTTCAAAATGCTATGAAGATGTTATTGTAACAGAGCCATGCCTACAGCTGCCAGTTACAGCTTACAGGCAAGCCTGAAGCTGCTTTAGTTCTGCTTTAGTTTATAATTTTTCTTTGCTGAGCATCTTAATGCATAACAACTTATCAGCATCATACACAATACCTCTACTATTACCCATAGCCTATCACAACTACTATCATTACCATATTACAGTCATTACTATCCAACCACATGAGTTAGTATCTTACAGTTTTAGCTTAAAGTTGTTTTTCTGGTTTTTTTGCAGTGGAAAATTCTTAGACCTTTTTTCTACTTGCCACATCAGCATGTTTGTTTGCCTATGGTATCATCCTGCTTTTCCTAAGACCTATTTCTGCTTGGTAAAAACATCTTTTTTGTTTGTGGTCAACATATCCTTTGCTCTAGCCATAAAACCTCCTTCCAGCTCGACTTAACCTTTGCTTTCTTAGCTGTCCAGTAACGACTGGCTCAGCAATTCCAATTTAGACAGCTATTGTTCTTCTATATCAAAACTTGCTTCCATCTCTATTCTCTTCTCAGGTTCTACATTCAGAGAGCTTTCTGCCAAGCATACATACCTATGAAACTTTCTTGTCAAACTTTCATCTTTTCCAACATCAAAGGTGAGTTTTCCCAACACACACATACCACTCAAGACATCTGAGTAAACTCTTCAGTGAGATTCCATGGTGTTTGAGTCCCACCACTTTGCCTATGACATTCTCCTACCAATTGGCTGTCTGGGAGAACAGAATCCAAACTAAATTCTGCTGTTTCTCAAAATAGCCTCTGCTGAAGTTTCTGGTATTTCTATTTATCTACAGGGTTCCTAAAAGAAATCAAAACTTCTTCAAGATTAGACTACACCCTGCTCTTTTCTTAATTTCTCTGCAGCTGTAAAACTACTTGTACATGCCTTGTACAAGTAATTTTACTTGTACAAGTACTACTTGTACTGCCTCTTGTACATGCTAGGAAAAGATGAAAAGCAGAATAAAGAAACAGGTTATTACCAATTTTTTTCCCCTCCTCTAAATTGCCTTACCTCTCAATAAATATAACATATAAGAAGAAATGCAGAAAAAAGGCCATCAAATCTAGTGAAATTAGGATTTGGTAAAATATACTTTGGAGATTGTAGGATAAAAGTAAAAAATCCATTGTCTTATTGGAAAGTCTTTCCAATTTATAAACTCCAAGGATCTTGAAAGAGGACAGAAATAAACCCTCCCTCAGAAGTAATGCTGCTGATAATAGTAATTATAATTTTAAAATGCAGGTATTTTCTTTTGTTCATCCCTTTGTTGTTAGGTAAAGTCAGTTACCTTTAAATTCTTTGAACATGTTCCACTCACTAGTGCTACAACGCCATCATCTGTTACCTGAGGGAAAAACCACAATGGATTAAAGCTCAGTTTTTTCAAACACAGCTATTTGGATGCAAAAATCGTATTAATTTATTCACTCCCTGCAGCCAGTGAATACACTTAACACTACAGTATTTTCTTCCCAGCTACACCAGTAGAGAAAGTTATCCAAGGTGGGTTTTTTTCATTCTATTAAATACTGTTTCATTTTCCAGCCACCTGATCCAGCCTGGCTTTCTGCAAGGATGTTTCCAACTGTGTAACTGCTATTTCTGCAGCTTCCTTGTTTCATTTAACAGTGGGTACACTAATATGGTCAGAGCATAGCACTTCTAATTTATAGGTTTAAAAAACATTTCTGCTCTACCTAGACCAATTTGGGTTGGGAAAAAAAGTAATCATAGAAGAAAACAAAAAAAAAAGTGTAAACATGTAGTTCCTGAAGAAGATTTTATCTCATTTAAAATACACACAGGGAAAGAGCTATTTTCTATAAAGGAAGAGAGGCAAGGGAATAAAAAAGCAATGAACTAAGTCTGGAGAAACAAGAGTTAAATAGCAATAAATAAAAATTACCAAATGAAATAATAAGACCCTTTTCATACCCTACTTCTGGAAAAATCAAAAGAAGAATAGCATCTAAAATAAGAACCTCCTACATGATTTCCAGAACTGACATTTCATTGTGAATGCTCAGTACTGGACTCACATTCAACATAATTACTCACCATCAGTGTCAATTGAACACTACACTTACTGCAAAAAACCTTTCCCTCGCTTCATTATCTCCCTGTAATTATGAAATATGTTACAGGATTGCTTTTGCACCTTGTCTCCCCCTCCTCATGCTAAACACTGTTGTTACATCCTCTTCCCTGCCATTTCTGACATTTAAAATGTCATTCTTTCAATGTTGACTCTGTAATATAACTCTGACAAGCACAATCACTCCTAAAATATCATTTAATTATGGAGTGTTTACTCTTACTAGGGGCTTGTATTGTTTGACATCCTAGATTATTACCCACATCAGTTTGTCCTAACTGAAAGCAGGCAATAATCTGTCCAAGATTCTACTTTCTTTAAATGGAATATTTTGGATTACTTTACAACTTAAAGAAAATTATTGCACTAAATAAATGTAGTAAAAAACCAAAAAACCCAAGGTAGATTCTAACTAGAGTTTATCTTTGGTTCACCATACATGCTCTAATACCAAAACATGCATTTTTCCAGTCACCAATAAGCAAAATATACCTCTCCTTTTCCTTAAGAGGCAGAAATTAGAAAAAAACTATGGTCATAAATCTTGTCAAGAGTAGAGCTAACAGGATCCCCAGTGAACTTTACCATGACAATCTTGAAAAAGAAACAAAGGAAAGTCAATTGGCCAATTACCACCATAGCTACCTGAGTAGATGAGAAGTCCACACTGTGAAGAAATTTGCAGTTTTCTCCTAGTGCCTGCAGAGATGCATCCATGATGCCTGAGCAGCTGCCCAAGTTCACTATCTGTAGGAACTGGCAGTTGAGTGCAAGAGCCAGAACTCCACTGTCAGTTATATCACAGCACCTTTTGAAAGATGCTTCACGCAGGTAGGGACAGGATAAGGCCAGTGCTATGACTCCTGCCAAAGAAACAACACTTGAAAGAGTTATTCATTCTCTAACATAACCACCATGCTGAGTCCAAAGGCTCTGGAACAAGTTTTGAGGAAGGAATAATTAAGATAAAGTGGAAAACATGTTAAGTATAGCATGGTTTTAGCAGAAATCTAACAGGAGAGTAACCTGATAGCTCTCTCCTAAGATAATTAGTGCTCTAGGCCTGAAATTTACAGCACTGAAGAGACTTATAATTAGTACTGGGGTGGCATTGGGGATTTTTTTTAAGCAATATTTACCCTAGATATATTCCTTGCAATTTATTCCAGTCTAACAAGAAAAATAAGCCAGAACTAAGATCCCAGTTATCTGTGCACAGATAACACACCTTCTGAAGTAATTCCAAATCTGTTCTCCTTGCAAGAATTTAAGTTGATTTTTTTCAGCTGTTTGCAGTTACAAAGCTGCAATAATGCATTATCTGAAATATCACAGTCTCGGAGGTCCAGAGACTCCACAGCAGGGTGCAATACCTGTAATGAAAACCCACCATTTCAGTCAAACTCTACGTGCATTTTTATACCAAATACTTGTAATATTACACATCACAGTGAAGTTTGCAATAGAGGGTGGGGTTACCAGTCCTAGGAACTAAAAATTAAAGAAAATCTGGTGAGTTTGTTCAGCTCCTACAGCATGAACAGTTTCTGTGACATATGGAGCAGGAACACATTACTACTTAAACTATGGGTACACAATTGTTGTTGGCTCACTTGCTACATGTGTACCCAGGACAGTGCCCTCACACTTTCTAGCACAATTTTGGGGGCAGAAATCTGCAATAAAAAAACAAGAAAAAAAACAAACAAACCTGACTTTGATCAAAACTTCGACCTGCACAACAGATAAGAGTGATATTTGGAAGCTATTTTCCCCCAAAGTATTTTTCTCACCCACACACATTCTTTTGCTCATAAACAAGCACTCTCATTACCATGCCATGAAGAGGTACCAAATCCTCATTAAATGGAATCTTTCATTCCCACAAATTCCAGACTGGAATTTTTGTGAAATCTTTCCCAAGAGAATATTTATGAAAGTTAGACCCAAAGCAGAGGAAGGCCTCAGATTTTAGTAACAATAGCCAGATACTCCCTTCAGCTTGTCACTCCCATCCTTAACTCTCAGGGAAAGAAACATAAATTTCCATAAACTAGCAAAGATAACAGCACAACTGACAGGCTTGTTGAAGGCCTGTTCCTCCTGTTGTTCATTCTAACAAGGTACAATAAAGATACTACAAGGAAAACTGGCTGTTTTGCAAATATTTAAGATTTTGAGATAGACAAAGGATTGTCTGGATGCAGCACACAAAAAAAAACATTTAAAAATACAGGTTTATATTCTGTGGACACTAGCTGAATGGCTTTATAAAACTTTATGGTAAAAGGGATTTAGAATAAGGAGTCTGGCATGCATGTGGATGGCTGCTCCAAGCAAAAAGGAGAGTAAGGAGAGAAAAAAAAGCATGATAACACAAATTTGGACAAGAATAGGGAGGTAAGAGATTAAATAAAAGCATACACAAAAGTTCAGATTAACAGAATTTCAACTGAAATTTAACTTCAAGCGAAATTCTTTTAAAAAGCCCTTAAAAACAGAAAAAAGACATGAAGGACATGTATAAAAACAAATGGGAAACTGCTAGCAAAGAAAGCTAAGGTATAATATGCCCAGGGAAAATAATAACAGCTAAGGATATAATTGCAGGAAATTGCTGGAACAGAGAAAGGAAAAACACATGAAAAAAGAACCAGAGCAGAATTTCCCAGGGTCACATGGAAAATAGGCTCCAAGATAAGGCACTGATCAACTGCTGAATGAAGACAAATACAGAGGAGACTTCAGAAAGAGACAGCAGAAAAGTCTGTAAATTAAGGTCTCTAGTTTATTTCCAGACTAAAAATATCCTAATGGATTTTGTGCATTCATACACACACACACACAATCACGTGGCTTTAATTATATAATCTGTTATGATGTTTTGAGATTATTCCTTACTGAAAAGCTAGCCTAAACCAGATTTTATCCAGTCAATTTTTCCAAAAAATTTGATTTTTACTCAAACACTTACTTTGTATAAGCACAAAACCATTTTATTTAAAGCAAAATTGTTTTGCTTCTAAGTTTTCCATAGTGCTTCTGCCTCTAATCTTGGCTCCACTATCATGACTCTGAGAAACTGATAATATTTATCTCTTGAGTTAAAGGTCAAAGCAGGAATGCACAGGGAGTCATTCATTTTCTGTTTCACCAAGGCCAGCCTTTGGTATACTTCAATTCTCACACCTCCCTTTGAGGCTGAACAAGATAACAGTAAACAGATACCAAAACAGATATACCCCTGAATTTACAGCTGAAAAATGTCATTAACTGGAGTCATATTGAAACACTGACACACATCATTGTGCAAAAGGGATGGGATAATTTGAACTATCAATTCCTAGCTCTGCCATCATTATATTTCAAGGAACCGAAATTTAAGTAAATTTTATGGAGATTGTGTGCTTAATGTCAATAGAATTTTACCAACAGAATTCTAACAAGCTGCTGAAATTCTTTATATAATATATACATACAATAAACTATGCATGAGCATCTCAAAACACACTATATTCAGGAACAGACTGGTATGCAAGAGAGGCTACTTTCCTCTCCCAAAACAGGCAGTATAGTTTTGAATGGATTCTTACCTCACCAATATTTGCATCAGTTATTTGCCCTTGCCTACTCATTAATTTGATCAGTTTGTCCTTTATATTGGGTGGCAATGACTTAATATCTGCAGAGTATCTGGAAAGGTTCTTTGTCAAACACTGAAGGCATCTGAAATAAAGGAAAGTTACAGGACAGTCAAAAAAAGACAATACATTGTAGAACTACAACAATCAAGCCATAAATTGTCATATTCTGCATCCAGCTATGGTTCCCTCAGACCTTATCAGTTTCAGCTGTTACTTTATCACTGATTCAGCTGTTGCCCTTTGGGGTCAAGCTGATCCTTCTGTGAAACTGTTCCCTAAGCAACTGAAGGCAAAAATCAGCCCCTCAACCTATCAACCATTTTTTTCTGTGCCTTCCTCAAGCTGTCTATGAAATCTGCAATTGCAGTGTGAGCTGTTCAGCATCTGATCTGAATGAAAATCACCTTGACCAGAAGTCTGAGGACACAGAAACAACACTGCCAGGACAAGTGGCTGAGTGCAGGGGGCAGCAGCAGCCTGGAGTAATGCCAAATTAAATTTAGCATATAACCACAGCTCTGCAGTCCCTACAGGCAACTGGTTTTGCAACAAAACTTTGTCTGGCATCAGAATGCCACCAAACTGCAGGAAATTAAAATCACACCAAATAAAAACTTTAAAGAGGTCAACATATTAATGTTTTATAATCTGAAGGGTAGCACAGATTTAAGGCAGGAAAGATGCAAGATTTCCAGCGTGGCAGCACATTAAAAAAACCCACTGAAGTTAATACAATGTAGGACAAGCACGTCTAGCAGGTCACTGCAGAGGACACGTATGGAGCAGACACTGCAAGCAGAACCTGGGCAGTTAAACCAGGCCTTGCCTGCAGACACCCCTACACACCCAAGCACACACCAGGATCACCTTCAATTCCTGCAGAGATGTGCAAGAATTCCATGCCTTCACAGAACCTCAGTGACTTGCTGGATGAACCTGGCTGACTGACCAACACAGAAGCCTGTACCAAGCTCTGTCTCAGTACATCTAGGTTACACCATCCACATTCTTTGTTTTGAGATTAAACACCTTATCTATATGGAACATTCCTCTACCTGACTGCAGAAATTAAGAATAGTTGTTTACCTCTAAAAAAAAAATATCTCATCAAAGATAATAAACACACCATTTATTATCATTTCTGAAGACCACAGATGTGAACCTGCTCACAGGCAGGGTCTGTGCAACATGGTGAGCAGAAAGCAGGGGCTTGTCCAACTAATGCAGCCTCAAAAGGGGCCTCTAAATCTAAACCAACTACTTAGTTCAAATCTGCAGAAAATACTCCAAACCCAACGCAGATACATGGAAATCAATGTGAGCTATGCCAACTGTCTCTTACCATGGCATATTAAATTTAGCTTGAATGGTTATTAAGATTAATCACGTTCTCTTCAAAAAGCTGGTTGATAATCGCATAGCACAATACTGATCTGCAGTTTACATAATTGATCATTTAAATTATAAAGGTTTTCACAGTAATTCTACTTCATAGGAAACTATAAAACACTTATTGGCTACACCATGGCAACTACAATCTTATCTTCAGTGCTTTAAGGTACAAATAACAATCTAACTGTACTTTTTGCGAGCTATTCTTCTTTTATCTTTCAAATGAAATATTTTATTCCTGTGCTGTTTCTACCTTCCACCAGAACACAAAGGAATTTGACATTGACAGATAATGCAGAGAATAGAAATTTTCAGTTCCCCTATGGAGTTGCAAGATACAACTTAAAGACTAACTAGCAAATTACATGAAACAATAAAAAAGTAGACACACAGGATGCTAAATGTAGCTAGAACTAGTGCATAAACAGATAACGAGGAATATAGTGGCTTTTGTGCTGAAGTTACATAACAAGAAGCAACAGTGCATGTCCTAAGAGAAGTTCAAGGCAAAGTCACCCTTTGCAACACTGGGGACACTTGGTGACCACCAGAGACCTCTTCAGACGACCCTCTAGGACACAAAAGGACTGCCAGTAAGTCGTGGATGGATGCAAATCAATTATAGGAAAGTGATTTTTATGTACTAGGCAGGAAGCATGCTTTAAAGAATACATACGAGCACTATGGAATAAACCTCGTATAAAGTGTCACGATATACTCGCTTAGAGGAAAAATCCTCCAGATACGTCCAGGTATGCAACAAAAAATACCTGCTTTCTAATACTTCCAATTGTGTTAGAAAATTTGTTTTCTAGCCAATTTCGGTATCAACACGGAGAAAAACTCAGAGCAAAACACCATGCAGTGGATCCTCTGGGGCCAGGTGAAGCCAGGGATCCTCAGCCGTCCCTCCACACCCGGATCTGTCAAGGATCACATCCTGTCACCTCCCTGCCACCCCTGTCACCTGCCCTGTAACTCCTCCCGAAGGGGCACCCCTGACAAGCCCTGGCAGCTCTCCGGCAGCTCCTGAGCGCTGCCAGCCCCCACACTCGCTGCAGCCGCTCCGCCGCCGCAGGCCGGCCGCGCCCTGTCCCCCCCCTCCGAGCCCCTCGCAGGGCGGGCAGGCGGGAGCGTGTCGGGGCGGCACTCACAGGTCCAGGAGGAGCCGGACTTCCTCGCCGGCGCCGTCCCAGCTCATGGCAGGGAGCGGGGACAGCGGCGGGTCCCGAGGAACGCGGCGAGGAGCGGGGAATGCGGGGACGCCGGCCCGGCCCGGCGCTGGGTGCCGAGATGGCGGCGGCGCCCGGCGGGATGACGGGAGATGTAGTCCCGCTCCCGGCCCGCCTTGGAGCGCCTCGGGGCTGCTGAGGGAGCGCTCCAGGCCGCTCCGGGAGCTCCCTGAAACTCCCCGCAGCCGCAAAACCTCCCTATTTCCAGAGCTTCATAGGTAGGAGAAAGTGTTCTCCCAAGGCTGGAAGGAGTACAGGGGAGGCTGGGAGCCTTCAGCAAGGGCCGCGGTGTGAAGGGCCCTTTCCCTCCTTGCTGCCACCGGTGGAGGCATTCCACAGCACCGGCTGTCCTACTGCAGCCATCCATCTGCAGCGATAGGAGCCTGCTGCCTGACAGCCCTTTCACCCTGCAATTCGTTTTGTCTTTGTTTCTGATTTAGGGGGTTTTTTGTTGTTTTTTGGTTTTTTTGGGTTTTTTTTTTTTTCTTTTTACATTTCTGCCCTGTCTTAGGTTGCAAATGCAAGATACTGTCAGAGGTGTGCATTCTATTGCCACCTGTTAGAGGTGTCTTCTGTTAATTGAGCCACCTGTTAAAACCAAGTGGGGCAGTTTTCTTTATCTCTTCCAAGACCCATCCTCCCTCCGGGAAATATCTTCTGTTAATGGGCCAGTGAGTGTCACTGCATGACTGATAAAATTACACCATCCCACTGGGAGATGTTCCACCCAGGGGGAAGAGCCAAGCATTCCTATGTGAATATAATCTGAGATTTGGAGCACACAGGCAGCCTTTCCTCCCTGGATTCCTAGAGGAGCAGCTTTCTTCTCCATTGGATGCCCAGAGGAAGACCAGGCCCATCTATACCACCACTGGACCTTCAGGGGAAAACTACACCCTTCTACAGGATCACTGTAGATGCTGATGCATGGTGATACTGCAAGGCCTACAAAATATATTTTATGGTTGGATAATTAGAAATATCCATTAGTAGGTAATTGGATGATTCAATTTGTACCATTATGGTGAAAGCTATAAAACCCCATAAAGAAAAATTATTTGTATGTGACCAGTTTGACTGTGACACCTCATGCACATAATTGAATATTTATCCTTGCAATGCTATTCAGTCATTGTGAGCTAGTTACTGAAACAAAGGTCAACAGGCCAAACTATTTTTGTCTGTTAAAAATGCATTTATTAAGCCATCTGAGAGAAAGCATTAGAGCCTGTGCTCTATGAAATGCTTCTCTAGAAGCATTTCTGTTCCATATAGATTTCAATGGGTTTATACAGCATTTTTTCCACATTTCCCTCTTTCCTTTTTTGGTTAGTATTCAATAAGCAAGGGGTTAGGTATATATTCCATCAAGGTAATATGTTATTAACCTCTTGTTGATGCAAAACCAGCCAGTCTTCTTTATCTCTTACCTGCACATGTTATATCCAGCTGCTTGTCTTCCTGTTTTGCCAGTTTTGCTTACTAAATTTCCTTCCCATTGTTAGCTATTCTGTTATACTGAAATTAATGTCTTTCTTTTGTTAGGTTATAGTCATGTCAATACTTTAATTCACATCTGTTAATTACAAGCTCCTGGTTCCATTGGCAGGCACCCCTGAAGATTCCTTTCCTGGGGTCAGGAGACATGATAAAGCTGTAGCAAGCTGTGTGGTACTGACATATTCTGTGTGCCTGAGTGACAAACATAAACAGCACACAGGCCCAACTGATGAGCAACCAGTTCTTTTCCTATTTTTCACAAGATTCCATTCACCACTTTCTCTAGCAGTGAGTCTGGAAGTGGGTAGTAATATGGCTAGGGTGGATTTACTGTTCCTCAGCTTCTCAGCTGGAAGTAATTAAATAATTACTAGCCCAGTGACTATAACTGTCTAACCTCAGGAGCTGCTTCTGGAGCAGGTGATGAACTGCCAAACTTAGCACACCTATGCTGTATCTCAAACTGGCATCAGATTACCCCAAAGAACAGACACATGCTGCTCTCACTGGTTTGATTGCAGGCAGCTGCAGGAAGGATTTCAGCCACATCAGCCTGAACATGTGGAGAAACTGTACTGATAAAGCACCAGGCTATAAAGAGTGACTCAGGAAGTGCTCAAACATAGACTCTCTGCAAAGAGTGAGGCCTCAGCTTGTGCTGCTACATGGGGTTATTCCTCCCCAGCTGCAGAAAATCACTTGCCTTGGCTGAGCTTCATTAGGTTCCTGTCTGCTGATTTCTCCAACCTGTCAGTTGTCCCTATTCAGGGAGACATCAGGATGTTGCCAGGTGAAAAATCATCTGCACTTGTGGGCTAACACAATGTTTATTCTTCAAAAACCACTGGCCTATGGAACTGCACAATTTCCATTCTGCAAGAAGAACTGGAAAGCAACCAGCCCATGTGCCAACTTCTACTCATTCACCAGGCAGTAAGGTATCACTTTGGGGTCAACCACCAGGGACCACCTAAGAGACCCCCAGGACAGAAGAATGTGTGCATAAAGGAGTTGGAAAATGTTAATGATTTCAGGCAAATTATTATCATATGTATGTTTATTCTGGAAAATCAATTAATATGCATGTAAAATACAGTATTTAAACAGGAGCTTTTCTTTATTCAGCGTGCACAATATTTCGGAGGAGATATCCCCTTGTGCATCCAGCATTCAATAATGAATACCTGCTTCTTAATGCTACATTGGTGTTAAGGTTTTTTATTTTTATTTTTAGTATTTTTATCCGGTTTTGGGAACAATGAGTAACATCAATCACTATTTCCAGTTTTGAATCATCTACAAACCTGGGAGCGTGCACTTTGCATGCCACATTGTCAAGGTCATTAAGGAAGATGTTGCATGACAGGACCCTAGTATTGATGCAAGGGAGTGGTCTCCAGCTTGTCTTTGTGCTGCTGATCCTTTGAACTCAGAAGCTGAAGCTGTTCCCAATCTACCTCACTATATAATTATCCAGTCCATACTGGGCTGGATAGAAACCTGATCCAGCTCAGTGGAAACCTGATCTAACATGTGCCTGCTCATTGCACGGATGTTGCACTAGATGACCTTTAAAGATCCCTTTCAACCCAAACTGTGTTATAAAGACTAAGGCAAATAAGGTGTTGAGAACTGAAATCTTTCTATGTCTGCTTTGTAGTGTGAAGTTCTGGTTCTGTTGAATCTCAAAAGGAAAAAAAAGCACAAGATGCTTAAGAGAAAAAGGTGTTTTTAAAAGTTAGTCCTACATGTCTCCTGCAATGCTGGGAAACATGCAAGACAGCAGACCAGGACAGTCCTCCCTAGTGGAGCCACTGCTCTACAGAGTGTGAAATACAAAGTTGTGTTTTGTGTCAGGTAAATAAAGGTAACCTGTGTAATTGTAATCATGAAATGTGTGGAACACAGGCATGGGACAGTTATAAAGATGAGTTCTAATAAACAACTGAGGAAAGCAAAGCATGGAAGAAGGCCTTTGAACTAATCTTTTGTTTGCAATTAACTATGATAAGTCTTAAGCTGTTTTGTAATAAGAACCTTTGAATTATAGCTTTAGAATGTTGCTTTCTATTAAGGATTTTTAAACTGTAGCTTTAGAATGTATAAAGGATTTCAACAAAAGAGGGAAGTGAACCTATTCCAAACTCCTAACAGAAACAGGGAAAACATCCTGAAAAAGGAAGATGGATATCAATGTCGCTGATTAATGACTTCAAAAAGGGAAGCTGGACATTACTATCATAGATTAATGGTCCTAGAAAATAGAAGCTGGACCCCACCATCTGGGATACACATCCTGGGATGTACATCCTGGGATATTGAAGCCTGGAATAGATCACAATAGAGTATAGAAATTGGAAAGGAACCAAACATCACCATCATAGATTTACGATCCTGAAGTATAGAATTGGGACATAAAAAATTGGAAATAGAAACTGCTGAGAAAGGTTATGAATATGCATGAATATGAGTATGAATATGATCAATAAATACCAGCAAGCCCAACAATCAGTGCAGTTGGAGGGAAAACCCCCACCACGGTACCCAGCACTGTTTTTGCTCATACGTTACCATATTAATTAATAAATTGAATTACTGCTTGATATATTGGCTGAGTCAAGCTTCTCATTTCTAACAAGAGTCCTACGGCCAGGTTCAACAGCCTCATTGTTCCTCACATCTTTACAGTACTCTTCCAAGTAAAACAAATCCATCCATCTCTTACTGTACAAACTGAATGTTCTAGAAGGGTACACACTGAGGTTTGCTGAAAGCATTACACTTACACACATTCCTGTGGGAACAAGCCCTTACAAAGAGCACACACAGACTGCATTGTTAGTGGCAGCACACGTTGTATGCTCAGGTTCAGCAATCCCTCATGCATCTCTGTGACCAAAACCTAGCATTAAATTCTGCCTAAGTTCTGCTTGAAGTCACCCACCTTTGCAGTGCCTTTCGTGATGGCCCACTGCAGCATTGTTTTTTTTTAGGTCCCAGTCACATTCAGGGGTGGGTGCAAATTTTCTATTGTGGAAGCACTTCTTATTGCCTTTTACATCCCTTGACCAGATTGATTTGTTTTTCCTAACTCATCCTTGCAGAGTTAGATGGTTCCTTCTGAGTCACCTGTGCTTATGTCCACCTCTTGTATGCTTCCTTTTCATGCTGGAGTTCAGTCAAGCTCTCCTTGCATATCCATGCAAACCCTCCTGCCATCCTTGCAGGTTCTCCTGCACAACAGAATGGGCCATTCTTGAGCTTGTAGAAAGAGAATTCCTTGTAAGATACAAAAAAAATCCAACCAATCAAAAACAGTCTTTCTGGACCTGTTCTCTTTCCAGGATCATATCAAGTGGATTCACCCAAGTAGATCCCAAATATTCTGAAGCCTTTTGAAGTCCAGGACAGCAGTCCTAGCTTTTGTATTGTTTCTTCCTTTCAATACTGAATTTCAATTTCAGTATTGAAATTGAGTATTGTCAATACTCAATTTCAATGGAGTATTGACAGTGTTTCATTTGCAGTGAAAACACTGTTTTTAGTGTTGAAGGATGCCGAGATCAGCCTGACCAACAGTCCTAAGTTAAACCCATCACAGGGATGTGAAAGATAGAGGTTTCCTGACAAAGACTGGCACAGACAAGGATGTGAAAGACAGATATTTCCTGACAAAGACTGACACAAACAAGGATGTGAAAGACAGATGTTTACAGAAGGAGAAAAACAAACAAGTGACAACATCTTATTTAAAAATAAAGTTGGCATATCGGTGACTAGCCTAGCAACATGTTGGAATGTGTGAAATAGAAGCCTCTCTGAGTTCCTCAGAGAGAGAGAGGAATGCAAGGATTGAATTGGAGCCTTTAGAGAAATTGAGATACATTAAGCCACACAGACATGAAGTAGAAGTCTAAGTTTTAGTTTTAAGTAGAAATATATCTTAAGTGCCTTAAGAGACTGTGTTAGCTAGTAAAAGGCCCTAAAGCCCAATTTAAAGGTTGGTAGTGTTACCTTTCACAAATTAACTTCCCTCCAGATGTAATAAAAACATAGCAGAACATTGCTTGCATTTCTAGATAGAACAGATAGAACTATATGTGTAAATAGATAAAACTATTTGTGTAAATAGATAAAATTATATACATAGATTTTGGGTAAAAACTGACATTACTTTCACACATTAGAATTAAGCTTAGATTGGTTTAGGAAGAATGTTTTAGAATTGTGCTTTTAGCTGATTGGATGATTTATGAATAAAATCCCTGTACTGGGGTGAGAGAAAAAGTGGAAGAAGAAAAAAGTGTGGGAGCTGCTGCTGCTGCTGCTTTTGCTTGAAACATCGGGACTCTATTCTGGAAAGCTTTTAGCATCTTTAATACTTTAATACTGAAACTCCTTGCCTTTGAGGCTGATGTATTCATGCAACAAACAACTTTACTACAACCAGCAACTGCTCTTGCCTCTTTGAAGACCCAAGACCCATGATATCTGATATCCTCGACAGCAACACATGACTGACATTCAATCACTTCATGCTATAAAGGCATAGTCCTGTGTTCCAGCAGGGAGGACTTGTGGGAATGTGTGTGGAGATTCCTCCCTTGGGTGGGGAGGCCCCTCAAGGTTAACCCTTGAGCCTGAGCAAAAAATATTTGCCCATGGTCATCAGTATGGGTAACACCAATCTACTTGATAATTATTAAGATTTAGTTTCAAAGTTTAGAAAGCAAGGGAATCCTTTCTGAACCTTGTGTTTACATGCATATACTTGGGTGACAGCCAAGTTGATTATAAAGTCCCCTCTGTTTGCATAAGACCTCATAATTTTCTTGATAACCTCATTCATCACATCTTCATTTGATTGTCATCCTCTCTTCCTCATCATTCTTAGTTTAAAGCTCTTACCAGCTTCACCATCCTGTTGGCAAGGATGCCCCCCCCCCCACCTTAGTCCAATGCATCCCAGCTCTTCCAAGCAACATTCAGGCCTCAAACAGCAAACCATTTTCATAGAAACCAAAACCCTATCATAGTTGGCCAGCAGGGTTGAGGGTACACCAGATGGGCTCTTATTCCTCTTCACCACCTCTCCAGAGCTATAGGTATCATATTTGATGCTATCCAGGTCTCTGCAGTAATTAGAGATCATTTGATGCCCACATGAAAAAGCAGCAGGCATCAATAATCAGAGAGCCAGAGAGGCCTCTGCAGGCTCTCCACAATAAATCAGAGTCCCTGAAAAGCAGCAGAGTTCCCCCAGACAAGAGGTCAGCAGACAGGCCCATTCCCTACAGCAGAGGGATCAGCATTAAGGGAGCAGCCCTCCTTCTGGTGCTCCTGGAGGGCTCAGCCCCTTCCCTTGGCACAGCTCTCAGCCTCTTGTCTCCAACCACAGCACTGAGCATATTTAGTACTTACAAATTTGCAGGCAGAGCATAAGCTTTCCTGTCAGCAGCAGGAATGTCAAGCTTCCAGCTTTCACCATCCTGAGAGTTTTTTACATCCCAGCCTGACAGAGTCAGCCTGCCCCTCCTTTAGTGCATAAGTCTATGGTTTCTTGAAGCTGTAGGGCCTCAGAGAAGATCCAGTTTCTTTCACAACCCTTGATGATGCATAGCTGCCTCCTGCAGCTCCTTTGCTCACTGAAACATTTCAAAAGGTGTGTCTCTCCCTCTCCTCCACACCAGCACCAACCTTCTGAAGATCTCTTGGGGTTGATGTTTCCCTGTAATGTTGTCCAACATTACAGGGAAGATTTTTCTAAAAGCTGCTAAGGACAACAGCTTGTAGCACACCCCCACTACTGCTGAGGAAGTGTGTGCTGCTATGAGATAAGGCACCAGCCCTTCCCACACCAAATGCCCCAAAAGGCCTGTGTGTTTTAGGCCCAGCTCGCAGATAGCCCTCAGGCTGAGTGGGGGATCAGACCCTCCCCAACCAGTGCCAGCTGGAACAAAACCTCCAAGGGCCTCTTTAATCAAAGAAGAACTGACAGTTCTGCTGGCCCTGCTAGCCTTGCTAGAAGTCAAGGCGTCCTGTCTATTCCCTAGGCAACCTCAAAGGCTTCCCTAAGCTTCCCAAAGGCTTCTTAGATGTCCCTTGACAATGATCCCAGAGGGCCCCAGATCTAGAAGCACGGGCCCACACACTGCTGCTCTCCCTGTTCACTGCCTCTTCTAGCTGTGCTTAACAAGGGAGATTCTTGGGACTGTTAAATTTTGTTAGCAATGGTGCTAATTCTTGTTATTGCTCAGCAGTAATGTGACTGAGAATTATGTTGGCAAGGAACAAGGTACCAGAGTGCATGTTGGAATAGTAATTTTAAAGACTCTAACCAGCTGGAAAGGAATATTGCAATATCACCATGATCTGATCTGACTGGCAGCCTGTGCTGACATCTGGATACAAAACAAGGGGTTGGGAGGGGACACAGCTAGGACAGCTGATCCCAGTTGACCCAGGGGATATTCCACACCATATGGCATCATGCTCAACAATAAAACTGGGGGAGTTGGCTGGGGGATGGTGGCCCACTGCTTAGGACTGGCCTCAAGAGCTGGATACTTGATCCTATACAGGCATTCCTGGTTTGTTTTCTTTAATGACAGCAAGATAACATTTGCAAACAAAGCATTAAAGAAGAAAAAAAGCCAGACAGATTCTGCATACCTAGTTGTGAAACAATGGCACACACATAGCTAGTTCATTTTGGAACATAAAGATCACACTGTTTCCAGTGCTTGTTATACAATTCTTGATCAAAAGTTACATAACTGATATTCCAACAGGCAGTGTCTTTCTCTATTAGACATCCTTCAAGATACAGTTTTCTAATAACACAGACAGGGTTTTGCAGATGTGGCATCTTGACAACCTTAGCTCAAGATACCTATGCATAACAGACATTCTTGATTTAGGTTCAGTGAATAGATTGTGCATACATTCTTGTCCAAAGTTTAATTTTTTTTAGAGACTATAAACACACACACACAGACACACACACAGACATGCACACACAAACAGAGCTTTTGCATTACAGTTACTACTATTTGCTTAATTATGGCAGTGTTACTGTCACAGTGATGTATTGGGACCTATGAAGGTCCCAATAGATGGACCTATGCTGAAGTAAGTAATCGTAAATCTTACTCGATTTGTAATTCAGAGCTCTGTTTACTGCTTAAGGAGCCAGGAGGTCACTGAGCTGTATAAAAAAAAAGAGGAAACATTGACAGAGTTTAAATAGCAGTAAAACAATTTTATAGTTTCTACTCAGTCTTGTTTGACAGCTTTTTTTTTTTCCACTTACACAGTGATGGCTTGGTTATTCAGACTCAAAAGATGATGGGAATCACTCAGTGAGGATTTCATTTTCCATGATTTTGAACTCATGTATTGTGTGAGGTCTTGAAAGCTTTAGCCAGCCCAGCTCATCTGCAGAGCTTCAGGATGACAGCCATAATGAGGGATCCCTACAGACATCCCTGGGTGGGAGACTGCAGTTCTCAGATGTGTTTAATGCATCACATATACAGGGTGCCTGGAATGCCTCATTGTAAAGGGTGAAATCTTTTCCTGTCTTGGAATAAGATACACAGATAAGGACATCTGCCTAAATGGCCTCCTGGCAAAGAAGGGACATTTAGACACCCCAAAGTATTTTCAATTGATTATTTATTTACAACTGGCAGACTTTTATTATATCACAGATTAAATCTTAGTCATCTATCATGTTCAGCTTGAAACCTTCAGAAATGGCTTCCATTTTTTCTATACTACAAATCTTGTGACCATTAACTATCTATATATTACAGTATTTTTCTTACACAGTGCCTTTTAGCCCATAGCATATATTAAGGAGTTTCTAATTACTCATAGAAGTTTTGGTTTTATTGGACTACCCCATATAAAATCACCCTGAGTTCTTCTGAGTGATGTAGCAAGTGTAACATATTATGTTCTTTGAGGTCTACAAGAGTGGTCTCACTGCATAATTTTATTTTGAAAATAATATTTATGACACTTCCATGGATAGTTCATTGCAGTTGTCACATGGTATGAAGAATGACAAACAGGTAATCTGAGAATGTCTTTTCCAAAAGTACCTGCTTTTTAGTTGTTGCAATACACACTTATCCAGAGATAGCATTGGACTGCTAGAACAATTCACCAGAGGCAATGACATTTCATGGGGATTTTGAAAGATATTCCATCTTACATTAACTTAGAGAAGCTAAACACACATAGATGTTTACTGCTTTGGCCTCCCACCTGATATGTGCAGTGAGAGTATTGCAATTACTCTGGATGGATTACAAATGTAACATTTGTATGTGAAAGGAGCAGGGAAAACAATAGAGGAAGGGTTAAAAGAATGCTTTGTGCTGGTCTCTAAGTAGGAAGATGACTAAGAGCAGTAAAACTGGTAAGCACCAAGGAACACACTGTTCAAGAGAATAGCATGTACCTTATCTCTGATGCCAGGAGGTTTCTTTGGCTAGCAGTCACTAACTTCTACTGCTCTCTGGTTCATTAGCCTGTATGAATTCCAAGATGCTCTTTCCATGCTAAAAAGCATAGTACATTTTTTTGGGAATAGTGTCTCATGTTCTTAGCCAGTGTAACTTGTGTCTGATCAGTGGTCTCTGCCACTGGAAACTGGGCTTGCTGCATTGTAGTAGGAGAGCAGACCTTGCATCCTGCTTTTGTCCCTTCAAAGGGTGTCTGTAAGTCAGTGATGGTGGGCTCAAATCACAGGTAAGGAGAAGGTAGTTTGTACAACACAAAATGATTTCAGAGCTGGAGCTGAGGTGGTATTTGTGTAGGAGACCACAAGCAGTGCTGGGGTACAGTCAATTCTATAGTGATCCATCATGATTATACTTATTGATTACTGTACTTCCTGGCTAATACATAAACATCACTTTCCCTAGAACTAATTTGCATGCATCTACCTCTTACTGGAAGTCCTATTATGGTCCTGGAGGGTTGTCTGGAGGGATCTCTGGTGGTCACCGAGTGTCCCCAGGGTTATAGATGATTTTGCCATGAATTTCTCCTAGCACTCATTACATGGCTTTGCCACAAAAGCCACTATATTCCTCAATATCTGTTTATCCACTGGTTCCAGCTACATTTAGCATCCTGTGTGTCTGCTTTTACATTCTGTTATCTACTTCTTTGAAACTCATTGTTCCCATACTTGGATAAGTAAGGCATCATTACATTCCATTGCTTTTATCAATTGCCTGTCACCAGAAGTGTGTAAGGGGGTCAGCTCCCCAAAATACTCTTCTCCCTGCAGGAAGTTGCTTGGGTCATGGGCCCAGCTGGTGGATGTAAGTTCCCAGTACTGAGCAGTAAACAAAGATTTGTGTGCTAAACTGTGATCTAGATGTGCAGAGCACTTCCTAATTTTTCCAGGCCTGTTACAATCTGTTCCTTGTTTTTTATGAGGCTGGTAACTTAAGCTAAACAAGATGCCCCTGCTGCTCAGGTGTTTGTGGGTGACAACAGTTAACAATAAAGACACTATTTGTGGGGCAAATGTAGATCTACTGTCTGGCTTGCAAGTCTCAAACAGAAGCAAGGCAATGCTGCTCACATTGTGTGCAAAATAAACATCTCTTGGGAAATAACATCAGCTGCTGCTAGGAATTATGTAAGCAGAAGTTAGAAGTAATTGCATATTTGGCACACTGCAAAGGCTCTCAAGTCAAGTAAAACTTAAAGGGCATACCATGCAGATATGTGAGGGAAGTGGAGAGTAATTGGAGTAATGCAGGTCTTTTAAGAGATGCATTAGAAAACAATAGGAAAAACTATGTCTAAGAACAATTTGAGAACTTGGTATTGGTTGCAGGTGAGTTATTTTGATCAAAATCTTTGCAATAAGTAATTTTTTTCTTTGCCCTTTCTGCTTAGCTTGGAAACTCTCAGAGATGACAAAGCTTGAAAACTCCCATAAATAAAGTTTTATTCTTTAATTAAACTTACATATAACGCAAACTGAACTTTCACAGAACACCCTAGAGTTTTTAGGTGATTGCAGGGAAATGACTGGCAAATTCTGTTGGCTGATTAAGCAGTATGGATGGACCAATACTGGCTGCACATATGAAGGACAGAAACATGTTTTCCAACTTCACTGCTTCTCTGAGGATGGCATCCATCAGGAATTTCTGCACTTGTCTAGGCTCCCCTGTCCTCTGCTTTGCATTTCTTTAGCTTAAACTTAACCTTTTGAAACTGTCAGCCTGGCTATCAATGTCCTTGCCCTTCCCCTTTTCACAGAATCACAGAATCACAAGGTTGGATGAGACCTTCAAGATCATTGAGTCCAACCCATGCCCTAACACCTCAACTAAACCATGGCACTGAGTGCCACATCCAGTCTTCTTTTAAACACATCCGGGGATGGTGACTCCATCACCTCCCTGGGCAAACCATTCAACACTTTATCACCCTTTCTGTAAAAAACTTTTTCTTAATTTCCAACCTATATTTCCCTTGGTGCAGCTTAAGACTGCATCCTCTGGTTCTGTCAGTCCCTGCCTGGAGAAAGAGACCAACCCCCACCTGACTACAGCCTCCTTTCAGGAAGTTGTAGAGAGTGATGAGGTCACCTGTGAATTCCTTTTCTCCAGGCTAAACACCCCCAGCTCCCTCAGTCATTTTTCACAGGGTTTGTGTTCCCAGCCCCTCTCCAGCCTCGTTGCCTCCTTTGGATGCGCTCGAGCCTCTCAGTGTCCTTCCCAAACTGAGGGGCCAGAACTGGACACAGCACTCACAAGGTGTGCCCTCACCAGTGGGAGAATGACCTCCCTGCTCCTGCTGGCCACACTATTCCTGACACAGGCCAGGGTGCCATTGGCCTTCTTGGCCACCAGGGCACTCTGCTGGCTCATGTCCAGCCTGCTGTCACCAGCACCCCCAGGTCCCTTTCTGCCTGGGCACTGTCCAGCCACACCATCCCCAGCCTATAACATTGCAGGGGTTATTGTGGCCAAAATGCAGGACCTTGCACTTGGACTTGTTAAACTTAATCTTGTTAGACTCTGCCCATCCATCCAACCATTCCAGGTCTCTCTGCAGAGCCGTCCTACCCTCCAACAGATTGACACACAATCCTAGCTTAGTGTCGCCTGCAAATTTACTGATGAAAGACTCAATACCCTCATCCATGTGGTCAATAAAAATATTGAACAGAACTGGCCCCAGCACAGACCCCTGAGGGATTTTAAATCCAATTAGCTGACATATGTTGTGTAATTTAGAGAAATTCCATATAAATCATACTTCCAGACTGGTTTGTTTCTGTTAAATTGGCACCAAACTTGTAGTGCTGCTGAAGAAATAGCATACCAGCAAGACAGGGAAAGGTGGATGGTGCTGCCTGTTCATGCCACAGAAAAGTGTATTCTGTGCCAGATGTTAATACAAACATTTCTGGGATATTCTGTTTAAAGTTAGATAAAAGCTTGTAGAAACAGCTTCGTGGAATGTTTAGTTAATGGTTGCTGTAGGAAAAGCTGTTGGGATGTGGTTGTCAATAATCATGCACTAGGAGACAACAGGAAAGTGTGTCATGGGAAAGAAGCCACAGGATAGAGATTTGAGGATGAAGGTCAGAGAACATATGCTTTTAGCTGCTTAGACATCTGTGAGATTTTTTAGCCTAAATAAGGAGAAGCTTCCTCTAAACTGCATAGTTACATAATAGTGAAACTTAAAAATTTTTTTCAAGTGTCTTCCTCTTTGGTGGTGGCAGGAAGGAAAGAAAGAAAAAGGAGCTAAATGTATTTTACAAAAACTAACCACAAAAAAAAAAAAAAAAGGCTACTTCTCCTTCAACATAGATTGAGTAAATCTCATTTTTTGGAAAGTCTAGTCTTATGACCCTTAACCAACCACAGACTTGCTCTTACTTTATCTACTGCTTAGTTTTGTCTTGTGCAAAGCCACATTACCTGTTACAATGCTTTGTGTCTAAAAATTACCAGAAATATTGTACTGTTAAGTTACAAGAGCATAGATGCTGAGGAATACATGCAGCACAGGTAGGTTGGGTTGCAAGATGCAGGTTGAGCTCTGGGTGCTGGGAGCCCCAGGCAATGAGAAGTGACCAGACTCCAACCCTTTGCACGACAAAGGGCACGTGGGGACATGAGGGTCAGCAGGGTAACTGCACACCCAGAGGCACCCAGGAGCCCAGGACTCAAACCAGGCTTAGACTGTGAGAGTATAAAGGCCCAGGGATTCTTTTGTTTGGGGTCCCTTCTTGGAGGCACCAGCTCAAGCTGTTACTTTAGCTGCTACTCAATTTAATTGTTGCTGCAGCACAATCAAGTTACTTGAAGGAACCAGAGGCCTGAGAGGGTGAGGGAGCCCCAGTCTCAGCAGTGAAAGCCTCTGGTGCTGGCAGTGTGACTGCCAGAGTGGCTCCTGCATGGTCAGACAGCAAAGTTCCCTCAGTTATAATGTACCCTTGTATACTCTGAGGGCATGGGGTGATGTGATGGACACACTTGAGCCCTGCCTGTCCTTTGGCTCAGACTCTCCAACAACAGGCCTCATCTCCTTGGGGTGCACTTGCAAGCTGTTAAGCCCCTGCCTCACCCACAAGGGAGTGTGAAGGCATTTTGAAAATATGTTTCAAAAGATGGTTTCAAAACCCAGAGGTTCAAGATAACCAAAGGTACAGAATGAGATATCAGAGCTAAGACAGGATATTTGTCTTGTTACTGCTGTTGACTTGCAGCCAGCCACTTCACTGCACAAGCACGGACAGCCTGTGCAAAGCTTTGAGCTGCCTTTGCTGAAAGCAGAGGCTGTGTGGCAAGGATACCTCCCTGAGGTCACTCCTTGAGCTTGAGAGATCCCACACCCATGGCAGGTTCTCAGGAAGGGACTGAGAGCCTGCTGAACTCCTACTGTGGAGGATTACTGACTGTGTAGCTACTCAGGTGTTTGAGTGTGGGTAATTCCATTAAAAGTGAACCATTGACAGGGTCTCAGACCAAGACAGGATCCAGCTGTACCTAGGCTCTGGAAAGAAGCCAAGGCATCTACTCTACACCTCATGACCCAATAAAATGGTCCTTCTTACTCTTCATACCTGCAGTTCCTGTCTGAGCCATTCTAACCTAATTTTTCTTTGTGTGTCTTCTCCATGTAGTAATTAATAAAATGAACTTTGCCATTGAACTTCATCAAATTCCATCAAACTTTCTCAAAAATAGTTCTTCTACCTCAATAGAAAGTTTTACTGCTTCTCTCTTTTGAGCTGCATCCTTCTTCCATGACAGAATCTTCAAATATTTAACTTAATTTTGGCCAGTGGATCTGATTTGTTAGCTAGCTTGTCTCTAAACAGATGTACTTCACACTTACTATGAGCACAATAAAAGCAGTAGGGGAAGCTAGACATTTTATTCACCCACTAAAATAAATTTTTTCTCCTTCACTGAAAGAAGTTCTGCAAGATTAATCAATAAAACTGTAATCACTGAGTTAGCAGAACAGAGTTTATTGGGGATTATAATTAGTCCTTTGATTATTCTAAGTTTCTTAATTGCTTTTTAACAGTTATTATATATAGTAGCAATGGCTCAAAATGGGGAGTTGCTTTTCAATCATGATCTGTAGGGCCTGGGTCACCTTGAATCAAACAAATGACACTTTGTAATGTGGGGAAGAACTATCAGTTTTGTTGATTGTGTCTGAACATCACCGTATGAGCACACGGAACAGATTTAATGCCAAGAACCATCTCCTGACATACTGAGTTCACTGCAAGTTCAGGGGTGGATTCTTCTGAGCTCAGCCTCTTTCTCTGCCAAGAAGGACTTTATTTCACCACACTGTTATATGCTAGAATGAAAAGTTGTACAATGTGCATCACTATTAACTGTTTTTCACTGTAGCAAGTATTAATAAAACAAAATAATTATTATAAATAAAACAAATTTAAAATGTGTTTTATAAGGGCCCTGTTCTCCCCCATCATAGTTTTCATCAGACCTGACTGTAAAAATGTATGTATTCAGTTTATTGCCTGCAGCTGTCCCCCCTTTGCAGGCCCAGCATTCAGGTCACAGCCCTGTATGGCAAGAGTTAAGAGGCAGCACAAGCCTGAGAGCAGGTCACTTCCATTACCAGAGTATTTTCCTCATTCAGATAATCACAAACCGAAGGGATTGAAGATACTGTTTTTGTGAGGTATGGAATGAATCAGCAAGGGATAACACATTAAAAGAGATTTAAAATAATAGAAAACTGGGCTATGTCAGATGTTGTGATAAGTGGATGAAATTAGGCAGAAAATAAACCCCCTCACATTCAAGCTTGTCCTCAGAGATCAAAGGGGCTGGATGAGGCATGTTTTAATTTCTGATTATAACCAATTTGGCACTAGAGGTCGTGTTCAATAAGAACTTTCATGACCACAGATTAACAAAAAGCATAGTTCATTCAGGCAACAGGTTATGGATTCCTGTTAGATTACTGGTGATAAATGCACTATGTCCACAAAATACAAGTGTACACACTTGTATAGAGGTTTTCCCAGGTACAGTCCAGTGCAGTTTGGTGGAGATGCAGATCTTAACAAAGAGGTGTTGCTGCTCTGGGGAGGACAGAGCAGCCAGCCCACTGTGTTGCCTGCAGAGTGGGTTCATATTCTTGTTCTCCCAAAGTAAAGGATTTGAAATATAAAATTTGTATTTTGGCAAAATGGAGATGTGACTGTAGTCAAATATGATTGGTTCAGGAATATCGTATCCTGCAAATGCATGATTCAATTCAGGAACATCTGTTTTCTTGTGTTGATGTTGGTAGGGATATTTTTAATATTCAGATTAGAGACAATGAAGGTCTTTGGTTACCTTTGGTCAAATGGAGTTGTGTGACTTATAGAGAAACGAAGACAGAACAGAACCATGACACTTCAGCATCCTCCTCCTCCAGCTGAGGCAGCAGCAAAGGCCATCTGACCTTCCCCAGAGAGTCTTTACTTCCTCAAAGGACAAGAGTTATCACAAGGCTCCCATGGATGAGGGGGATGAGGCTGGCACAGAGACCCTGTTGTTGTTCTGTGCTTCACAGAGACAACACTGGGCTGTGAGGCCTCTGCTTCCTCACAATGTTCTGCTGTTAAGCCTTGCTCCAGCCAGGTGCAAGACAAGCATGGCTTAGCTCATGTGTTTGGCCAACCATCCTCATCAATTCTTCATGAGAATTTTGGCTGGCAAATCACAGCAATTATCAATCCTGACGCAGTGAGCCCGGCAGATTTCCACAAGTATCATCTAAAGAGCAAATCAGAAGAGTGGATGTGAGCACTCAGAACTGTTATGAACATTTTACAGACATGATGTACTCCTTTTCTACCCACAACACAAATGAACCTGCATGGGTATGGTTTTGAGATGCCACTCTGGCACGAAGCACAGTAGAATGGTTTCCTAACCAATTTTAATCTCTTAAAAATTAAATGTTGACATTTTGATATGTTGAATACCATGGGAATCAAAAGAGTCCCTGAAAAGAGATCAGCTTGCAGTGGGTTTCAGTGAAAAAGATCAGAGGGATAATTACGTGATTAATCTTTGACAAGGGTGATTGTCAAATTATTACAAATATTTTAGAATCATGATAGGTCATAACAAAGTGATACAGCTGCTCT
The DNA here is from genome assembly GCA_013397555.1 of Urocynchramus pylzowi. NCBI lineage: Eukaryota > Metazoa > Chordata > Aves > Passeriformes > Fringillidae > Urocynchramus > Urocynchramus pylzowi. The sequence goes on from VZRH01003997.1 coordinate 174,355, forward strand.
AATATTAATGTTTTAATGTATTAAAGATTGCCTGCACTCAAAAAAACTCCCCAAAAATACCCAGCAAGTAAAAAGACTCCTTGTGTTCTTTTATTGTTCCTTTCTTTATCATAAAGGATTTCAGTGTCTTACCAAATTTGTTGGTTTGGGTTTTTTAACCTTAATGTTTTACCTTAAAATTGTGAGATAGTGATGGAGAAAGTCACCTAGTCTCACTATCTGAACCTAACTTTGCAGATTTTTTTGTTGTTAATCACTAACTATATCTAGGCATCTAGGATTAAGCAGCTGCATTGTGAAATTTATAGAAACTTGTAGGCTTGGCTAATCTTTTGTTTTAAGGAAAAGGGAGCACAATCCCGAGATGAATGGGCTGTCTGGATGAGAGCCATCAGTAGTGAAGTCAGCAGGACTAAGCAGTAGCTGGGGGAAAAGTAGCTCTGGCAGGGGAATTGCGACCATGCACCCATTGACCACCTCCTCAAAGTGGACCCCCAATGCAAGTGGAGAGAAGAACTATCCACGTGGACTAACCAGCATCAGAAGTGAGAGATACAAATTAGCAAATACAGGTTTGAGTGCTAAATAATGAAAAGCTGTGTAATTTGTTACCATTTCATGCTGAATTTTTTGTTTGTTTGTTGAAATGCATAAATAGTTTAAAGTTTTGATGACTGGGGAGTCAACCCTTTGGGGGGTACCACACACCTCCCTACTTTGTGCAAACCACAGTAAAGAAATATAAATATTTCTTCTTGGTGTATGAATTTGAGCTGCCAACTGGGTAATGACCCTTCATTTGGGACAATAAAAGCACAATGAGGACACAAAAAATATGCTAAAACTGGTATTTAGGGGCATAAATGTAAATGTTCATTTGTAGGCATAATGATGGTCTTGTGAGGATGGAAAAGGGCTCCTCTGAAGTCAGTCTATGAAAAATGCATCTTATATGATTGGCTCTTCGAAAATATTAAAATGTTATGTTGGAAAGTTATGTTGTATTAATTTCGTAGTACTGTATCAATCCTTTTTAAGTAGTGTGGTAAATATAGGTTTTAAGCTATAGCATAATATTAAAATAGAAACTGTGTGATGTAAGATACTTTTTGTAACTAGCTCAAGAAATGGGTAAGATAAGCAAGAAATTCTTCGCACAGAAATAACAGCAACAAGACACCAAGACTTCAAAAGAAGAATTGTTGCCTCCTTATCAGGAAGAACCAGACTCCTTCCAGACTTCTAGAAGCCAAAGAAATTGATTTACAAGATGAGGAAGGGAGGCAGAAATTAAGCAGAAGACATCCTTTGTTTGAAAAAATGTTTGAATCATATATGAGATATATGAATCTGCAACAGGCTATTGCTTTTAAGGGTTAATCCTTTGTCAGCAAGCCATGCTTTTGGGGGGCTTAGTGCCCAGGAAGCATCCAGATGTCCATAATTCTTTGCTTTTATTCTTTATTGTCCTAACTCTGATTGTCTAAATTCTTATTGCTCTAATTTTATTACTATTTTTATAACTATTTTATTACTATTAAACTTTTAAAATTTTAACACAAGTGATTGGCATTTTTCACAAGTTGAACTGGAGATGGTCAAAAGATTGGATTGACCTTAAGAGGGTTTGGTCACAGGAAAGACTAGTGCAGCATTGTATGAACTGCCTAGGAAACACCCTGGTGAGAACTTATGGGAATGACTGTTTGGAACAAACTGAGACAAACTTGCTTTCAGTCCTTCACACATGCACCAGAGGTGTGTGGTGTCCAAGGAGGCTACCCAGATTCCACATAGCAGGGCCTGGGTGTTCAAGCTGTGGCCACCAGGAGGGCACCATGACACCATCCAGGTCTTATGTCCAAGACCTGTTGTGACAGGGAGGACAAGTGATGCTAAGTATCAAACATTCCTCAGCTCCTGGGTGATTGTTAGGCTGCTGACAGGGTTTGGATAGTTTTGTATCTTCAAAATGGTCAATTGTGTTTCTGTCTCTGGGCATCATCAGGAGTCATTACAGTTCTTTGTCTCCATCCTTGAAACTGGATGGTTCTTGATGAGCTACTTGGGTGCTGTTAACACAGGCTCTTCTCCCTGATGGGTGCACTTGGCTCTCTCCACACCCAGACATTCTCTCTTATTTCATTCACACCAATTTTAGCCTTTCTATTACAGTGCTGATTGTTAAATACCCGGACATGGTTGTTGTCAGGTTTCAAAGATAAGACCTAAGGCCAAGCCTACATTCCTTTCCTTTGACCCAGAGCAGTGTTCATCACCAAGGTGGTTTTATTTATTTTGCAGTGACACAGCTGTATTGACAGAAACCAAGAAGCCTCAACTATACTAACAAAACAGTGATCCTGCCAGCGTACTTGAGGATATCTATATGAACTGTGCATAATTGCCTTCAGCTTTTCTTCATATTTCTCTTATTTTTGTAATAGCTGTGCCCTGCTTTTATTATAGTTACCACGTAGTGGATATATATCTGTTGTGGGAAGGATGTCAGCAGTTTTTTTCCTTCCAATGACAACAGGACACTTACTACATGTAAGTGTACAATGCTGATCAGGATCCAGTTCTGCACACCCAATCCTGAAGAAGACAGGAACCCAAGCAATGTTTCTTGCAGTCTCACACCCACACTGTAGAGGCACTTCCACTTCTGCAGTGAAAATGGTTGATTTTTCTCTGGGAGGTTGGGGCTTTCTTTACCTTGGTATTCTGTTTATCTGTATATCACCCAGGAGAAGAGGGTAGCTAAGAGTCTGCATGCATTCTTGCTAATCAAGATAAGTTTATTTACTTCAGATGCAGACTAAGAGTCTTTCAAATGATGCTGTAGTTGTCATGTTTTCCTAAGGGTGGTTCCAGATAGCCCTAATACCTTTTTTGTCTTGTATAGCAGTTTAGAGTTCCCAAATTTCTGGGAGTTCCTGAATATTCCAATTGCACATTATTTAGTTTACAAATTAAGCTGCAAATGGCTGGCAAATACAAAGGTTCTTTCTCCTTCCCTGCCTTCTGAACATACTTACCTGCCCTTTACTTTTTAAGTTCATCAAACAAAGCTGTTAAAGCCAAGGAAAATTAAATTGGAAAATTAAATTGTCTAAAAACCTGTTTGTCTGGCCTTCCTTCCAAACCTATTCCACCCTGTTCATCCAACCTTTACCTTCAGAAATAATAAACAAGAATGAGCTTTGCTGATGAAAATTCAACAAACTTGTGTTGAAAAGCTTGTTTGTTTTTTCCTAATAAAAACTCAGCGTTGCTGCCTGCTGATGCATTTCTGTGGTGCACTGAAGCAACACACATTGTTTGTGCTTAAAGCAGAGGAAAAGGTGTGGCTGGCCTGAGAGCAGAAGTTCCATGGTGTGAAATACAAAGTTATGTTTCGTGTCAGGTAAATAAAAATAACCTATGTAATTATAATTGGGAAATGTGTGGAACACAGGCATGGGACAGTTATAAAGATGAGTTCTAATAAACAACCAAGGAAGGTAAAACATGGAAGAAGACCAA
>VZRH01003997.1:178174-204492 GCA_013397555.1 Urocynchramus pylzowi
AATAGAAACTGCTGAGAAAGCTTATGAATATGCAGGAATATGATCAATAAATACCAGCAAGCCCAGCAATCAGTGTGCAGTTGGAGGGAAAACCCCCACCACTGTACCCAGGGCTGTTTTTGCTCATACTTTACCACCTTAATTAATAAATTGAATTGCTGCTTGCTATATTGGCTGAGTCAAACTTCTCATTTCTAACAATGAGAAGACTGATCAATGACAGCTCCAGAGGTTTGACAGCTCCACACCATTTTTTTCAGTCTATAACTTGAAAATAATTGAATGGGAACAACTCATGACATGATGTAGGTTCGTGTCATCCTACAGAAACAGGCTGACCATGTAATGGGAAAAGCCAGGCACAAACCCAGGCAGAGGTGATTCCTGAAGTTTGTGAAGTCGTATTTGGGTGGGTAATCACAGTTTTCCAGAGAGTGCTTGTTTACCTGTCCTCCATCAGGGAAGGCCCCTCAGAATTTAGGCAGTAAAAAGAAGATCAGCCCTTTTAGATAAAAGTCCCTTGACCTCTGTAGGACCTGAGGGACACAAGTATGCTGGTGCTGTGTCCATCTGCTCCGTTCCTGCGTGGCAATGCATCTGTCCTTGGAGGAGGGGTACATTGAGATGCTGCTGGTTTGTGAGGCTCTGCAACTGCAGCTGTACCTGGCAGAGCTCTGCTCCTCAGTGTATGAGTGTGAGTCCCACTTGGCCTCAAAACAGCTCTCAGGATCTGCTGCTTTCTTGTGCAGCAGACTGTGCTAATGCAGCCCTTGGTATAACCTTTTCAATATTCCCACTCTTGATGCCTTGTGAAGGCTGACCTAGAACAGGACTGGATGGAGTTAAATAACAAAGTAGGTATTTATTGAAAGGCCTCAATGGATGCACCTTGGGCAGCACAAGAGCCCAGGCAGGGCTACACCCAAGATGAACCTTAAACCAATGACTGGTCACAAGGTCTCACACTTTTATGAGTTTTGGTCCATTTGCTTTTTGGAATTAATCATCCAATTACAACTTTAGCTTATGAAGTCCCATCCTTCTTGTTTTCCTCTCTTAAGTCCACTGTTTATGCTCTTGAGCCTGAAATTTGGACCATTTGTCCTTGGTCCCCAGCTAGAGAAGGAATTGTTTTGTCTACCTGCCCTGTGAAGAGAGCTCACTATCCCCTAATATGAGGTTCGAACTACACACTAAAGCAGCACAGAATCTGAAAAATACAAAAGCTAAAACCTGAGGCATCACTCTAAGATGCAGTAAAAAGCTGCACTTTTAGGGGATTTCCAGCAAGCCCTTTCTGAGCTGAGTCTTCCTACCAGAGAGTAGAGAGAATCCAGATTTCCTCTTGGGGCCACAGTGGATAATAGGATGGATGAACTTGCACACTGGATGAACCTGGCATGTGCCTTCCTAAGGATTATTGTCCCTATCAGAAAGTGATCAAAGTGTGTAAGGGATGGAGGTCCTCAAGCCTGCCATTTGTGCAGTCCAAGTGGAAGGGAAGATCTTTGGGAATTATCAAAAAGACAAACATCTAATAGAAATTAATGCTTAAAATTATATATAAATAACTGGACTTGCTTAGGACTACTTCTCCTAAGGCACGAACCTGTATAAATGTGTGAAAAACATATCACAGCTTTTCCATGTTTAGAAAGTTCAGCCTTGATGAAGAATGTTCTATTAATCTGCTTTTTATTCAGTGCTTGTGTCACTGTGAGAACAAGTAATGCATTTTTTGGGAAAGATTCTTCATTTGGCATAGAGAACATCTCTGTACACTGCCAGTAATTTTGTTTATTAGTTAAATGAGGGAGTAAAAGACTGTGAGAATACTGTCTCTATATGCATTTTGGTTGGGCTAGTCCATCTTTAAAGGTCCATTCCAACCCACTCTGATTCTGTGATTTTAGCATGTGTGTCAGGCATTCTGGCAATGCATGACATTTGATTTAACTGGGTTAAAAAGCATAAGCTATCAGTATATGGACAGAGGAGAAAACACAGTTTAGCATAGAATAATTGCTACTTAATCTATGTTTAAATTCTTGGGCTGCTTTTCCTTTACACCTGATATGACCAAACTCTGTTTGCAGGAGAAAAATGTCCAGCTACTGATGTGTATTACTTTGATAGAAGTGCCTCCCTAAATATGTTCAGTGATAATATGCATCCAGGAAAACAATGGTATTTTGTCAGTTTGCTCCCAGGAGATGCAAGTAAATAACAGCTTCTCTGTGTGACCTTGCCTCCCCACCTTTCTTTTCATTTATCCAGGCAGAAGGGCTTACATTGTGCTTTGAGATGGCATTTAAGCACGAATTAGCTTAGTTGTCCTTTAATGAGCTGGTTATATTCTGGCAAGAGAACAGCTACTCACCCATGAGAGACCACAGGCGGGACCACTGCTGTCTTAGCACTACAGAAAACATGAGCTCAGTAACAGAGCCACCTCTGACACAGAGTACTCCCACCAAATCCTCTGAAGTCCTGTCTTTCCCCAGCAGATGATCTTGGACTGAGAGACAATAGTACATTTATAGGGTGAAAAAAAAACATGGCTTGAGAAAAATAATTTAAATGGTACTTGCATGCTTGGGATCTCAAAAGTCACTGGTAGCAAGCCTGCAGGTTTAATGTCCAAATTCCCAGTGAAGCACAGAAACCACGATGGTCAAATTCAGTGTCTTACTTGACAGAATCAAATACAGGAATATGAATGTACAAGCATGCTCATTTTGCTGCCAGGCTCCTTAAAAATCATTGCTGGTTTTATGGGTTAAGAGTTGCTGCTTAGTGTACATCCAAAATTGCTGGGTTATGCCAGAAGGTCAAGATGACCTGAAGAATCAGTAAAGCACTCAAAAGCATACCTAGGAACAATGACTTTGAAGGCCAGCCTATAGATCTTGGCTTCAAGGCCCAACTTAAATCAAGAATATGAACTACATAATTAACTGCTTTGGCTCAAAACCAATGTCCTAAAGGAGAAGTAATTCCAGCAACAGGAGATTGAGACCACCCTGACTCAAAAGATGAGCAGTAATTGTGTTGCCTGCAGGACCAGCTAGCAAGCAATGAGCAGGTATTAGGTTTGGAGAGAGAGGCAGATCCAAAGCATACAGTTATGCACATATTCTTCAGACAGACAGTGTGCTAGCTTTGTGGAATTACCTCCTAGCACCCAACATGAGTCTTCAGTCACATAACTGACACTGCTGCTCCTGTTTGATAGGGAGCTGTTTTTGTCTGCAGCCACACAACTGAGATCCCTGGGTCCCCTTTGATAAGGGCTGGATGAGCAAGCCCATGCACCCAGACTGCTAATGCAGCTAACCTCACTTCTAGCTCCTCATGTCCTAACAACAGGAGTCAAGGTTGTTAGAAATGAGAAGCTTGACTCAGCCAATATATCAACCAGTAATTCAATTTATTAATTCATATGGTAAAGTATGAGCAAAAACAGCCCTGGGTACAGTGGTGGGGGTTTCCCCTCCAACTGCACACTGATTGTTGGGCTTGCTGGTATTTATTGGTCGTATTCATGCATATTCATAAGCTTTCTCAGCAGTTTCTATTTCCAATTTTTACGTCACAACTCTATACTTCAGGATATGATGATGATTGTTTGGTTCCTTTCCAATTTCTATAGTCTATTGTGATCTATTCCAGTCTTCAATATCCCAGGATGTGTACCCCAGATGGTGGGGTCCAGCTTCCAGATATGGGTCCAGTTTAGGACCATTAATCTGTGATAGTAATGTCCAGCTTCCCTTCTCAAAGTCATCAATCAGCGACATTGATGTCCATCTTCCTTTTCCGGGATGTTTTCCCTGTTTTGTTAGGAGCTTGGGATAGATTCACTTCCCTCTTTTGTTCAAATCCTTTATACATTCTAAAATTACAGTTTAAAAATCCTTAATACAAAGCAACATTTTAAATCTATAATTTAAAGGTTTTTATACATTCTAAAGCTACAGTTTAAAAATCCTTAATACAAAGTAACATTCCAAAACTATATTTCAAAGGTTTTTATTACAACACAGCTTAAGAGTTAAAAAAAGTTAATTGCAAGCAAAAGATTGATTCAAGGGCCTTCTTCATGTTTTACCTTCCTTGGTTGTTTATTAGAACTCATCTTTATAACTGTCCCATGGCCGTGTTCCACACATTTCATAATTACAATTACATAGGTTACCTTTATTTACCTGACACGAAACACCACTTTGTATTTCACAAAAGGAACCAAGCAATCATCATCATAGATTTATGATCCTGAAGTACAGAATTGTGATGTAAAAATTGGGATTAGAAACTGTTGAGAAAATTTGGAATAGAAACTTCTAAAAAGTTTGGGAATAGAAACTGCTGAGAAAGCTTATGTATATGCATGAATATGATCAATAAATACCAGCAAGCCCAACAATCAGTGTGCAGTTGGAGGGGAAACCCCCACCACTGTACCCAGGCTTGTTTTTGCCCATACTTTATCACATTAATTAATAAATTGAATTACTGCTTGATATATTGGCTGAGTCAAGCTTCTCATTTCTAACACTTGCTTTAACAGAAAGGGGCTCTTCATTTGGAAGCAGTGTTTGGGGCAGCACCAGCAGAGAATGCAGGTCCTGGGCTGAGTCAGGAGTAGTAGATGGCTGTTTGTCCTGGGAACAAAAGGAAGAATCATTCCCTTGAAAGGCCACTCAGGGCAGAGGCATCGAGCAGCTAACAGCTCTTTCAGCAAGCCAAAAGCTCCTTCTAGCTGCAGGCTCCTTCTAGCTCCAGGCACTTGTGGTACTGTGCCTGGAAGAGGAACTGCAGTGTCTAGAAAATAAGATGATGTTCATGGGAGAATGAGCTCAAAATTTATGCTGTTGCTTAAAAAGTAATAGATTGGTGAGAATGAAAGTATTTTCTTGGAAGTAGTGGATTTGCTTTTGGTTCAGGAACAGGAGGGTTGGGTTCAGATCCACCAGAATGATGTTAGGATCCCACATCTGGACTAATGTTAGGGTCCAATAATTAAAAGATGCCTCTGCCTGAATTAAGGTGCAAACAAGATCATATGCCAAAGTCAATGGTACAAATTTTACCTAACAACAAATGTGAGGTAGAGAGAGAGATAGAAATAGGAAGAGAAGCAGGGGAGAAAGAGAAAGAGAGAGGGACAGAGAAAGATTGTAGTCATCTCCACATGGGTTCATTCATGCAAACTTCTTGTATGGCAAGAGATATAAAATACCTTTCCACACCCTCCACACAAACCTCCACTTGCTCATCTATTCAGAATTTTGTGCCTAAATCTGTTCAAGTTGTGTGTTTAAAACAGGTACTTTGTGGCTAAATTTGCCTGCAACAAACACCATAAGATTAGTCAAATAATATAAAACAACTCATCATTAATGTTCTGTATGTCATAATGTATGTGCACGTGGTTCTAAACCCCCGCAGAAGTGCAGGGAATTTACAGAAGCAGAAAGCTGGTTGTACTGGTCATAGCAGATAGGAGTTAATCCAACAGCACTAAATACCTACACTCAGGAACAAAAAAGCCCTAAACAATCCAGCACTATATACCTATGCTAAAGGAAAAAAAAAAAAAAAAAAAAACCACAAGAAACTCCAATGCCCTAAGACTTAATTAATCAGAAAAGCCACAACTTTAATGAGGCAAAGGAGAATAAAGATTCAGTACCACAAACCCAGGGTCTTCACTATGACTTTTGCATCACCCATGCAGGGTTCCTGCAAACTACAGCAAGGAGAAATAACTATTTGCTTGTCTTTGTTGATACCATTAACCAACTAGATTGAAACTCTCCCAGAAAAGGATAGCATGGAGGTTTATGCCCTTCCATACCTGACAAAATGCATGGTTTCCAGAGGAGACCCTTTCATAAAATGCACTCATGCTTCAGGGAATTAGTTAAACTGATTTGTAAAACAAGAGGTTATAAAACACACTTCATGGTACTAGAAAATCTTCAAGTTAATGGAGATGCAGAGAAATCAAATCAAACAATTGGAAAAACCAGAAAGGAAACAGTAACTGCAATATTTAAATCACCACAGATCCCAGAGGCTGATCCTCTACAAAGGCTGCAGCCAAGCTTAGCCTGTCTGAATCAATGGCTAAATGGCAAAGGTACCCCCTTCAGAGCTGGGGTACTCCAGGCAACCTCAGACTCTTCTCTCAAGAATTTGCAAATAAACAGGGCTGCAAACTGGCCCTTGAAAGGCAGCATTCTGTTAAGCATTTAGGTAGAAAGGAAGTGTGTTTAAAGAGGGTTTGTAGTCAGCAAAGGGACAGAGCTCTGAATTACCTCTAAACCTAGCCCTGAACAGGCAAGGCATTACCAGTCTAGCTTTGGGATGAAATATTTCCATCAGACTATTTTGTCACTGGGACTCCTGTGAAAATTATGGAAACTCAAGAGAGGAGCTGAACAAATGGTGGCTGGTGTTGTAATAAATCCTATCTCTGCAAGATAACCATCAGAACCCAAGAATCAAGGCCCCACTGTGGAGAAGTGAGAACAAGATGACACCATAAATCTGCCAAACAAGGAGATAACACTGGAACAAACTATTGACAAAGCCAAAGAAGAATTATGGTTGAACTTTTGTGCTAACCTTTAGTTATTTGCATAGTAAAATGCACATCCATAAGCTGTAATATCCCCTTACTCAAACCAGCCCCTTCCCCACAAGGCATGCATGGTAAAATGAATGGTGCTATGCCATTACAGGAAGGTAGGAAAATGTGCTCACAATGAATGTGGGTTTAGACTGTTGTGTGTAGGGAAAATGTTTCTCTTTCACAGTCTTGAGGCAAGGAGGTTAGAAATTAAAGGGTGATTGATAAAGAATAGCTGTTTAGAGGATGTATATTGCTTGACATTTGCTGTTCTTTCCAAGACAGGATGCTTGTGAAGACAGGAGGAGAGAATTCAAGGATATTCTGATAAGAGAGGAACTGCTTACAAATGCAGGATTGAAGGAATGCCAGACTTGCAAGGCTATTGAGATAAGAGGGGCTCTTCAGACCCCAAACCAACCTAAACTAGCTTTGTAGTTTGAACTGCAACCAAGAGACCAGAGAGCATGCAGAAGAAGAGAAGGTGAAAACTTCATCTCTGAAGAAGATGTGGAAAACTCCTTTGCCTTCCTCCCATGTGACCACCAGACGACCAGCAGGAAGCTCTGGGAAAGCAGAGGGACTGATAAGCTAATTATAACACAAGAGGGGCTAGGAGGGACTAAGAAATGAATTTGCATGGCTGCATTGCCAAACTTGATGCATATGTAACATTTCGGGGAGTAAATAGAGGGTCACGTTTTTTGCTTTTTTTCATTTTTTTCTTTTTTTTCCACATGTCTTTGTGGAGATATCCCACATGTGCCCAGCGCTGAACAAATACATACCTACTTTGCTTTACAACTTTTACAAGTTCGGAGTTTTTCCGCGTGTCAGTCTGAAGGTATAAAAACGGGTGGCTGGACTACCGAGTGGGTGTTAGCTTTGGATTTACCATGCTGCACCCATCTCTGAGCAGACATCAAATGTGAAATACAAAGTTATGTTTCGTGTCAGGTAAATAAAAATAACCTATGTAATTATAATTGGGAAATGTGTGGAACACAGGCATGGGACAGTTATAAAGATGAGTTCTAATAAACAACCAAGGAAGGTAAAACATGGAAGAAGACCAAACTTAAATCAATCTTTTGCTTGCAATTAACTTTTTCTAACTCTTAAGCTGTTTTGTAATAAGAACCTTTAAATTATAGCTTTAAAATGTTACTTTGTATTAAAGATTTTTAAACTGTAGCTTTAGAATGTATAAAGGATTTGAACAAAAGAGGGAAGTGAACCTATCCTAAGCTCTTAACGAAACAGGGAAAACATCCCGAAAAAGGAAGATGGATATCAATGTCACTGATTGATGACTTCTAGGAGGAAAGCTGGACATTACTATCACAGATTAATGGTCCTAAACTGGACCCATATCTGGAAGCTGGACCCCACCATCTGAGATACACATCCTGGGATGTTGAAGAATGAAATAGATTACAATAGAGTATAGAAATTGGAAAGGAACCAAGCAGTCTTCATCATAGATTTATGATCCTGAAGTATAGAGTTGTGACGTAAAAATTGGAAATAGAAACTGCTGAGAAAGCTTATGAATATGCATGAATATGATCAATAAATACCACCAAGCCCAGCAATCAGTGTGCAGTTGGAGGGAAAACCCCCACCACTGTACCCAGGGCTGGTTTTGCTCATACTTTACCATATGAATTAATAAATTGAATTACTGCTTGATATATTGGCTGAGTCAAGCTTCTCATTTCTAACATCAAATAAATGCCTCAACTCTGTGGGAATTGGCTCCTTGCACGCTGGGTAGAACCCGTATTTGGGGCTGCACTGGCACTGTTGTAGCTGGCAGTCACTAGCTTGGTTTTGCTCTTGTTTTGTCACAAAACGCTCTGTAATGTCTCAAGTTCTCTGCAGTGTTGTGCATGACACACCTATCCTCCAGAGAGGTGAGCCAAGAAAACTGTAAGACTGCTTTTAGGGCATTTAATAAGTTCTGTTCTTAAGACACTACACAGTCCTGGGCTGCTAGGTCCACAAATACTGAATATGCCTTAACAACTTTTAAAATAGTGTATTAACCTATACTGAAAGCATCCTTATTAAAAGAAGAAGAACTGGAAAGCATCACAGACAATACACCTCAAAAGCAAAATCTTTCCTATGGTGAATCCATCTAGAAGTTGTTTGGCAACAGAAAGGAAAAATACAACTACCATTTTAACTTATATACATGATGTTAGTGATTGATGGCGTTCAAATAGAAAGCAACTTGGAATCCTAACCTGCAAATGAACCCCAATCTTTTATTTGGAAATTATGCAGACATTTGTGTCATGAAAACTCAGGTTGTTCTGGAAGTGAGAGTGGAAATGTGCTCGGGCAAGGGGAAACAGAGAAGCAACAGTAGAACAAGTACTAAAATAATGGCACATATTGTTATCTAAGGTCAGAAGTTCACCTAGATCACAGTGCAACCTGTGACTGGTTTCATTCAATGACCACAGAACAAGAAAATGAAACCATAAGATGACAGGAGGATAAATGTAGAGGATTTTTGTAAACAGCTGGCTGGCTGAGAAAATACAGTTAGTTAAGTGAGAAGGAGATAAGTACAAAAATCAACAGTCAGTGTCTGAATAGGCAAGGTCACTGTGCCCTTGGTGCAACAGCAGGTTGGGGGAGAGGATTTTTTAATTGGAAGAGTGAAGAAAAATTAAACAAACTAACCACAAGAATGTAAAAGTAGGCGTATTAACTGATAAGTAACTAACCAATGATGAGCTGTACTTTTGCAATATGTATGAGCTAGTTAAAGACTGTATTTAACTGGGTGTTTGGGTTACAATAAACGAGCTCTGCTGACGACCATCTGGTGTGGCATCTCCCTTCTCCGATAGATAAAGGAATTGGGCTGGAGCCAGAATGGAACTAGAAAAGGAAAACAAAAGCAAAACAGTGACCCAGCAGTGTTGTCTGACTCATGTGCAGTGGAACTAAATACCAAGATCACAGTAGTTGTTGGCTCTCAAGGGCTAACCAAAAGCAATGAAGAGGAACTTAGGAAATGTAGACAGGATTCAGTACTGGCATATCCTGTCCAACATGTTGTGCACAACCTGTACTGGCCAGATTACCTGGACACACACATACAGATACTTCTGCTGGTGAAATATGAGTAAACAGAGTCAGCTGATTCATGAAGTAGAAATCACTTTCCTTATCTGTAGGGTCTTGAAGTGAGTTTCGTGTCATTAACTGCCATATAAGTTGGCAGAGAATCCAAACTGATTAATGAAGTAGAGATCTTTCCACCACTTCATTGTGGAAGGAAGTGGTTAGACTCATTCATTGGAAAAGAAAGAAAAGGTAAGAACCACACACAGTGACTGATAATTCAGAGCACAAAAACCTGATTTTTATATTCACTGAGTCTATTGATGCAGAAATTTGTGGTAGGAACACTAAGGTGGGCAAATACAAAATGTGTCTGAAAGCACCAGCAGAAACAAGTATACCAGCAGGGTTAAAAGAATTGTGACTTTGCAGCATAGAGACCAGATTGTTACCAAGACCCCACAACATCAGTGAGCATACTGGGAAAATGGAGGATGGAACTGAAGATGTGGAAAACGGCAGGAAGATAAAGAACAGTATTTGATCCGTAAAATCTCCAGAGGGAGACACATGAAGGACTGTATCAGCAAAAGTAGTTCAGGAAGGCTGGACAGGATGAAAACAGCAAGCTTACAGTCACTGCCAACTCCAGAAGTACTTGAAGAGTGAAAAGCACATTCAAAAACCACTTGTTCTTCCCCAGTCAAAAGAGACATGATGCCCACCCTTCAGCTGATGTTTCCTTATCATATCCAAGTCATCTTGGCCAGACCACAGACCCTCTTAGTGATCTGGCCAAGACAAAAGAAATATGATAGACATTTTAGTGGTTGTGTGTTTGGGGCTAGAAGACCACAAATGTGAGTTAAATCAGTATTGTTTAAAACAAAAAGCACCCTCCCATTCTCATTTTGCTACATTAGCAGCAACATAGACTAAATGGTGAATTACTGAATAAGGAAGATAAAAGCTCTGGGCAGATGGGTTATAGGCGCTGGCTGATAATAAATAGGTTTAGAAATAAAAAAAGAGAACATAGAAGTTGTTTGGTGGAACACCCACCTGAATATGACTGAAGAACAGGGGCTTGGTCATTGGACTGATGATGGCATGGCACACTACACAGACCCTATCCATGGTGAGGGTGGCCAGCTCTGTGCACTCCTGTAGTCAGTGCTTTGCTCACACTGCCTTCAGTCCCAATAGCAATCAGATTTAGGATTAGCTTTGGAAATTCCCTTGGCAATACATGCTAATATCCTCCTTACATTAATTATCATACAGTTCCTAGGAAGAATAAGTGCAGTTGGTAATCAAAGACACTTGTTGTTTCCCACAGAAAGAAAAATATGCTGCACATGTGCTCCTGATTAAACACATTGATTAATTACACAATCTTTAAATCACACATGTTAGGCTCATGAACACCATGTGACCATTGCTCAGTCCTAATAGGTGCATTTAATGAGAGGGAATGGGGTCCTGTGGGGTGCATCCTCACCCCCTCTCCTCTGGCCTGCTTGCATCTGCTCTATGATCTCAAGTGTGGCCTTGGCCTTTGTGTAAGAGCTGAGCAGTGAAGAGCCCCTTGACATACTGGGAATTCTTGCAAGGCTGGGGTGGGGGCTGCACTGACCCTACCAGGAACTGCTGCTCCCTAGCCAAGGTGGGAGAGGAGAGTGGGAATAATCTATCATCCCCTGGCAGCCCAGAAACACCCCTTATCTGAATTGCAGCCTGAGTGGAACAGTACTACCCTTACTGGAATTTTGAAAATTTAGTAATTGCCAGGCTTGGATTGCAGCCAGAAAATTTACTGGTGACTGAAGTCAACCATCTCACGACCCTATAAACAACATTCCTAAGTAAGATCCTTTCAGCTCTTCTGAACTGCAGTGGGCTGCACCAGCATCTCCCTCTGAGTGGGACCTCTCAGTATGTGAACTCCCAGGTTTGTGAAACCTGGAGGACCTTTGGGTGGTGATGGGACCTGGGCTAATATCCCAGCTACTCGAGGCTCAGCCCCTGCCATTGAGAAACACCAAAAGCCATTAGATGTGGGTGTTTCACTCTTTCTTGAGGGAAATTTTTAATAGGTGTGCCTTTGTGAATATACATATCTTTGTGCGTGTGTATTGACTTGAGCATTCTACAGCAAATATAGTAGACAGGTTATCATCTTGAATCCATCTGTCATTGTTGTCATGACTGTAATCGATTATTGGTTAATTTAACATTTAAGGGCTGCTAAATCCTTTAGACTTAAACCATTGACCAAGTCCAAGCCTAAGTTTGTATCCAGCTGCACCTAGACTCCTCTCTGAGAAGGAGTTTAGAGAGGGTCACCCTTTACCCTTTTCTGCCTTACCCCTTTTACATCCCTGCCCTCCACATGAATCACTCCAAATTTGGTTCTATTTTACTTTTTGTTTATATGTACTATGCATGTAATAAGTAATAGGGTGAACCTTGCCATCAAACTTTGTTGTGCTTTTGCAAATTCATATTGATATCTGTTTTTCACCAAAATCTTTGATGGTGATTCTTTAAGCAAGCGAAACCACTCATTTTGTGACAGGTCCAAGTCAGGAAGAGGCTGTAAGACAATTGAAATTGGCAATTTTTCAAGCTGCAAGACTAAACAGCCAGATTCAACACATCCTTCTTAGCCAAGATGCCAACTGCGTTGCCAAAGGCAATAGTCTTGCCACAAAAAAACCCATCAGAAATGCAATCTGGTCCCAGCTACACCCCCCAGAAAACCAATCAGCTGCAAATCAGGTGATACAGTCTGTGTTTGGAAATGGTTAGACAAAACAAATATTCTGGGTATGTATGGTCAGAGATCCTGAAATGCCCTTTAAGGCATAGCTTATATGATTGACTGGGAGGAAAAAGTTTATTTGATTTGTATTGCCTGAACAAGCAAATACTCCTGAAAATTCATCTCTTGGCCCAAATGGTTGCATCCATATCACAACAGGTTTCAAGTGGAAGTAATGAGAGACAACACAAACCTCAGAGGTGTATTTGCCCTTACTAAGGTGAAACTGAAATGGACAGCATGATTTTAGAATGGCAGTGATTGATTCTGCACACCTGATTCTGAGGCAATGGTGCCTGTGCTATCAGTATTCATAATTACATTGGAGTTATAACTGTTACCCTGCTTTTGACTTGTGGGCTTTGTTGTTGCTGTTCCAGTCTTAGGTGTACATCTAGAGTTGGTTCCTGTTCTGATACCAGTCATACATATCCTCAACAGATCCTACACATGGTCATGTTACAGGTCCCTTGTGCAATGTTTGAATTACAGGGTTTTGGTTTTCTTTTGTAATAAGTAGTAACACGTTTGTTCATTAATTAAATCAATAGCTAAATAATTATACAATATAAAACAACAGTTAAATAGCTAAAAACTTCTTGTGCAGATACATATGGTTGTTGGTTTACTATAGTGCTTTGGGAATTCCATTGTAAAGGTATGCCTTATGAAAGGAAAGTAATGAAAAGCAGCTGTAATAACAATCCTTAAACTTGCAAGAATTGCTTAGCTTGCAGAAAGTGTATAGTACTAGCAAGAATTGCTTAGCTTGCAGAAAGTGTATAGTGTTCTGTATAGATATGCCTTATAAGGCAAAAGTTAAAAAAAAAAAAAAGGTTGAAAAAGTTCACCCAGTGTTCACTAAGAGGAAGACTAAGGGAAGACTAAGCCTTCATCCCACGACCACCAGAAGGCAGAAAAAGACCCCCTAGCAGCTGAACGAGCAAGCGCAGGAGACAGATCACGTCATCCCTAAACCCGGAGAAGAAGGCAATCAAAGGTGGACTCAGGGGATGGGAATTTTGCGAGCCAGAGCGGAGCGGAGACTCCGGGCCGCCCAGCGCTGTCCTTGCTTATTCTTGCTTGCAAAAATAATAAAGGTACTTATATGATCCTTAAATTCAGTGAACTCGTTTATGACAATTTGGTGCCGTGACTCGGATCCAGAAAACAGGGTCGGTTGGAGAATCCTGGGAAGGCGCCCCACCATCTGGTGGCCCCGGACTTCTCACCCGACCCCTCATCTGGACTGACGAACCTAAATTGGAGAATAAGCAAGGAAAACACCGGTAACCCTGTAAACTTTGTGCACGAAGATCCGAGCGATGACGCAGGACGCGTGAGTATACAAGGCGAACCGCTCGGTTGGGGTTGGGATCCCAAGGCACGGAGAATGGGACGTCCACCTGCGGATGACGCAACTGGGACCCTCTAGTAGTGTGGTTCTTGTAGCCCACGAGGGAGCGAGCCACGACCAAGAGGTTTTGTCTGTGTGTGTGTGTGTGTGTGTGTGGAGGTGCCTTGGAAGATGGGACAGAAGAAGAGCAAGCCTTCTGATCCCATGGGGGAGGGTCCCCGGTTATCCCCAATACCTAAGGACAGTCCATTAGGATTAATGATCAAGTATGGGGATGACTTTCCCTCCAGAAAAGGGAAGGATAAGACAAAAATGATAAATTATTGCATGGGGAGGTAAGAATCTGGATTCAGGAAGTATATACTGGCCTGTTTTCGGATCCTCCAAGGATTGGGTTTGTCAAGCCCTGAACATTTATGTGAATTCTAAAGAGCCAGTGAATCCGGAGGAGAGTGAATATGCTAAATTATGGTTGTTAGAAAGTAATGTAGGAATGACTAGGTTGTTCCCCCTTAAGGGAAGTCAAGGGGAGGAAGACAAAAAGAAAAAGTCTCGACCAGAGGAATGTGTTTCTATTTATCCTTCCCCATATATACCACCACCAGCTCCCCCTGAGCCCCTCCCAAACACACTCCCAGCATTGGCCCCTAATAGACAACAGATGACGGACTCCCCGGGTTGCAGAAGGCGTACTCGGAGTCAGATGAGAACAGTAATTGAGGAAGGAGAGGGCAGTGGGTTGTTCCCTCTCAGGGAAATAGCATTAGGAGGACCCCAGGCTGGGATGGGGTTTGTCACTGTCCCCTTGAACTCGGGAGATGTCCGTGAGTTTAAGAGATGGGAAAATTATTAGAAGACCCTATAGGAGTAGCAGAAAGAGTGGATCAGTTCCTGGGGCCAAACATATATACTTGGGTAGAGATGCAGTCCATTTTAGGCATCCTATTTACAACAGAGGAGAGAGGGATGATTAGAAGGGCAGGGATGAAGATTTGGGACACCCAACATGTTCAAGGTCCCACAGCTGATGTGAAATGGCCCTTGTAAAATCCCAACTGGAATAATCAAGACCCCAACCATCGTGGTCATATGCAGGACTTAAGAACCATCATAATCCAGGGTATACGAGAAGCTGTGCCCCGGGGACAAAATATAAGCAAGGCATTCAAAGAGTGCCAAGGAAAAGATGAGACCCCCACTGAATGGTTGGAAAGATTAAGGAAGAGTTTTCGGTTATACTCAGGGGTGGATCCAGAGACGCCAATGAGGCAAGCACTCCTTAAAACACAGTTTGTAGCTAAATCATGGGAGGATGTTTGAAAGAAATTAGAAAAGTTAGAGGATTGGCAGGAGAGAGGACTCGATGAATTGCTCAGGGAGGCTCAGAAGGTATATGCCAGACGGGAGGATGAGGCACACAAAAGACAAGTTCGGATGATGGTGGCAGCAGTCAGGGAGGGACAGCGAAACAACCCTCCACCACGGGAAAGAAATGGCATGAGGAGAGGTCCCCGGGATTTAGGAGGACCTCCAACTGGAGGGAGAGAAGGAGTAGTGTGCTATTATTGTGGTGGAAAAGGACACATGAGGAGGGAATGTCGAAAAGAGGCTTAGGGATGAGAAGATGTTCGAAGAGGAATAGGGGGGTCGAGGGCTCTATCCATTGGGGACCCAAATGTCATTGGAGCCCTTGGTAAAACTTAAGGTGGGTCCCCAGCAAACCCCCATATCCTTCCTTGTAGATACAAGGGCCGAGAGATCAACAGTTCAATCTTTGCCCCCGGGATGTAAGATTTCACCTTCTACAGTACAGGTTATTGGGGCAAAAGGAGAACCCTTCAAGGTTCCTGTAATTAAAGATGTCTTAATAGGATCAGAAAAGAAAATAGGGATAGGATCACTGTTACTGGTCCCCGATGCCGACTACAATTTATTAGGAAGAGATTTAATGGTGGAATTGGGGACAAATACAAATATTGAAGAAAATCAGCTGAAAGTCAGGTTGTGCCCCTTACGGGTCACTGACAAAGAGAAAATCAACCCAGAAGTCTGGTATACCCCTGATACAGCAGGAAGACTGAATATAGAGCCCTTCACAGTCAACATTCAAAACCCAGAAATCCCAGTAAGGATAAAACAATATCCCATATCAGATGAGGGGCGAAGGGGACTAAAACCAGAGGAAGAATGGTTAACACAACAAGGGCTCTTGGAACCTTGCATGTCTCCCTTCAACACCCCCATCTTACCTGTAAAGAAACCAGCTGGAAAATACCGATTAGTACATGATCTAAGGGAAATAAATAAGAGAACCATTGCCCGGTTCCCTGTGGTAGCAAACCCCCATACATTGTTCAGTCAATTGAAACCTGATGATCACTGGTATAGTGTTATAGATTTGAAAGATGCCTTTTGGGCATGCCCCCTGAAAGAAGAATGTAGAGATTATTTTGCATTTGAATGGGAAGATCCCGATACCCACCGAAAACAACAACTAAGGTGGACCGTGCTCCCACAAGGATTTGTAAAATCCCCGAATTTGTTTGGGCAGGCACTAGAGCAAATAATGAAATCCTATACCCTGAACCAGGGAATAACCATTGTTCAATATGTAGATGACCTGTTAATTGCTGGAAAAAGTGAGGAATCAGTTAGAGAAGAAAGCATTAAGCTTCTGAACTTTTTAAGCATCCAGGGGCTGAAGGTGTCCAAAAGTAAATTGCAATTCGTAGAAGAAGAAGTGAAGTACCTAGGACATCGACTTAGTAAAGGAACAAAAACACTAGACCCAGAGAGAGTTAAGGGAATACTCTCCCTTCCTCCCCCAAGAAATAAAAGACAAATCAGGCAATTATTGGATCAATTATTGGGTAGGATACTGCAGACAATGGGTTGAAAACTTTAGTGGTAAAGTAAAAATTTTGTATGAAAAACTAACTGCTGAAGGTTTGATGAAATGGACTGAGAAGGATGATAAATTATTAGAACAACTAAAAGAGGAATTGGCTAATGCTCTGGTGCTAAGCCTCCCGGATGTTAGGAGACCTTTTTATTTGTTTGTTAACACTGAGGCAGGAGTAGCATTTGGGGTCCTGGCTCAAGACTGGGCCAGCAGGTGAAAACCAGTAGCATTTATTTCTAAATTACTAGACCCTGTAATAGAGGATGGCCAACATGCTTGCAGATTATAGTGGCAACAGCCCTCTTAGTGGAAGAAGCTCTCAAAATTACCCATGGAGGAGAACTGAAAGTCTTTACCCCCCATAACATACGGGCAGTATTGCAACAAAAGGCAGAAAAATGGATAACAGACTCAAGACTTTTGAAATACGAGGGCATTTTACTGTCGGTTGATACTTGAAACCACCTCTCTGCAAAAACCCGCTGAGTTCTTGTTTGGGGGTCCGCAGGAGAATTTAACTCATTGCTTACATAGCATAGATTGCTTACATAGCATAGAAAAACAAACAAAAATTAGGCCAGACCTCGAAGAGGAAGAACTGGAAGGCGGAGAAAGATTATTTGTGGATGGGTCCTCTAGAGTTGTTGAGGGAAAGCGAATCTCTGGATATATGATTGTGGGAGGTGAAAATTTGGAAATAATAGAATCTGGACCTTTGAGTCCTAGCTGGTCAGCCCAGGCCTGTGAGCTATATGCAGTATTGCGGGCTCTAAAATTCTTGGAAGCTAAGGTTGGGACCATCTACACGGATTCAAAATATGCCTTTGGAGTGGTGCATACTTTTGGAAAAATTTGGGAAGAAAGAAGGTTAATAAACTCCCAAGGAAGAGAATTAATACATCAGGAATTAATTACTCAGGTACTACAAGCTTTAAGAGGCCCAAAGAAAATAGCAATAGTACATGTTAAAAGGACATCAAAAGGGTCTCTCTCATCTGATCAGAGGGAATAATGCGGCAGACAGAGAAGCAAAGAAAGCTGCTTTTCAAAAATTCCAGGATCAGGGGATAAGGAGAACGGGAGGTGATGAGAAAGTTCATGTCCTGAGCTTCACAGCCCAGGAAAAGGAGAAATTAGACAAAATGGGAATAAAAGAGAATGACATTGGGCTGCAGCATGTACCATTTTTGTGGACTAAGGAAATATGTGCTACTAGTACAATTTATTGCTTGCATAACTAATGTCTTAACAGCAGAGCATTGCTGTCAGTCTGGTGACAATGGTAGCAACAAGAATAGTTTAAATAATATAATGTTTACAGAAAAAGCCACATTAATTTGCAGTTAAAACAGCTGTATGGAAACTTCCTAGCAGCTGTCCCTGCTCTCTGGTGTTAGAATCATCCTCCCAGTACCCCTCTGGCCCCAAAGGTTGACTGTGAAATAGGAGATTTGTTGATGTCCCTTGTTTTTCCTTGGGAGAAATTTAATGCTGGTGGTGGAAACTTCCTCTCTCTATGGTCTGTGTTTTATTTACAGTCTGTGATTTATTTTTATACATTTTGTAACACGCACCACATCTTCCTCTTTCTTCCTTGCTTCATAATTTCTTATTATAACAAAATTCACTGTCTGTGGTTTATTTTATATTAGGTTAGGCATTTGCCCTTTATTCTTTCCCTTTTTTTTTTTTTTCTTCCTGTAAAACTGGTTTTATCCAGCTCCCAAGGCTACATTCCTCTAGTGACCAATAACTGAGTACCAGTAATATGTTTATGACCCTGGGGTCTCTGGTATCATCACGTGCCTGGACTTTCAAGGCCTCTGCTATCATCCTGCACTCCTACTCTTCTAGGCAATTCTAGGTCACAGACACAGAATAATGACCTATTTGTACTAACCATAGTTTCATAAAAAAAATTTCTATAACAGTATAGTGTACAATTGCACAAAGTTAACTAATGTCAAAACCAGTTAGATAATTCTATATGTAATCTGATGGTTAGGCAACTGCTGTTACAGCTAAACAAACAAATGCAGAGCCCCTTGCAGGCCAAAACAAGCTCAGACAAAACAACTCTTGGCAAATCTCAGCCTTGAAGCAGTACAGCATTAAACTGCAGCCTCCTGCCTCTACCAGCAAACACAACACCAATTTACCTGGGCTTCAAGGCTACACCATCAAAATACAGAGTTCTGACAGCATTTTTATTTGTGACTTCATGGGTTTTACACCTATTGAGATACAATGCCCTGGCAGCGCAGCTCATGTTTTCTCTGATGTAACTTGATGTACCTTAATATATTGTATCTTGATAGTTTTATCTGGGTGTAGAGTTTTAATAGTCTTGGCTCACTCAAGCCTCAAAATTCACTTTATTTATTAATGGTAATACAATAAATGCATACAACACCTTTTTTTTTTTTCAACTGCTTTTCCTTCATATATGTCTCATTACGGCATATTACTGGTATGAGTTTAAATTTTATTCTGTTCAGGTTATGATTCCATGGCCTTAGAAAGGAAGGACCAAAACAAGAATGCACAAGCACTGTGAAAGAATATCATGTGGGTAGAAGGCTTTGGAGCATGAATTTATAATTTCAGCACAAGCAAAATGTGGCTGGCTGTTGGAAGTTCAGTGTTAAGTGCATTTGATGTGCAGCTGTGAACATCCATGGGGATGAACTCCTGGGCAGATAATCCCAGAATGCAGGCCTGACAGTGATTTTAGAGGTCATGAGGTGATAAAAGGATGAGTGGTTTGAGATTCAGACTATTGAGTGCAGGGATTATGATTCTGGATATTTGCTTGAGCCAAAATGCGGTAGCGAGATGGGAAATGGGAAGATTATTTCAATAAGGATCCCTGTAAAGAGATTGATAAATGGATGAATCAGTCTAGGAACCATTTGTGGATCAGATGTGAAAGCTCATCAGAGAAACAGGATTAGGAAACTGAATGAAAGAATGGTGAATATGTCTGTTAGAGAGACTGTCTGCCTGAAGCATGTGATGCAGTCAGTAAAACCAAACATCGGTGCCCAACAGAAACAGGAAGATTAAGAAAACAGGAAACTGGAAACTGGAAATACACCCCACATGTGTGAGTCTACAAGTTACTGACTCAGCTGGAGGCCTTTGCTTCAAGGGTTTAGTGACCATGACCAGCCTCCAAGGTCTGAGGGTGAAGCAACAGTTGCAAGTGTTGACCTTCAGCCATCCTGACTGCATAAGTGCTGCACGAAAACTGTTACAGAGTTGGTACAAAGACAGTAGACAGGAGTGGGAAGAGCTGAAATTAACAGTTATCCCTGATCTAGACAGTTTTAAGAAACTCAGGTTGATTGGCATTGGGGATTTAGTTCTTTGAAACCCTTTTCTGCAATGCAGATGCTGTTCATTATGCACTCAGCTTCACTAGAAACCCCTTCAGAGTGAGACATTTTAACCTAGATAACTGAGTTGCATCAGGAATGGTCAGAGATGCAAAATAAAACAGGAAAATGCAAGAGTAGAAATGATGGAAGTGGAGGTGCCCTTTTGAATTTGCATATATGAAGCTTTATGTTTTAAGTTTTTGACAGAACACCGTTTTCAGTGTAAAGGTGAAGGTCCTGCTGTGACTATAAATAGGATGGGTCATCTGTCATATAAAATCAATGAAATGCCATAATGAAAAATGAGTACTTGCACCACTGTTAAAATGGGTAGACTACTAAAAATATTCTGCTGGTTTTTCACAGCCTTTGATGGCTGTGAAAAACAAGGTTCACTCTCCTGGTAAAATTTAAAAGTTTAATAAAGGACAATAGGAGACATAGATGATAAAGCAAAGTTTAATGGCTGGGTGCTTGGCATTCAGCCAAGAGCACAACTGCTGTTTTGGAGACACCTTTACACACCTTTTCCATTGCATCAGCCTATTGCATATTCATAAACAATTATGCATATTTAGACTTTTCTCCAAACCAGTTTACATGTTCCAAGAACTGTTTAGCATGGCTCCTCCTCCATCCACCTTTTTAGAGCATGCACATTTCTTGGTTGTGGTTTTAGTCCATTCTTACTATCAGCCCCAGCTTGGGCTTTGGTCCATACTTTCTGCAGATGGTGGGTGCTGATAACTGGCATATCAGTAGCAGAGGTCTTCATCATACGTTCATTGGATGTTATCCCAACCAAGCAGGCAGTTTGATTGCCACAAGCGTAACTGTATCAGCTATTTCACTACTACGTCTAAGTTCAGTTAATAGCTGAAATAACAGCTGTGTTTTTATAGCAAAGTTGCTTTAACATTATACATATAGCATCCATTTTAACATTTGTGGAAAGCCAATATTATAATGAGTGTTTATAACAATAGCCATGTTAATCACTGCAAGGGGAGGACTTGGAAATATTGGCGAGGAGTCAAGGACGGGGCTTGGTGTGCACGACCCAGCCTCAGCTCACAAATGTGAGCATCCTGCTCCTGCTGACAGCCATCAGTTCACAGGGACCCCAGCTTCTAATTACTGCAACACTGAATTGGTTGACCTGCAACTGTGTGGGTGTGATAATCTGCTGTCAAAAAGGAAGGAGAGTGTAACTGGGAGCAGGGACAACACTGAGCTGAAGCTGTGATGCCTTGCCCTGCTGTCTGCTTTTGCCATGGCCAGTGGGGCAGGGGTGGCTGCTGGGTCGGGCACAGCTCTGGGAGCCTCAGCAAGGGCCAGGGGATGGACCCAAACAGGGCCGTGATGTGGACAGAAGTAATAAAAAATGGATACTGTTTGACAGCATAGCCATTACAAGTGAAACACTGTTTCTTTCTGTGAAAACAGAATTTCCACCTATTATTAGAGAAGATCACGTAAATAACAAGTGTGGGAGTATGTCTGGGAGCTTCATTATTCTGAGAATTCATGTGTGCCTTCATTATTCTGAGAATTATGGAAAGTCAGTGCAATGGATCAGTAATGTTTTTTGTGTTTCAAGATGCAGGGAACAGTACTGTTACTGATGGTGGGTTTTCATTGGAATAAAATTAACTTTGTGTGGACTACAAATCATAGTGACCTGACCAGTTTATTCAGACTCAATCTTGTCAAAAATCAACGTAAAGTAGAGCAATTATAAATGAAGTCTAAGCAGGTAGATGACCTGAAACACATGAATAAGACATGCCATGGACTGCATGTGAACTCAAGACAGAATGGATATTGAAACCAGAACATGTTTAGGCCATAGTACCCCCATTTCAAAGTGCCGACACTGATAATCACTCCCAGTCTAGTGCCAAAATATCCCATCCTTCTTTGGTTTTTACCTCATATTTAATTATCCATTTGCTCTTTTTACTGCCCCTGCACACAAGTGCCTGTCTCTGCCCAGATTCATCCCAAAAAAACCAACACTCCCCAGAGTAATTCTTTCTAATTTACCTTAATTGTGCTACTCCTGATGTTCCTTCTCAACCTGGTGTTTCCAACACTGTTACCTTGGCAATTTGGCCCAATGCAGTGTAATGCATTTAACTGCTGGACTGCATCAGCCTTGGAGTAGAGCATGCTGACACCACCTTCCAATAATTAATTCATGGTGGTTATATGTCATGGACTCCTCTACTTTTTCAGGGTGCCCTCCTGTCCACAGTTCAGCCACAGCACACACCAGGGCTCAGTATACTCGATTCCTGCAGAGTACAAGGTGTAGGTTTCCACAAATCAAGCACACAGAAGGACAAAAAGTTATCTCTTTTACAAAGTAAAATTCACATGAATCCATCTAATGCATAGTCTCTGCCTACCTAATGCATATTTATTAGGGGATGTGTTCTTACACAATGCTTGAGCGATTTGGGTGAATCTTATCAGCTAAAAAAACCAAAGCTCTTCCTTAAGCAACTTCTATTGTAAAAGTTATCTGACAACATCAGTTATGTTTACAAAAGGTGAGAAAATTCAGCCTGGGGGGCAGATACCTTGACTCACAGAGTGCTGGTCACACCTCACTGTATTCCAGTTCCTGTTTGCACAGGATACCGTGCAAGTATACATTCTTCACCAAGGAGAGACTGTGCCTGACAGTGAAGGAAGGGGCAGGGGTGCCACACCAACAGCACTAGGCTGTGGAGATATGCTCTGACAGCTTTGAATCTGGAAAATGCAAAGGTCAAGGATCCCCAAAAGATTAGGCACTGGCTGGCAAAGAAACCAAGGCATAAAGCCTTGGGCAGCAAGTAAAACAATACACAATGAGCATCCCAAGTGCATCTGCTGCAAAAGACTCCTGATTTCTCTGCTGTGATGGTAGGTTGTGAAGTGCCTGTGAGGGTGTGGGTATGTGTGCAAGGGTAATTAGAAATGCAGCATGATATTGAGTTTGTTTTAATTCAGAAATAAGTTTTAATTCCTCATTTGCACGGGCCCTTGAAACCTGTTTGGCATATTGAGAAGGATATTCAACTCCATGGCAGCTGATTTTCAGATGACAGGATCATAGTATATCTCAAGCTGGAAGGGACTCATAAGGATCATCAAGTCCAACTGTCTGCTCCTCACAGGACTTTCTAAAACCAAACCATATGACAAAGAGTGTTGCTCTTTGTCAGATGCTCCTTGAAGTCAGACAGACTTGCAGCCACAAGCAATTCCATGGGAAGCTTGAACATCGACTGGCCATCCTCTCAGTGAAGAACCTTTCCCTAATGTCCCCTCTGGACTTCCCCTCACACAGCTTTGTTCCCATTATTGGTCACCAGAGAGAAGAGATCAGCACCTTCTCCTCCACGGCTCCCTTTGGTGGTGCATTCCACCCCTCAGGCTGCTCTACAATCTCAGCAATTCTCTTTACCCACTAAGTCTTGAGGAATGACTTAGGCAATGAAGCTTCTCTCAATCTTACCAGAAACTCATGCATGACTATGGTGGGAAGGCACTGTCCTTAGCAGAAGCTTCTGTTGCCTAACAAAGGACAAGAGATAATCAATCATGCCCTGACAGCCTTGCAACATGACTTGCCTGAATCATCCTGGAGACTGACAGATGACTGAAGCCAAGCATTTTGCAACCCTGTAGGCAGCAGTCTTAAGTGAGACCCTCAGAGCAGTCCTGGATGTCAGCAGGCTGCGTGTCCCAGCTCTCACACTGATCCTTGGAGGACCATCACTGAAATCTGACAAGGGGCCTGGGCTGATACACCACTCTTCAAGGCTCAGCCTGCTGAGAGATGCAAAGGCATTCCACATGAGTATTTCACTGACCTCGGCGTGGGGGGGATTTTTAATTGGTACCTTTGTACACGTTGCCTTCTGTCTGCGTGTCTGAGCATCTGAATGGCTTTAGATACCCTAGAGCAAGCACTGCATGAATATTGCCAACTTTGATTTATAGTTCAGTTACTTTGCTTATAGCAAACTCTACTGAATAATTTTGTAAGTGTTAAAATAATGATTAAATGTTTCTAAATCCTTTAGACATAAAACGCTTGAGCAAGCCTAAGGCTGAGTTTGGCAAGGGGATCAATTCTGAACATTGTGACCCAATGGGGATGTCTCCCTTACCCTTTAGCACTCTCATCCTTTTGTAACCCAGAGTCTGTGAAAATTATTTTAAACATGTTCTGATCCAGTTTTTCTTTATATGCTTTATTCTGTGTGGTAGTAAACTTTGCCACTGAACTCTGTTAAGCCACATTTTCATAAATATCGATTAAAACCTCCATTACAAATAACTTTGATGATGATTCTTTAAGCAGCTAAATATTCATGACATCCCCCTCAAGGGAGTTGTAGGCTGCCATGGGGATACCCCTCAATCTTCTCTTCTCCAAGCTGAAGAAATCAAGTGGCCTCTGCCACTCTTTGTAAAGATTATAGATGAGGCCATTCACCATCTTGGTCACTCTCTTCTGGTCACTCTCAGTAATTTGATGCTGCTGTTATACTGAGGTGCCTAAAACTCACACACAGCTCTCCCTACAGAGGCGAGGTCACACCAGTACAGAATAGTGCAGGACAATCACCTCCCTCAAATGGCTCAAAGTGCTGTGCTTGATATGCACCCCAGAATGTGGTTGGCCCTTTTGGCTGCCTGGGAACACTATTGACTCATACCCAACTTGCCATCAATCCAAATCACCAGATCTCTTTTCATGGGCCTGTTCTTCAGCCTCACATCCCTGTTACTAGGGAGAGATGACTCTGCCTGAATTAAGGTGCAAACGAAACCATATGCTGGAGTCAACTAAATGGACTTTATTTAACAACAAACATGAGGTAGAGAGATAGAAAAAGAACTAGAAAACAGAGAAGAGAGAGGAGGAGAGAAAAAGATATCAAGCAGATCCACCATCCATGGAGCCAGGGGTGTCCCATTGGTCCTTCCTCACCCTGGACTTCCCAGTGTGGGGGTGATACTTGTTCTTTTGGTGGTCCCACCTTTATACAGTCCAAGTTCTGAGTATCGATGGAGGCGTGTTCCTAATTTACATGTGAAGTGAGGTTGCAAAAGTGAGGGCATGCAAAAGTGAGGGCAGGCAAGGTCCTCTTTCTGAGAATGCTTCCTCCAAGGTTTTGAGGGGCTTTTCTTGGTTGCAGGTACTGTCTGTCCATAATATGGGATGATCTTTGTTTGACCCGTGATACGTGTATGAGTAGTTGCTTCCTTTCACACATCTTGCCACAGCAGAAATTTTCATCTGGCTGCATTGACCAGGATGTGCTAACCAGATAAAGCCTCCACCAGGCCTGGAATGGGAACCTTCCTGTTGTAAATTCCTTCTTTTTGTGTTTATCTTATTGCAAGTCCTTCCCTAGCCTTAACAGTGTTTCAGATAGTTTTAACTCCTTACAGTCCCCAGTTTGCACCTATAACCAGGATTACCCTATCCCAGGTGATGAATCCAGCACTTGATCTTGATATATTCATAGAGCTGGATGATTGCCAAAGCTCTCCAGTCAACCTAGATCTCTCTGTAGGACCTCTCTAGAAGTGGGTTGTGGGATTTTGAGGGTCTTTGGTGGTCTCAATGCTTTGGTCAACAGTTCATGCCTGCTTCTTGACCTCATCTCGGCACTTGCACTGTCTTTTGTGTGTGTAGTCTCCATGGACCAGAACATGGAGACTGGAAGTGGGCCCCAGAAAGGTGCTGCTCTTCCTACATGCAGACTTCCTCCCCTGCCACATCCTGCTCTAAGTTGCTCACTTGAACTATAGTGGCTACTGCTATTTGAGACACAGCAGAACATTAACTCCTTGGTGCCCAGGCTTTTACACAGGCCTAGCCAGCAACAGGACATAACAATGTCCAAAGAAAGGAACAGTGCATTTCAGAGCAGCAGATAACAGAATGCAGAAGTAGATGCACAAGATGCTAAATGTAGCTGGAACCAGTGCATAAGCAGATATTGAGGGGTATAGTGGCTTTTGTGGCAAAGCCACGTAACAAGAAGCAGCAGCACATGCCCTAAGAAAAGGTCAAGACACGTGTGGGAACTCAGCGCATCACCTCGGATGCTCTGAGTCCCAGG
>VZRH01003997.1:206903-234742 GCA_013397555.1 Urocynchramus pylzowi
GGGAGCGGGGAGGCCGCGGGGCCGCGGTGGGCCCGGCAGCTAGCCCGCTGCTCGTCTCGCAGAACCAATTACCATCCATTAGTAAGAGTCCTGCGAGTGCCTGAACAAGGACAATGCGATGCGCAGGCTCCGGAGGGCATCCCTCGCCCCGATCGCCTTAAGGACGCAGAGGTTTGTTTGCAGTATTTCTCGGTGGGGTATGACGGTGCAGGGAGATGCGGTTGAAAGATACTAAAACCAACCAAAACAACAACAAATGAGGAAATCCCTTTTCCTCCGCTCCCCAAAACAAAACGGACAAAAGAAAGTAATCACTGTCAGGGTTGAAGACTGGGTGTTTCGAGTGTCCTGTGTTTAAATTCTGCGATGAAAGTCCAGTGTTAGTGATTTTTTTTTTGCTTCAGCCTCTCTGATAGGCATCACAAGATGTGCGGTAAGGAACCGGTGCTCTGCTTTGTGTAAGAGGGACACCTGCAGTCGTGTATTGAGGTTGAACTGATAAAAACTGTTTATACTATTGAAGAAAAAAAAAACCCAACCAAACAAAGCGGATTTAAAGAGGTACAGGCTCGCTGTTTCTGCTTTGTGTTGTCTGAGTAGTGTAGCTGATAAAATTATCTCGCTTATTCCATCCGCAGAAGGTTATGGAAATGTGAGAAAAAAGTGCAAGTACCCAATCAATAGATAGCAACTTTCTTCCTGTGCTTTGGAAGACATATTTTGTTTGTCCGTGGCATCAATGAAAACCGGAGGCATCAGGTAGAACACGAGTAGATTTTCTGCTGGAGCACTGGATGTGTTTCAGAAGCCCATAGGAATGCTGGCAGTTGTTTTCCTAGAAGTTGTTAGGAGGCTGACTCAACTCTTTCTAGGAGCTCCGTGGTAACTTTGGGCATTTCCCTGCTCTTAACTAGCCTCCTGGGAGGACTTAAAAATAGAATAAAACAAACCCAGCTCGTCATGACTCCTGGTAAATATTTTCTCCTGAGAAAATACTCATCCGAGAATGATGGGAGTAAAATTTGTTAGAAACATCAAAAGCTCCTCACTGGGCTCTTATCACCCTGTTCCCTTGAACTAGTCAACTGATGTCCCAAAACATTCAAACAGATATTTCTGGGAGAGAAAACAGACTTGTGATAATGATTGCTTTTATATTACTGTCCGCAAAATTAAATCTTTTACTCTTGATGCCTGTGCCAGCATAAAAGTTCCCCTGGGTCCCAAGGTGCAAAGTCTTGGAAAATTTACTGCTGTGGTTCCCAAGATGTTTACCAGGACCCATCAGTGTGTTTGTGTGGCTCACTGCAGTGAGTTGGGAGGCAGAGTTCAAGGATCCAGCTCTCTTTGTAGTTTAAGCTTAAACAGTATTTTTTCCCAGGAAATAATATATTGTCTGATGTTTTGGCAGAAGACAGAAAACATTACAGCATGCTTTATATCAAGTCTTCCTTTTAAATAAAAGCTAAAACTTTCTCTAGTTCATTGGTCTGCTAGATTTTTTAGAACTTTTATTTTGATTCTTATAGTTCTGATTTCTATATAAAACACAGATGCTTTTTGGATCTTCCCCCTTCCCACTAATCTTCAAAAGAGTAGTTGTAAATCAGTAAAATACTTTGATTTGCAGAACGCTGTCCCTCAAACACAGACTCTTTAGAAGCCAACAGATTGTTGACTTGGATTGTTTTCTGCAGGCTAAGGTGTTTTGGTAGGAGAATATGCTTATGTGTTTCTAAAATTTACACAAATCAGCCTTTCCCAACTGTTTTATTTGCCTTTTTTCATTCAGTTTCATTTGCTGCAGCCATGAACAACATATCAGTGGGTTGGGGATGTGAGCATTTGTGTCATAGCATTTGTGATCTTGTAATAATTAACCTGTTAGTTTGATGTTGAGCCTTTCTTCTTCATGTTGAAGATTAACAGTTGTCAGAGGCAAAGCAGTTCTCCCCACCCCATAATTTAAAAGGTGTGGATGAAGACACAGCAAAAGAAGTAGAAGAGGGAGCAGAAAGCCAAGAAGGTGCAGTTCAATTCTCTTGATTCCTAGAGGAGCTCCTGCTTTGCTAAGCATAGCTGTGAGAGCTTGTGAAAAACCTTAGAGCTGGCTGGTGACTTAAAAGGAAAGAAAAAAGAAAGGCAGAAGAAAAATGGTGAAAACACTCATTATGGTTTTTAGCATTAGGTAATGCTAATCTTTGCCTTTTTAAACTGTTAAAGTGCACTGATGAAAGGAGATGGTGTTGCACAGGAAATTGGAATTCAAAGTCTACCAGGGGATCTTTTGATATATTACTGGTAATCAGGACATAGGAGACTCTGGTGGTAATGTTGGTACAGGTCATTGCTCCTTTGGCAAAAGCAGCACTTGAAGCTTATTGATTGTTGTCCATTCTAGGAGCCAAGACCAGTGAGGAGCTCCTGTTCCTCCAGTGAGAGCTCCACATCTGTCTGAAGAGACACAAACAAAATGGCTGAAGTGATCTTTTTTTCTTTTTAAAAGTGAAATTGTGGATGCCATTTTATTGTCTAGTTCGGTTCATCCTGACGCACCACAACTGGCAGCATCAGTGCAACTGAAGAGGCAGAAATGGGGAAGAAAATAGGGTTAAGGAAAAGACAAACTTACCAACCTGCCTTTGTTTCTCAAAGCATTTCTAAGCCATATTCAATACTGTTACATGCAGTTTTTCAAAGAACTGTAGTACTTTCCCTTTGCTGACAGGGAATGGATTTTTATTTTTTCACACATTTGATTGCTAGACACTACTAACGTGTTTCGGACTATCATTTGTCTTTCTGATAAACACAAGCAATTCAAGTTCTCAGGAGTTTCAAAACTACATAGGGCAGTGGAAATGTAGAGCAAAAAAGCTGTAGGGATTTATACTTGGAGGAATTTCAAGGGAGCTAATTTAATGGAAGGATTGCTATTGTGACTTATAGCAGGAGGAAACTTCACCAATCAGAAGATTTTTAAAAAGATTTAAAAAAAAATACTCCTGTGACCTTGAATGTAGCGCTATGCCTTCATGCTGGATATAAATGGTCTTCTTAAAATGCAAATGTGCCAAAGAGCTCTTCTAGTATGTGCTTGTGAAAGATTTCAATAACTGAAATTCAATTAACTTCTTAATTTGCACTTCATTCAGTATCCCGTACATAGATTGCAAGCCTGTCTCCAATGAGTGGTCATTAGGAATTGGATGATTAGGGAACAATACTTCTAGAAGGGGATGTCTACAATTAATGTGGATGTAAGACAGTTCTCCAAATATGCATTGAAACTTGAAAGGAATTTGGAAATTCCTCAGAGGCTGAAGCATGTTCATGGTTTCTCTGCACTTCACTTGTTTCTGTGAAGTACTGAGGCCTGAACAATAGGCCCTGAGCTGAAGTTGACCCTCAATGAACCTTCCAACCAAACATTGTACAATATTTGTATCCAGTTATTACTGAAAGATGCATGATCTTAGTGAAACATGCAGTGTGATAACAATGTATTTCTTCCTGTGTTTAGTCAGGGCCATGAAATCAGATAGCTGGCCTTGTTTGGAGGGACATGGTCAAAGCCAAATCCCTTGATGCCTCCTTGAGCCCTGGCCAGGCTGTGGTTGGAACTCAGGAGGAGAACAAAACCAGATGTTCCTGCATGAGAAGGTATGGAAGCTTGTTTATTTACCAGCATAAAAGCTGGACCCTCTCACAGTGAAGACTGAGACCTCACCTGCAGGTGGATGTACCTGAAGAATTTCCCAGTTACCAGGAGTGGCTCTCCAGTCCTTCGCTGTGGCTGGAGCTCCCCAGCTGCAGTGCAGATCTGGATGACAATAAAAATATTAGGTGATGTACCTTTCTTAATTACTACAGGCAATCTTCTGTAGTAGTGATTACATGCATTGCTTAGCTTATCCTTTTGTAATTCTTTGCTGTTTTAAACTATAGTAAATTACACTTATTTCTTCAAGTTGGTGTTTGTGTCTTTTGTACTGACCATGTCCAGTGGCAGACCAGTGTGATGGTAAATAGAAATTTGCAGTCGAAGTGTAGGGGTGTAGATATTTTCTAAAAAATCTTGTTCCATCTAAGAAAAGGCAGCTTAGGACTCTGCTTCATCCTTAGCTGACCTTCTTTCATCATAATAATATTCACAACTAGAAAAGCATGAGCTATAGATAATACTTACATCTGTGTGTTTCAGTTATGTACATGAACTTTTCTGCAGAGGCAAGGATATTCCTGTATAAAGGAATCTGATGCTACATTAGAAAAGCTTTCATCTGTAGGATTTTGAATGGAATATTTGGTGATGTCAATTTGTCTGATTAATCTAGTCCCTGTTATTCATGCCTTTTCCCTGAAAATCTTTTATGTTGAAAATTGCTTTCTCAGGCTTACAGCTATTATTCCAAAGCAATAAATGTTTGGTTGATACAATCAAGCAATCAAATACAATCTTGAAGATTTAATTTTGTTCTGAACAATGGCATCACTTTTGCTGGTGTTGGTGTGTTGCTTGGTACCATGGAGAACTAGAATGTCAAAATTCCTTGTGAAGCATGGTTCCTCCAAATGCCTGGTGTGTCCATGGTGCTTGCAGAAGAGTCACTTTTACCTTTTAGAATAACCTCTTGGAACTCAGTTTAGGTGTTGCTTATGACAAATTCTGATTTTTTTCTGTATCTAGTGCTTCTGGTTGTTGATATGTGGAATGGTGTTTATCTCCATTAGCTCATTTGTGGTGAGAAGAATGATTTCTTTATTCTT
Source organism: Urocynchramus pylzowi (assembly GCA_013397555.1). Classification (NCBI taxonomy): domain Eukaryota; kingdom Metazoa; phylum Chordata; class Aves; order Passeriformes; family Fringillidae; genus Urocynchramus; species Urocynchramus pylzowi. Next base: position 211,674 of record VZRH01003997.1, read on the forward strand.
GACCCGTTGACTATGACCACAGTTCCCATGACACTTATGACAGTGTTGCTGAGTGCAATTAGTAGCTTTAGGACAGTGGATTGGGACCATTGCCAGATGCCATGGCATGCCTTTTCCTTGATTTTTGAGTTTTGTACTATCTCCTGAATAAGTCCTAAAATGCAATTACAAAATTGTAACTTCTCAGCTGCAGAATTTCTGGGTTCCCACTAAGATTTAAGGCACATTCAGAGATTGATGCTTGTTTCGTTGTTTTTCTACATTTGTTTTGCCATGGGCAGGGTCAGAAAAGACACAGACACCAACTTAAACAATAAGGGTAATTTAATATAATATGAAACTGCAAAGAAATACAGAAAGATAAGATAGGATAAGCATCAGCTGGGGGAAGCCACTGTCACAGCAAAGGACTGGAGAGGCACTCCTGGTAACTGGGAAATCCTGCAGGTGTTTCCACCCACAGGAAACGAGGCTTCCGACTTAGCTGTGACAGAGTCCCATTGTCACTCTGTTAAATCAACAAGTTACCATAACTTCTAGTGTGGGAACATCTGGTTTCTTTCTCCTACTGGGTTTCTACCAAAGCCTAGCCAGGGCTCAAAGATGAACCAAGGGAGTTGTCTTTGATCCTATAGTCCCAACCAAGGCTAGATTTGGCCTTGCCTGGGTTCTAAATACGGAAACCGTGTTTTTCCAATGAGCAGACACATACAACATTTGGTTGGAAGGTTCATCTAGAGGTCAGCTTTGGCTCAAGGTCTGTTGTTCAGGCCTTAGTACTTCAACATTTCCCTGTTGTTACCATGAAGTGTGATAAGTAGAAATCTGCAGCTGTAGTCCAGCATTAAACATCCTTTTTGAAACAGAATTTCAAAATTTTTTGACATAAATACTAAAACTGGAAACTTGTCAGCTTAGCAGGATGTTCTTTATAAGTGGGAGTGAAACAGCTTGAACTTCACCCTACTTGCAAAAATCACCAGTGATGGAGGGAGGGTGGCCATGTTGTTTTTGATGTAGAAGAATTTTGATATCAGCCTGACTGAAACACCTCAAAATTAAACAATATGAGGATGTGAAGAAACTGGTGTTTCCTGATGGGAAGTGGCACTGCCATGGATGTGGGAGACAGATGTTTCCTGATAAACGGAACCAAAGAGTGGTAGCACTAATCATGTATTTGAAATGAATCATGTTCTGCTGAGCTAGCCTAGCAATGTAGGACTGACAGTCAGTCATGTTATCCTATAAAAGCCCAAACTCTTTTTTATGGTAGGGATTTCTAGCACACCCCTTCTAAAAGAGTGCTTGGAGATTCTTCCTTTAAGTGGGGATGCTTCTTGTGGTAACTCCGTGGGGCTGAGTGAAAGAGATTTGCCCATGGTCATGAGTATGGGTGACCAAAACCAATCTTTTCTTAACAATTACTAAGCTAGTTTTGAAAATACCAATTTAATAAATAGTGCACTATAATAGCAGTTACAGCCTTTTGTAGTGAGGAAGGTCATGAAGCAGATCATCTTGAATGACATCCCATGGCACCTATAGGACAGCCAGGGAATCAGGCCCAGCCAGCATGACCTTATGAATGGCGGGTCCTGCTTGACCAACCTTGGTTTAACACAATTTAGGGGAACACTCTAAAGTGAGTTCCTTCCCCTTAGATTTAACCAATCCCTTTCCACCAATAATGAGAAACAATTAGAGGAGATATAAGTGAAAAAATAACAGTTTACTAAAAAAACCCTCAAAATAACAACAGGCAAAATATATCAGTAAGAGCACCAGTTATTTAGGAAGTTGCTGAAATCTCCCAGACTCCCAAGGAACAAAGAGGAACTCAAAATGGGGAAGGGACGGCTTCCCCAAGATGGCGCCTGCCATGAGGGAGACAAAAGGAAAATGGTGGCAATCCTCCCCCTTTATCCCTCTGGTGGCTGGTGCTGGGTCAAGGGCTAGAACTCATGGAGGGACCTAGCTTACTCCTTGGCAGAAGACAGCAAGGCAAAGCCTCTGGGCTGCTGTGACTCAGAGCCTTCGGGCCTCACCACGCTCTGCTGCTGGGCTGGGCTCACCGCGCTGTAACAAATGGAGAAGGGAGTTTAAACCAGGCCCTTGATAGTAGACAGTAACGTAACTGAGGTGGCCAACACCCCAAAACTCACTCTCGTTTCTCAAGCTCTTAAAAATGGCCCATTAGGTCTATTACAAAATGAATGATTTATTGAATAGGCCAAGGAAAGCAGACTTAAACCAGACTTAGCACACAGGATAAACAAAGAGACACTACTAGTAGATAGACAATGCAGAGTGATTGAGGTACCTGTATTACAGATAGCAAGGAAATAATATAGATTAGGATTCAATGTATCTTACCATCCAATTGCTGATGGAGTGGATGGTAAGATACATTGAATTTTACATCATATCTTTCCTCTCAATTTCTGGGAAAGTATCTACAAAGATGCATCCAAGCTTTGTAGGAGAAGCTGCCCTACACATTTCCAGGGAGGGTGTAAGAGGTTTTTATCTCCATAATAATTTGTGTGGCTTTTATAGTTGTAAAGACAGTGTCTTTTGGTCAATGACATTTACTTTTTTTAATCTCTTTCCACGTCTTCTCTTCAGACCAAGATGTTGATTCTTAGTTGGGGGTCTCAGCCCTTCTGGCACCAGCAATGACCCTGCCAGGCCTTTGACTTTGTCTGGGTTATCTCTTCCATATGCACCAGCCACCTGTGGTAGAGAGGGATGTCCTGCCACACACATGGAGCTGGGCTGCTCTGCTTCTCTGGGCTCAACAGTGTGCCTGCAGAGAGGTGTTGCAAAATTCACTCTGAAACAGTTTTTGATTAGGAAATGCACCTTCTCGAGTTGCCACTGTTGCCAGTAGGGCCAAAAGACATGCCAAAGGCAAGAGAAAGCTCTGCCTGAGCTCTTCAGCTTTTAAAGACTGTGGGAATGAAGTGTATTCACTTCATCTCCAAACAAAAAAAACCCCACTAACAAACTGAGAAATACTGTTTATTCAGTATTGGATAACACTGAATAAAATCACATTAAGAGTCCTGGTGCTGGGAGGAGACAATGCTAAAAACAAAAAGGAAGGCTGAGAAGGACAGCCTGATGCAACGTGAAGGCTACAGGAGTAACACATGACCATCCTAACATTTTACTGAAGTCCAAAAAGATTCATGTACTGGCTTTCCTAGATCAGCTAGGTGGGTTACCCTGTTGTAGAAGGAAATCAGGTGTGACAAGCTGACTTTCTCCTCATGAAGCCATGCTGGCTGTGACTGATGACTTTTGTCCTCCGAGTGTTTTTCAGTACCTTTCAGAAAAATATTTTCCTTGATTTTACCAGACACTGAAGTGACACTGACAGGCCTCTACTTTCCAGGGTCCTCCTTCTTGACCTTCTTAAAAACTGGGACAACGTTCGCCAGCTTCCAGTCAGCTGGGACTTCTCCAGCTTCCCAAGATCACTCGAAAACCATCAAGAGAGACTTTGTGATGACATCAGCAGCTCTTTAAAGACTGCTGGATGAATCCCATCAGGATTTGTCAGAAGTTGATAGGTGAAAGGGGGAAATACACTGTTGGAAGTGGTGGAATGGGAATTTGCCAAGAGAAGTGACTACTAGTCTCCATATGCTTAAGTTTACTGTAAACATTCTGTGATTGATTGGCAATCTGAGATTAAGGCAATTTCCCACAAATTATCTCCTATATAACTGCAAAGAATTTTGGTGCAGGAAACCTCCTGTGTGCCGGTGCTGTTGTGACATTTAACATGACACATCTAAAATGTATCTAAAATACAGTTATAAAGAGAGGAAAATGAGAATTATGGATGTTTATGTACTCCTTTCTTTGTGTGTGTTTAGTTGATTCAGATTGTTTTTCTATAACACCATAAAACAGACGTGCTGAATTAGATTTAAATACTTTAGGTTAAATGAGACATGCCACTACAAGTCCAGAAGTAGAAACAGAAGAGCAAAGTTTTGCTGGCCTGCAGCTGAACTTTTGTCCTTTCAGTTCTTAGAATCTTCTGTTTGCTGAACTACATTTTGCAGAGGTACGAAATAGCTGTGATCACAGTGGCTGGCATTGAAATACGTATGTTTATGGAGTTTTGGCTCTATTAAAGGCAGCTTTTAGCAATGAATAAGAATATTTTAGAGCTATTGTGAGTGCCTCAGTTACACTTGTTGCAGAGGAGATTTAGACCACTTAGGGAACCACTGGCACAGATAGCTGGAAAAGTGGTTTTATTGAAGTAAAATGATGTAAAAGTGAGGCTTAAGAAAGTGCCCTGGCAAGGTTTAATCTTACTGTACTGCTACAGTAACAGTAATAATTCAAAAGTATTAATACATTATTTTAATGCCCTATGATTCAAAGTTATGCACAATATCAATCACCTGAGAGCTGCAATTGGTAAAAGGTCTTTCAGCCTCGAGGAGAAACTTAGAGGTGACTCAGCTCAAGGAGAGGTTACAACTGTGCAGCTGGGAGAGATCAAAAAAAAGCTCACCTGGGCTTTCATATTCGTGGAATAAAGTGGTTGGCTCGCAGTCAAATTAAATGCCATGGAAAAGGTAGGCATGAAATTCCTTGCACCCACAAGTTCATTTGTTCCTTACTAATTAGTTCTGGAAGAACTACCTGCTATTGATGTCTTATTCACTTGGCTGGTGTTCCCAGCTCTTATGCATCAAAGCTCTTTGTGTCTCCCTGTTCCTAGTGGGTTTTCAAAGAATAGGTTGGAACTAGAAAAGTCCCTGACCTGGTCATGGCCTAGACCTTTACTTCCTTGTGAGCCTGAGCCAAACTGTCAATAATTTGGTCAAGGAGTTGAGCTCATTCCTGTGACTACAGTCAATCCACTTTATTGACTCTGAGAGTGGTAGTACCTCTTGCCTCTGTCATCAGTGTGTGTTGCATTGCACATGAATGGTGAGGGTACAGTTATTTGATGAGTTGCTTAGCTTAATAATTATAATTATTGCTTATTATATGCCATTGCACAAAGAGATACTGATACCACTGAATATTTTTAGGAGAAGGGTTGCAAGTGTTTGTGGCTCCAGTCCCAGGTGCAATGTGTGCACAGCAAGGAATAGAGAGAGTAGCCCAGCTGACTAAAACCTGGGCCTTTCATGACAAAAGTTTAGAACCTAGAAGACTCGATATTTGCATTTGGAGGGGGGGAGTAGATTGGGTAAAGAAAAAGACTTCAAGACACTTTCAGAAATACCTTTGGAATTGGCATGCAAAATGATTCCTTTAAAAATGACCCTAACACTTCACATTCTGGGCAGGACCCTGGCATTTACCAGGAAGATAAACAGTTCCTGTTGTTCCTTGAGGGTTGAAATTTGGAATCATAGCTTGTGTAAGAGTCCCATCTATATGTGCTAGGAAAGTCAGCAAGGTAATGGGAATGAGAGACATCAGGCGTGGGAGAAATTTCAGCCAATACTGCTTGAGCTACTTTAGCATCAATGGCAGGATATATCCATTTATATATATATGTATATAGCCATAGCCTGGAGGTAAATGAATAAAGGTATAATTAATGCCATTCCAAGTACAAGGAAAGTGAGCTTGGTAGGCCTAGTGGGTGGGACACTGGAGGAATGTCTTTAATGTCCAAACTGACTGTGCATAGATACGAGGAAAGGTAAATGGCTTTGATTGTTTTGGCAGCTTTTGCAACTGCAGTATAAGGCAGAGGGGGGCAAAATTTATGCCTAGGTAGCTGTCACAGGCAGAATGGAAGCTTCACCTAAGGTTTATCACATGTACCCTCCTATTGAGTTACAGGGTGCAGAAAGGATCCCGTTGCTTTCTAAACTCCTTCTCAGAGAGGAGTCTGGGTGTGGCTGGATCCAGTCCTAGCTCCAGTTTTACTCAAAAGTTCATGTCTAAAGAAATCCACAGTAGTTGAATCTTTATACAATTTCATCCCACAGGATAAAGGAAGGCAAACCAATATGAAAAAATTATTTATTTATATGGTGCTAATACTGATGATATTGATCATAATACTAGTTAGACTAAAGGACCTTAATCAGAATTAATTACTACACAGTATAGATAGTTAACTATAATTACAGTGACAGTCAAGCTGGCAAAATAATCAAGTAGAGATTGATGTTGCTCACTCATACCAATGTCTGTGGGCATAGCTCTTTAAGTCAGCCTCAGGAAATAACCTTGGAGGTGTCCCCACTCAAAGGAGGAATCTCCACACACACTTCTAGAAGGGGGTATGTTAAGAGTTTTGGAAGCATAAAACAGTGAAGAAAATAGCAAAGCTCAGTACGAGATGGGGCCCACACATCAGAGCATCAGTGATCAGAGCTGATATGGAAACCTGATGGAGGTTTTTGTTGCCATGGCATCAGGAATGTAAAGTGGGAAAGGAGCAGTGCAGTCTCAATACCAGGAAATGTTTTGTACAACTGCTACCAGGTATACCTCCTACCAAGAAATACTGCATATGGCACAACCACTAAGAACAGAAAATTTGACCACCCACAGCACTTTGCACAATAATGGCTAATAAGGTATAAAAGGACCCTGATTTTGTGTTAGCTGGGGGATGAGAATTTGACGTGAAAATTGTAGGGACACATTTTCCTTGCCCTCTGCAAAAGGGGCACCTTTTAGTAAGACTTGTCTCTTCAGCTGTGCTGAGTGTTTTGACATGACAAATTGAGCTTGTGATTGCCATTGTATTGTCAGGGCTATATTTAGCTGCTCTGCAGTTTATGCAGATACTGCTGGCACTCCAAAAGAGCCATGTCTGTTGCATTTAGTAAATCATAGTACTTGTGAACCTGGCTGGTTCCTTTGAATGCAAATAGACTATTGGAGCACCCAGTGCCAGGCCTTTAGTTATGTATTCCTAACAAGTCTCTGCTGTTAAAAATTGGGACTGGGCTTTTACAGTGATCCACTGTCAGTTAGATGATTCTGGGCCAACTGTTTCAGCTCAGCAGTGTCAGGTAAATTATCAATACTGTAACTTCTTGGTTGCTTTATCAGGAGCTTTGTTACATCCTCAGCTGTGCCAATTTTGGCCAGGAAACTGTTCCTCACATCCTCAGAATGTTCAGCTTTGGGATTATTGAACCAGGCTGGTCTCAGCATTGTTCTACACCAAGTGCACCATGATCCCCCTTCTCCGTCCATCACTGACAACTTTTACAATCAGGGTATTGTTCGAGCTGCTTTACCCCCACAGAGGCAGAGTGTCCTGCTCCAGTAGCCCTGGTCAGATGCCAGGACCCACTGGAGCTGACTGTCTGGGGCTGTTAAAAGGGAAAGTGGATGCAAGTGAATACTCACTGTCTTTTCTGTTCTCTGAAAAGAGATATGATGAATTTTGGGGCTTGCAGGATCACAGGGTGTTAACAGCATGGGTCACTGGAGGTAGGGGAGGTGCTTCTCACAGTCCCCAAAGTAGGGGGAGTTTGATTCAGAAGTACCAGGAGATTGTACCTTCCCTGGAGCATCATGGAAGGTCTGGTCTATGAGTGGTTCTTCCTGTGGAAGTAAAAAAGCTAATGCCTCATAGGCATTTGTAGGCCTTTTTAGTTAGAAATATCTACAGCGTGGCCTCACTGAGTAAGAGTGGCCAAATTATTGGAGTGGAATACTTGTAAAAGGACATACTGCCTGGAGCTTATCTGAAGCAATCTGTATGTTACCATTCTTTCTGGTAGTTTACTGCATCCTGCTTATCTGACATGTACCTGTAGCCCTGTGAAAAACAAGGCATGTAACACAGAGGTATATAAACATAAACTCTGTCACTGACCCAGCTGGGCAAGGTTCAGCACAGCAGAGGCTGTCACTTGGCTGCTCTTTGTGGTACATAGCTCTGCAGCTACATGCAGTGATAAACTGCTGCTGTGTTTATCTAGACATGACTAGAAGTGTATAGGAGTTACTCCACAGAGGAGGTTAGAACCTCTCAAGAACAGATCCTCAGGCTGGCTGGCTCTTAGGGAAGTTGCACTTGACTGACCTTGGGAAGGGCTGAAGGGGCTTCTGAAACCTGTGGGCTACTGCAGAGGGTGAGAGAAGTGGTCCCCTCCCTTGTGATCAACTGAAAGCAGAATTTTGACTGCCATGAGGACACATAGATGATGATGCCACTGATGGTGGCAAACCCTCCAAATGACTGGAGGTGACTTCCCTCCAAATGGGAAGTCTCTGTTAGGTGTGCCCTCCATGGTGCCTGAGAAGGATCATTAGGTTCTGTCTGGGGTGTATGTCTGGTAAGTCTGGGTAAGCAAGAGCTGGGGGGTTTCCAGTTGATCAAGTGATGGGACAGGCACTAGGGCCCTTCCTGAAGCCCTAGGTGGGAAGAGGTGCAGCACAGGGGCTTGTTGGTGGTGGCAAAAGGTGGTGAAACAAGTGTTGGGGCTCTGTGTGCCTGGGGAATACTTGGGGCTAAAGAGGCTTTCAGGATTCCGTGGGTCAGGACCCTTTAGCACAGGCTTAAGGGGGTTTTTAACTACGCTGACACAAGGGGTTTGGTGGTAACTGTGGCTGCAGTCTGACAGAGGAGGCAGGATGACAGAATGAGCATAGCAAAAAATAGTTAGTGGTACATATAGGGAGAGCCTTATGAAAGAAAGACCTTGTAAAACATGGTTTAGGCCTTGCTATTCTGGCTAAGCTGGCCTGTTGAGTTCTCATGAGAATCATGAGAACTCATGAGAAAAGAATCATAAGAATGAGAATCAGTTTGCATAACAATCTATTTACGTGAGAGAACAGTTTGCACCTGCAAAAATAAGGAGTCTATCCCGTGAGAGTCCGTGAAGAAAAAATGTAAACATATCTAGAAAGAAAAAGGTTTGATGGATATGTATGCTAGCCACTACCAAGCAATGAACTGAGTTTCAATGATTTGCTGACCTATTGGATTCCAACACAATGCCTTCTGATACCACATAAAAATGAGCTGTGTGCAATGAAGATTTGACTATTCTGCTCAAAGAAACAAGTGTCTCATCCCTCTCATTCCTGTCTGTAACTCGAGGTCATGGCAACAAGTTGGGACCATGTTAGTGGGCTCTAAGTGGGCCAGGACTCTTTAACTAGAGGGTGCTGCTGGGCCTCAGATGGAAGACAAACTCATAGCAGTGAGTTATTATCTGGCATTATCTGGCACACAGGGGCTACATCTAAAGAATGATTGATAACTCTCGGGTTTCCTGGGGTCAGGATGCCCCCAAGAGTCCTTTCTCACAGCCCAGTAGTTGAAGAAAGAGTCAGAGTTCTTCAGCAGTGGTTCACAAGGTTGTTTATTTTTCCTTATCTCTAACATTCTTTCTCTGACCCACAGAGCTCTGTCTAGCAGGTCAGTCCAGGCACACTGCCCACCCCCGGGCTGGTGTCCGTGTCTTGTACTATGAATTACGTGTGCATTGTCTATCATTATTTTCCAATACCCATCACCTATGTTAGACTGTCTACTTCTACCCTAAACCAATCCAAAAGTGCCAACATCATCCAGAAAATGGAGACTAGGAAGAAGAGGGAAGAAGGGCAAGACAATGCCCAGATCCCTCCATCTTGTCTCCTAGACCCCTTTAGTAAAATTCCCAAAATTCTATTTTTCACCCTGTGCTCAATTCACTATCACACTACTTAAACTTTTGTGCATTGTACTTCTTACAAAGTTGGTAATTTCTCCCATAGGCTAAAATCAAATTCCCAGGTGTCTTTGGCCTTCTGCCAGAACTTCCCAGCTCCCTGTCTGGGGCTCAGGACCAGGGCACCCAGAGGGATGTCCTGAGTTCCAACAGATAACCAGCCTACTTGTGTTTAATCCCAAATTTATGGGACTGCCCCAGGAAATAGTGAGGGGACCTTGGTCATCTCAAGGCCTTTATCTTTGAGCATATGTTGGTGCAGTTTATCTCAAAACAACAGGTGGTTCGTGGGGATGGCCCTGTGTGGTTCCTCTAATAGTAATTGCTGTAACACAAAACTCAGATTGTGGCTTAGAAGAATTTCAAGGTATATACATTACAACATCCACCCCTGGTCCTGTTGGGACAGGTTATAGGTCTTAACATTGCAATGAACCCCTCCCCTTGTCTCCAGCCTGGCTTCAGCAAGGGGTTCCTAATTTTTTTTTTGGTCTTGGCAGTGACAATGATTGGATTTTACTTGTAGTGAAGTTTTGTGCTGCATGTAGTCAAAGTTCCTCCTCCAGCAAGGATTTTACAGTTACTAATGGTTGGTATCCTAAGTCTTGTTTGCCTCTCTCACAGTTATGTTCCCAGAAAATGTAAATATCTTACAGGCAGTAAATATTTATCTTACAGTAAATATCCTCCTCAGCATTTGTCTAATTCAAGGATGTGATTATGTTTTATCCCCCATCATTTTTCAGGAAATACCCAGTGAAACATTAGCAGCCTGAAAGCTTTACCTTGGATGCAAAAGCCTGTTTTCTTTGCTAAGATTCCTGCATCACTGTAAGTATTGCCTGGACACTGATGTTGATGTTTTTTATGAATTTTATATGCCACTTTGTTTTCCTGTCTTGTTGTATTATTGGTGTCTTATGAGAGCGGAGAAAGTAAAGGAGTGAAGATAGAGCTGTCTTTGAATCTTGAAAATAACACCTATAAAATTATAACACTGGGTCTTTTTTTTTTATAGACTAGATATGAGTGATACTTTTCATTCTCAAATTTGAAATCAGAAGAGTCTTAAAATCTAAAAGAGCCCATGAAGGAAAGTCAGGAGCTTTGGTGATTTGGGAGAAATGGCATGAAACATTTCGTTTAGAGACTGTCCAACACCCTGCACAAAGCAAGGTGTTTGTTCTGTGCTAGCTGGGTTTGACCATACTGAGAAGAGCTTGTTGAGATGCAGACAAACATTCATTCTTGTAGTTTGTCATGGGGGCTTTTGTGCTTTTTTGTGCATTTTTGAAGGCTGAAACAGTGTTTAGCTTTGAAAACACTGTCTCTAAAAACTTTACAGAGTAACATGCTCACCCATTTGGGTTTGTTGTGTATAGAAATGGGAGACAAGCGACACAGACCCCCTTATGTGTCTGAAGGAGATCAGTTTATTGTAGAAATCGCACCCTTTTTGTACCTTTAATCTCTACCTGCCACAACTGAAACCAAACCCAGACCTATCAGAATTTAACAGAAAGAAGGCACCCATTGGCTGGCTCAGCTGCTGTGCTGCTGTCCATGCATCCTATCATCCAATCAGCTTCCTGCTCATGCGCTGTCCATGCGTCCTCTCATCCAATCAGCTACCTGCTCATGCGCTGTCCATGCNTCCTCTCATCCAATCAGCTACCTGCTCATGCGCTGTCCATGCATCCTATCATCCAATCAGCTACCTGCTCATGTGCTGTCCATGCGTCCTATCATCCAATCAGCTTCCTGCTCATGCACTGTCCATGCATCCTATCATCCAATCAGCTACCTGCTCATGCGCTGTCCACGTGCTTCTCCAGCCAATCACAGTCTCACTCTTAACTGTGGCTTACCTGACTCTCCTGCAGTGGCTGCTGCAATACCAACGTTCTGGTGACAGCCACCGGGCCGGCCGTGCTGTTGTCGCCGGGCCGCGCTCCGTGCGTGACGTTGCCGTACACGATGGGCTGGCAGTCCCTCATGTGCTTGTGGCTGTGCCGAGGGCCATGCTGACATTTGGGCAGGGCTGCAGCAGAGGCTTGCCTGGGGGAGTTCCTGGTGCTGCAGGCCACCAGCAGCGAGCCAAGCACTGCCAACACTCCCTCCGGGACTGTCCTGACCCCCACTCATCCTGATCCCCATCCTGGGGCCAGGCCTGCCCTGACCCCTGCCTGCGTGTCTGGAACCTGGAAGTGCGCAGTTAAAGCCACTGCCAGAGAGTTAAGTGTTATAAGCAGCAGTTCCCACATTTTTGGCATGCTCTGACCATATCTGCTATGTCACAAGTATGTGGGTTACGAACAGCGAGCAGTGCTGTTCTACAATCTTCATTCGTGTGTGTTTATGAAAGCAAGCTGCTGCAACACAATACTTCTGGCCTCATCATTGCTGACTTGTCGGGAGAGCGCGGCATGCAGTCTGTCCAGGAACTGCACAAACGACTCCGCTGGACACTGTAAAATCTTAGCAAAAGAAAATTAGAATGGATGTCTAATGGAAAATTAGTGCATGCCTGGGTGGCAGGAGCTGCGGGGCTAGGCGAGCGCTGATATCACGTGCATCACACGGGTAGCCTGCCTGCGCCGCAGGGCCTGCGGCAGCGTTCCCTGCGGTCGGCCGCGCAATGGCGATTGCTGGATTTCTGTCCTGCAGCGCTTCCGCCTGGGCTGTACACGGCTCTCGGTATTTGGTTAGCCAGACTGCAAACTGCATCGCTGTTAGAGCCATTTTCATCATGATTCCGGTCGTGGGGAGTGAGGCTGTATGCAGTACTGATGGATTCTAGGTAGCTCAGGGCGTGATGGGAGGATAAGCCACGTTCTTTTGCTAGCGTCCACAGTTCTTTAATTACTTTATAGTCTAGCTCGCAGTGTGCTGGGTGTTGGTTTGGCACATATATTACTGTGCAGGCCGTAACAACTGCCAATTCACCCTCCTTCATGGTGGCTTCATGGCATTTTTACCATCGCTGGGCTACTGCATCGCCATCTCGGGCAAGGAGCGAGCCCGCTGCCTGCTCGCGATGTGGGAATTCTGCACCGATGGGGCCAGCTACGCAGGGATTTTTATCAGGGTAAGGCAGTTGCTCAGGGCTTGGGTTAATCTCAGGATAAGGCAATTCTGCGGGATTTGGGTCAATCTTGGGTCGTATACGGGCGCTGCTGGTGCTGAGGGTTCAGGGGAATCGGCTTCCGAAGCTGCGTAATGGCTGACATTGGCGTGACTTCCTTTAATGGCTGCCATGACTGTCCCTCATGTAGTGAAACATCTCTGAAATACCTCTTGCCAGGCTTCTGATTAAAGGGGTCCATTAAAGGGAAAATCTCTAACGTGATTAAAAGTCCAACAGGGTGCTTCGTTTCACATCAGCCATATTAATAGATTGCTGATGTAGGAGCCACCATTCCTGGCCAAGCTCCTGCTTTGTTCCAGGGATATTCCACCATATTTGCTCCTATTGGTCTATTCACCCTCCAGAGGTGTGCGCACTTTTAAATTCCTGAGTTCTTTCCCGGACTCCTCCTGGATCCTTCCCTGGATCCTTTTCCGGACTCTTCCCAGCTGGTTCCTTGACCTAGTGGGAGTTGCTACCGGAGCAGTCTGCACACCCTGCGCCACCTTATAGGTCCCAATTTGGGCCAGCCGTTTGTAGCAATGGGGAACAAAGAGACACAGCCTCCCTTAAGGATCTGAAGGAGATCAGTTTATTGTAGAAATCGCACCCTTTTTATACCTTCAGTCTCTACCTGACATAACTGAAAGCCAACTGAGACCTAACAGAATTTAACAGGAAGAAGGCACCCATTGGCTGGCTCAGCTGCCATGCTGCTGTCCACACGTTCTACCATCCAATCAGCTTCCTGCTCATGCGCTGTCCACGCATTCCTTCAGCCAATCAGCTTCCTGCTCATATGCTGTCCACGTGCTCCTCCAGCCAATCACAGTCTCGCTCCCAACTGTCTGTCACTGATCTCTCCTCGCTCCCAACTGCCTGTGGCCTCTCAGCCGCCTTCCGGCTGTCCGCCCTGCAGCTGTGCCTGCCCACCCTGCAGCTGTGCCTGCCGCGCAGGGCCTTCTGGTGAGCATAGGCCTTAACCACTTTAATAATTACAACCCCATATCCTACTGTTGGTCATCCATGTGCATTCCGGAATATAGCACATGGAGACGTAGAGATGTGTGATTTGTCAGCTTCTGAAGGTGTGAGAACTGCAGTAGCAGAAGTGTTGCTGTTATCTCCATGCTTCATGCCTTCTCCCAGCTGAGTAAGTTAATGCTACCAACAGAATTAGGGGCTCTTTGCTTGTAGCTCACTAGAGGCATGGTCATGTTTCTCAAAATTAAACTAGTGGGCCACATTATTATGAGAGATTTTTACTAAACCCAAATTAATTTTTCCATTTATTTTGTTGTTTTTAGAGGTTTCATTGAAATTGAGTCTTACTGTCTGAAGACCCTGCCCTGTATTTTATTCTATAGGTGTTAAGATCTTATGTTCAGCCCTGAAGTATTGTTTATTGTGTCATGTTATACACATGCCTTGGGGTTTTTTTCCATTGTTTTTGCATGAAGAAGGTAAATACAATCTATTATTAAATTAAAAGGCTGATAGATAATAGAATTAGCAGAATAATGTGAAGGTGTTGTTAATCATTAGATAGTCAATAGTGTTGTTAGTTGCTTCTCGTTTTATACTTTTAACTGTGTTCTGAGAAACAATTTATGCAACTTGACATTGACAGCATTGATATCCATGGGTTGTGCTAATGGGGTTGCTCTCCTACCTAGCAATTTAGGTTCAGCAGTTCTGTTCATGATGCATTCTAAATCACTTCTTAGTAAGTGAAATAGGTCTTGATCAAAAGGTTGTAATTTTTGTAAAATTTATTTTTAGCATTTTGGTTTTGCCTGAAGAAAAGGAGAACAGGAAAAGATGGACTGGAATGTAAGGCCAGTCCAGAATGCTGATGCGAATACAAACCTGCAGAATGAAGGAGCATGTTTCACTCAGTTACTTTCTAATGGACATGCCTTTCCTCAGACAAATGCCAACTCCTCTAAAAATGCATGCACTCATGCTGAAAATAACCAAATCATGTATATGCCAACTGTCAATGTTGCCTTCCCTCCTGTAAATGCTGAAGGATTCAAAACTTCAGATCAAACCTCACCGGGAGCATCTGTAACTGGTAATAATTTTTTTATGTCAAAATACTCAGTTAAAAGGCATCAACAGACGTACGTAACAGCTCTAAAACCTCCCATTCAGAACTCCCCTGTGCGGCCAGAGATGACTCCGACTTCTTGGCCAGTCTCTAATCCCTACAGTTATCCCTGCAGAAATGTACCCCCCCTGTCCTCTCAAGTGAACACAGGGAATAATGTAAGGAACGTGCTTGGGGAGCCCCAGTACACCAATACCAATGCTTACAGCATGCAGCCAGAAATGCTGCAGCATAATTCCCTGAGACTTGCAACACTACATCAAGGTGGCATTCATCCCCAGAATAATTCTTTTCCTCTTGGTACTTCTGGGCAACATGTCCAACCCCAAATATTTAATTCCAATAATCAGTGTAAAGTTTTGTATCCAGTGAATCAAAATACTGGGACAAATGTACAGCTGCCACAATTTCAGCAGAGTCAGATGGCATCAGAAGCTCCTAGAGGATGTTCTGCACCATCTTTGTTGCCTGCCAGCTGTGTTTCAAGACCTACACTGCAATCTTCAATGGGTGTACCACAGGAAATGCAAAATGTACCTAATGGATACAGCATTAACCAGCAGAGGTGCCCTCTGGATCCAAAAAATGCTCCTGGGTTTAACAGTATTCAGCAACACTGTCAGAAGCAGCAATCTGGAGAAGTCAGTCAATCTGTCAGGAATGTCTGTAATCCAAGTGGAAGTGTGACAGCAAATCGGTCTTTTACTGAAAGTTCTGTGTCATCCCCTGGCATTCCCAAAGAACTGCTTGATGTTGTGAAAGAAATAGAAGCTCTTTCTTCAAAGCCACTGAGTGATCCTGCTTCAGTTCCAGAGAGCCAGACTAGTAGTTTGATGAATGGGCCTGTTAATTCTCAGATTTCTCCAGTGGCAGCAACACCTGGAGTAGGAATTACAAAGGAGAGACTTGCTTGGGAAGCTGAAAAGCTGAAATGTCTTAAAAAAAGGGTTGTCCTGCTTGAAACGGTTCATAATTATAAAAAAAAAATCTATCATGAAAAAACTACTAGTTTTCTTCCTCCTAGTTATCCATGTTCTCCTTCTAATTGTCTTCCATGTGTGCCCAAACAAAATGTACAGCCTCCCCCTTCTGAAGCAATGAGGACAGAGAGGCCCACACTTATGGTTTCACATGAAGAAAGAAATGACAAAAACCTAGCCAGTGCTGATAACAGAAGATTGGAGGTGACTCAAAGTAACTCTCAGGTGAAGCAGGGAAGTCTTTCATCAAGCTTTGCTCCTATTCCCTCTCAGAGCAAAGTCCCAGCTCAATTTAATAATCCTGAGAGCATTGTGGAACAAAGGGATGTGCACGCCTTGGCCTCTTCTCAAGGAACTGTGACTTCCTCGAACAGTGCTTCATGTTTTACTCAAGCAGGGAGCTCCGTCAAGACTGCATCAAAGACTCTGCAAATAGGCCCTGAGAACTCATCATTTCTTCAGTTTGTATTGAGCAGCACAAATGCACTGAAAGAGAAGACAGCTGGGGCTACTGCTGATAAAATACTGACGAGTCTCCTGTGTAGTGAAAAACCACTGCTTGATACATCTGTCTCAGGTGGAAGCTTGCTAAAAGACACTAGTGAGAAGAACATAGAAAGTCTGAAAGGTGAGCAGGCATTTGTGGCTCACGCAAACTCCCCTGCATCAGAAACAACTGCAACTGGTGGTGCTCAATTGCAGACTGAGGTAGCTCAGGAAAAACCACCATTTACTGAAAATGCATCCTGTAGCCAGAGCAATTCTAGTTACTCTATGGAAGAGCTGGTTGCATGCCTGCGCTTGTGGGGGAAGTATCCACCAGAATCTGTAAGTGTGGAAAATAAACAGTCAAATGAAAGCTCCACAGCAAATCAGGTTTCACCCTCTGACCTAAACACAAAGAAGGGAGAAAAAAAAAATGTGCTGGATAGCATGGATGAGGCTGTTTTGCCTGTAACAACTACCTCTGTGGGACAAAAACTTGATACACTGACTTCCAATTTGATAAAAAATTTTGAACCTCAAGTTGCAGTTGTCTCTCCTTTAGTACTTAGTGAACAAAGAACACTAAGTGAGCAGGCAGGCAAGATCCCAACACCTGAAGGTAAAACCCATCCAGCAATCAACTTGGGGAGCACATGTAGCTTGCAAGAAGAGGGGGAAAATGGTTTAAGTGTGGCAAGTACTGCCAAAGAAACAATAGAAGATGCTTGGTCATCACCCAGTGATTGTCTTCTGGAACAAAAAGTGGACTCAGATTTGCAAGAGATCAAAGTAGGTGATGAAAACCAAAGGAAAGTTAGTCAGTCTGCACAAGATGCAAGAAAATATCTGCATCTTGGATTACAAAACAAGGCTACTTTTCCCGAATCAGGCACAAATTTTTGTAGTCAAATCTCTCGAGAAGGTACAAGAAACCATGAAGACAAACAAGCTGTGTTAAAGGCAGGAGATACATCCACAGCTGTGCTGGAAAATGACATGTTTTGTATTTCTAGTGTATGCTCTCTTGTTGAAGGTGATAAATTTTATAACCCACAAATAGCAGGCATGTTCAAGTCAGTCTATGAGACACAGGCATCAGAACAAAATGTGTCTGGTGCAAGGCAAAAAGAACAACGTCCGGACTTAAATAAAACTGAGCTGAGCAATAACACTGCCCAAAGAGAGAGCTTGCTGCTAAAGATGTTGGAAGAATCATCAAGTCATTTGGAGAAGGAAAGCGGTGGCACTCCTCCTAAAGCAGTTTCTACCTCTGAACAAAACACGTCATTCAAGGCATCTTTCAAGCATCCTGAAAATTCCTTAGAAAGTCTTGCTAATATGAATCAGAAGTTAGCTCAAAATTCACTGGATTCCTCAATCAGCATAACTGCTAAAACAAATGCACCCACTGTTCCGGGAGACCACAGTAAACAAAATTCCATGTCCAGTAAAAATAGCATGGAAAAGGAGGTGAACCTTTTTGGAACAAAGCCTAGTAAATATCTAAAAGATCAGCTGCTTGCTCTGGTGAAAGAGTTTCCATATGGCATTGAAGGTGCTGATATGCTAACAAAAGAAGCAGCACAAAATCGTTCAGTGTCTGAAGGGACTGAGAATCAGTCTCAAAGAGAGGTTAAAATTTGTGACAAGAATTCTCATTTGAAGGACCCAGTAAATCAGACTAAAATTGCAGTGTTAAGATCTGATCAGGTTCAAGAACTGTCTCCTGTGCACAACCAGTGTCCCTCTAGTGACAGCAAGAGGGAAGTGACTCAACAGTCAGAAAAGGCTTCAGCTGACAAGGACAACCTTGAAGGCAGTGTCCAGCCTAGTCGGGATCCATGTGAGAAGGAAAAACCCCCACAAGAAACTTCTAACCCCAGTGAAAAAAGTGAAGATTGCTCTTCAACGGATGGTGCATCTGTAGGATCTAAAACACCGCATTGTCCTTCTCAATTAGAAACATCTGGTTCAGAGAAAAATGATTGTCAGCTTTCAAAAGCTGAAAATACCGACTCTGCAGAGACAGAAAAAAACAACAGTCAGTCCGATGCCTTGAAAAAGGAAAACTGTGCAGTGGGAGGAGACCTGACAATTTCTGAAAAAATCCCAGACAGTATTAGCAAAAATAAAGATATTTGCAAATACACTTCTGAAATGAACAAAAAACCTAGGCTGAAGGTGGATAATGAATACAAACTGCCTGCAGCACTGCAGGAAAAAACTGGACCAGTTAATTCCATGGAAAACCGGGATGCTGATAAATACAAAAGCAGCAGTCCGAAAGAACATCTGCAAATTGACAAAGGAACCCAAGTGTCAAGTAAAGAATTTAATTCTTTCAAAAAAGAGCACCAGACAGCCTCCCAAGAGTTACCAGAAAACACTGATCATACATATGCAGACAACACGGCAAAGTTGTCCATAAAGAAGGAGAAAGTTTTCAAAACTGAGTCCCTTTCAAAAGATACAAGCAAACCAGGTTTGACCATGAAATCCAAAACAGACATTTCCCAATCTGTGAAGTCAGAAACTGTTGAAATTAAGCACTCTGAAGACAGTCAAGGACAAAAAATTAAAACTTGTGAAGAGAACTCAGCTGAAGAACAAAACTGTAGGAAACAAAAGGAGGTGCTTAGGCAAGACGTTGGAATTAGTGTCAAAGAGCAACCAAAATTACCAGCAGAAATAAAACATAAAAAATTGAGTAGTTACCGAGCTGATGCTGTAAAATTCTCAGATAGTAGCACTGTAGACTTCAAATCAAGACACACAAAGTATTCTCAGCATAAATCTGTGAAAGCTCATCCTTTGCAGGAGCAGCCATACAAACGGAAGATGAAGGAAAATATGGTTGGGAAGAGAGAATTCAAGAAAGCAAAGCTGGAAGAGGAAAGACTGAAACAATCTGAAGGAAAGAGTTCTAAGCAGCTTGCACACAATTGCTTGTTAAATGCTGACAAAGCTAAAAAACTGAATGGAGAAAATGGCTGGAAACCAAGGAGTTCCTTAGCAGATTGCTCTGTGCTTAAACTGCAGAGAAAAAGGGCTCGATCTTCTAGCATGTCTAAAAACTTCTTTTCTAGCAAAGAAAGGCATCTCGATGGTCAAAACAAAGACAAGTGCTCTGAGAAAATGTTTCCTGATAAAAATCTTCTATACCTAAACAGAAGAAATAACAGACTAAAGCTGCATCTTCAAAAGGAACCCAAGAAACACTATCTGAACAGAGTGGCATTTAAACGTACAGCACAGGAGCGCATCTATCTGACAAAATTAGAGACGTCGCCTGTCAGACCCGTCTGGCACAGAACCAACAAAGTGCCACAAAGCAGCAACTCAAAAAAAGATGTGTCTGTCTCGACAGTTGAGAAATCATGCAAGCAGGAAGTCCTTGAGTTCAAGCTGTGTCCAGAGATACTGTTCAGAAATCCAGCTCCTGGTGAAGAAAGCTTAGCTGCTAAGAATTCTCCAGAAAGAGATAAAGTCGTTGTAGAAGGTATGATGGCCTCTTAAATATTCATTTGTAAGTAAAAACTATGTATTAATTTTTAAGTTCATGTTGCACAAAGCTACAGGCAGTGAAAACTGGGACTATAGAGGTTGGAGGCTGAGATACCCTAACTTGCACTCTGACAGACCACAGCTGAAAAAGAGCATGGGAGTTTTCCTTCAATTTTCTGTAAGTCTTAGAGAGTGAAATTAGAATACTTTAGAGTATGGCAATTTGAAATAACTTTGGGAGAAGGCTTTCTAAAGTACTTGTAGAAGTTAGCTTGGCTTGGTTGTAGAAAGTAGATTGCCTTGGCATAGTTACCAGAGGTGATCTGATCTGTATTCACTTTCCACCTGGTTGTGCATCAGTCTGCCTGGGCAGAGGAGAGACATCTTTTGTGACATTGAGAATAGAGCGGGCTTAGGCCAGACATATCCTGCCCATAGTCCCCATAATCTTTGCCATCTTTGCTTTAAGCATCCATTTTTCCTTCTCTTCTTCCCTACCCCATTTTTCAAAATTTGACATGGTGCATTCTGAAGCATATTTATGTCAAATGTTGTATTTTATTTTTCTTAAGCTATATGTATCAGCCCTTGGAGTAATTTTCATACCCAAAGGAAATTTCCTTTTGTGTGTGCTAGTGTATGTGTTAGAATTGAATGCTGAATAGAGGCCAAAACTTGTGATAAAGGAACCTCAGAAACATTTTTTGAAAATTTCTTTTTAGGTGTCAAGAGTAAAAAAGAAGATTGGTTAAAATGTGAACCAGCGAAGCAAAAGAAACTGGAAGAGGTCTCGGCAGGTGAAGTGACTTCTGAATGTCCCATTTGAAATACAAGTTAAATCCTCTTTCCTTGGTTTTAGATGTTCCTTTACAGTAGTAAACCTTAATAAAGCATTTAAAATTATTATTTACTCATTCTCCTGATTAAATGGATACCACAGAATAGACTTACAAGTCTCAAAGATTTGTGTAGCTTTTTATTGCTTTATGAATATGTTGTTGGAAATGTTGAAATTTTCCTGTGGTATTAACTTGGATGTAGCACTAGTAACAGCACTTAAATACAGTTTAAAATTGTATATAAAGACTCTTTCATGATTTAAAATATAGAAAGTGATGTAGCAGAGTTTAGTGCAAAAACAGAAAGTTATTTTAAAAATAAATCCGGCTTTCACAGTACGTTGCTGCTGTCCACACATAACACCTGTGCTCACAAGTTCCAGGACCTGTGTGTCCCAGTAGTCTGGACAAGATAATCTGTATGACATCCAGAGGAAAAGTGGGGCCACTATTACATCTTTCTCATTTCTCTTGAATGGCAAATTGCTTTTTGGATGGTCTTTTATACCCTCTAGGAATCAACTGTCACAACAGTGGCAACTTTCATCTCAGGATCTTGTTTGTTCCATCCTTTGTAAATCTTGGGTGAGGTTGCTCCCAGCTGTCCTTGCTTCTTTGCTCTAGCTCTGGTTTTGTTTTTCTAGTGGTCTAACAGGAAACAGAATGCATTCTGTAGCCTTGTTGCTATCTGCTTCTTAGCTTTAGAACAGAGGGCTTGCATGCTGATACTTGTGTTGTGGCGTTGCAAGTAACATAGTGTGCAACCTTTGCATCTTTTGTTGCTGTTGGCTGTGTCCTTGGGCTTTGGTGTCTGCCATCTTTGTAGCACTTCCTCTTGCTTCTTCTCTTCACAAATGCATGTTTTCTGTCATACCTTTCTTAACACTCTCCAAAAATCTCTCTGTGAAGACACCCAAATAGCCATTTTGTTCTTAAAGATGCATTGGAGATTGTTTTAAATCTGGAGTGCCTGGTGCTTTAGGAAGGAATTTTGTGGCACCCTTTTTGGCACTGGAAGGTCTTAGGTACCACATGCATAAGGAGTGGAGTCCTTTGAGACTCTTGCTTTAACATGCTTATCTGTCTTGCAGCTGAGGACAGTATTCCCCTTGATACAGCTATACAGATCCTGGAAGGAGAAGGAGAGATTCTTCACATTCCTGTCAAAGACTCAAAAGAGATGTTTCAGACCTACAGGAAAATGTATCTGGAAAAAAAGATGCAAAAGTCTTGATAGCACTCCTGTATCAAAGGTCTTACTATCACTGAGAAAAAAATTGACAACACTAAGATGATTTTTTTTTCTGTTTACTTCATGTTGCTGAATAATTGTGAAAGCCCACAGTTTTCTGGTGGATGTTGAAAATTTCCTTCCCTATTTCCTCATATTTGTGAATAATTACCATCTTATTCTGTATTTATTGTCCAAATATTCTTTGGTGCTGTAAATGCTGTTTAAAACGTATTGTTTCTTTTGGCATTTTTGATGCTATTTTTTTTTTTGTTTTTTTAAGACAGAGTAGCTCATTGAATCTTGAC
This sequence comes from Urocynchramus pylzowi, assembly GCA_013397555.1. Taxonomy (NCBI): domain Eukaryota; kingdom Metazoa; phylum Chordata; class Aves; order Passeriformes; family Fringillidae; genus Urocynchramus; species Urocynchramus pylzowi. Next base: position 233,945 of record VZRH01003997.1, read on the forward strand.
CAAAAACCAACAAACTCATTTAAACTGTCATAGCCTGTTTTCTTTCCTGATTCTCAAAAACTTCTACTCATTATACTTTCCATTGCTGGCAGTGGAAAAATATTTCTGCTGCAAAGGGACTGCAGTGGATTCCCAAGCATTACACTTCTGTTTGCCACTTACAGTAGTCTGATGGTTTTGCTTCTTAAAAAGGCTTTCTGTTTTTGTAGAAACTTTTTTTCTAAACTGGGAATAGATACATAAACCCCTCAATGCAAGCATACAGATCAGGGGCATTTATGAAGTATTTATGCTGCTACCCAGTTTTGTTACATTTCTTTTTGTGGACCTTGTATGGACTGAACTCTGAGTTCTTAGTTTGAACACAGTGCTGCAGACCTTTAGTTTACTGAAGACTTCTCTTGCTTTTCTTTCTCTCTTTCTTTGCACTTCTGCTGTTCAAGTGTGCGGAGTTCGAATTCACTCTTGTCTGAATTATGTTGCTGAGTTCAGCTAGACTGTAATTAATTTCTTTGTTTATAAAGTGTTAGATTATGTTTGCTTACACATTCACTGTGACATAACAGTTGTATTTGTCATTGGCTATCTTTTGTTTAAGTGCCTTTTCACTGTTACTCAAAATTTAAAATCAAATCGTATTTTTACAGAGATTTGATACTTGATTCTTTCTATCTTATTAAACGTTTATGCTGAACAAAAAACCTGTAGATACCTTACTGAACAATTTTTATACTTGAAATAAACTTTTGAGGACTACACCTTGTCTTTTTTTTTTTTTTTTTTTTTATAAATATGAAA
>VZRH01003997.1:234750-258166 GCA_013397555.1 Urocynchramus pylzowi
CTACACCTTTTCTTTTTTTTTTTTTTTTTAATTCTAAAAATATGAAGTTTTGCTTATTGCAGTTAGTTAAATAGGCATTGAAGATATTCCTGTAGAGAAAATGCAGCTTTAAAATAAGTGATGGATCTTCCTTGTTAAAAGAAGTAGTTGCAAGTTTATTAGTTTCTTTCTCTCTCTGGATGCCAAACTACTAGTCTGTGGGGAATGTTGCCACTGGAGGATTTTGTAATAATGTTGTCAACTCTGAAAAGGTTTTTCATTTCCTTGAGAGTTTAGTTACTGGTGTTATACTGCCTGCATGAAGGAAGCAGCCTTAAGTGTACCAGTACAAACAACACAGAATTCCTGTCAGGAATTGATTCTGAGTTTTGTTCTGCACAACAATACATGAAGCTGACATAAATGCTTGAGTGAATTCTTTTCAATAGGAAATTATTCGATCCATTGACCCCTGATGTTTATGTTCTAAATACTTGGAGAAGTCTTCTCACTGATCTTGTGCATCCAATAAGCAAGAATGCCAGTTTTGAGTCCCAGTGGATGCAGCTGTGTCTTCTTCCTCCCTTTTACCAAGAAGTGCATCTTGGCTCTGTGACAATGTTTACATGGTGATTTGTGCCTACACTGATTTGGTATGGCTGGGATCTTTGGGATAGATTTTTTGCTGGTATTGGAATCTCTCTGGTTAATTAATCTCTCTGCTGTGGCTCATAAGTTGGCCACTGTCCATTAAGACAGCTGCTGGAAGGAAAACATCTGTAAGGAGCAGTGTTATGGCTGGAAGGAGTACCTGCAGAGAAAAGCCTGGAGACCATCTGCTCCACAGAATGAGTGAGCACTGTGGATATGTGCATAAATGTCACATGTAAACAACAAACCTTATTGTGGTCATGCTGGCTTCACAGACAGACACAGAGCAGATACAGCTGTCTCTAACACTGCCTGTTTCACCTGTGGGCATCTCCAGCAACTACAAGATAAATGGGCAGTCACAGGAGCCAACAAGAAAAACTTACCATAGGGAAGCCTGATGCTGCTTCTCAGCATTTCTGCTCTTCATCTTGTGCAGCTAACTATGGTTGAACCTGTTCTGATGTGCCAGTACATCCAATGCAAATGTCTCCCCTGACAGTACTTTAAACAGCTACTAACAAGAAGCATGAGTCCCTAAACCTTAAATTTTAAAACATTATGACAAAAATATACTTTTTATAGAAAGAGTATGGGGAAGAGAGCACAGGACAAAATTGACAGATTTAATATTTGGAGGTGACTATTCAATACACACGGTAAGTTCTTGGGGTTTAATGGCTCTGTAAGCTTCACTGGTTTTGTGGACTTGTACTCATTTAGTACTGTGATGCTGAGTTTCCATACACAGTGTAAAGAAAGGCTCTCAGGGATTAGAAAGTGCAGTAAGATGAGAAGCCCCACTGCTGCCTGGGAGGGAGGCACTCTTCTGGGTTAGTGCAAGGGGCTTTCAGCTGTTCTGTACTCCTGGGAGGCTTTGTGGCAAGGGAGACAAGAAACTGCACAGAGCTGTTCACAGTGTTTTGATGAGAACCTCACTCCATTGTTCTGTGTGCTGGGAACAGGAGAAGGGCCAAATGCATAGTTAATGAGGACTAGACATGGATGCTGTAGCTGCAAGTGCTGTTTTCTATATGGAGCTGGTCAGAGGTCTTCCTGGGTTTCCAGCAAAAGAAATCCCTGTTGTTTTTTCATAGCCCTGCTCTGGCCATTGCCTCAATGAAAGAGCTGAGTGTATTGCACCCTGCAGTGATTGCTAGAGGGGGAGGAGAGGTGCCTGGGGTGATGGAGTGAAGCCAGGCCTGAAATGGGAGGGGAAAAGGGTTACCTGTGCATAAACAGTTGTGGTTTTTTTTTTTTTTTTTTTTTAAAAAAAAATCAAAATCACTACTCAAATGTTTTTAATAATTGGAAATTAATTAAGTTAAATTCCCTGAGGCAAGTTTCAGTGTGTAGCAGGATGCTCTGCCTGGAGTGGGGGTCAAACAACTCAAACCTATTTGGAGAGCTCTCAGTGGTGAATGCAGAACAGGGTGTCATGCTGCTTCCCCCAAAAACGAGCTTAAGCACAAGTACCAAAGTAAGTATATCTACTTGCCTTCCTTGGGAGCCTTGGTCTGTGCATTCATGGTAAGATAGAGAAGGAGAATTCTGTTCTGAAATAACTGTTCTCCTGTCCTGACTTCTGTTACTGCAGTGGCCTTTTCAACAGGGACAGGTTTCTGTTAAAAGCTTGGTGACAGGGTGGATTGGCTGTCATCTCCCAGAGAGTGGCTGCCTGTTAGCAAGGTCTAACACAGACTTATTTCCAGCAGTAGTTGTTAGCTCCTAATTCTTTGTCCTTTTTGTGTCATGTCCTTCTCATTTGCTTATCATCATTTGAGTCAATCAAAATTCTTGGAAATTAATTGCTGAAGAAGCCAACCCAGGTTTCTCTAAAGGAGGTTGATTGATTCTTGCACTCCCAGCTTTTATATAGGAGTCAGCTGTGGATGTGGCAATGGATTTCTTTCCCTGATAATACTGTGGCCTGTGGAAGCTACCTCTTTTTTTTTTTTTTTTTTTTTTTTTTTTTTTTTTTTTTTTTTTTTCTCAGAGGCTCTTTAAAATTATTATTAAACTGAATTTTTTTATTAAAAATAACCTCTGCAGTCATCCAAGAGCTCTTTTGATAGAGCCTCTGGTATGAATGAAGAAGCACAGATGCAGAGAAGAAAAGCTGGTCTGGAGCGTGGTTTGTAAACTGTTAGACTGAATGTTTAAAGTTGCATTTCTCCTTTCTGCTGCACATCAGTGGCCTCATATAGTTTGTTTGCAACTTCTCACAAATCTTTTTCCCTCCTCTCAGTTTTTGTAAGAGAAGCTGCAGGCAGTGGAGGGTCACAGGAAAGGGACCCATTGAGCTGAGATGGGCTGGTGACAAAATTGCCAAAGCAGCACAAACATATTTAACATTTCTTCTGTAGGACAGACTGGCCAAATCACAGACTTACTATAACTGCAAAATGGTGAAAGAATTGCTGACCTGGAGATAATATATTTAGCTAATTGCTGATTTAACATCTGGTAAGACCATAGGGTTGATGTTGCAAAATCCCAGTGCTTGAACCAGCTGCAGAGTGAGAGAGAAGGGATCAGTTATCTCTGGGTGAGCCTGGGGAGCTGACTCCTCAGGAAGGCAGCTGTGGGATGTGGATGGAGTGGTGTGCTGCCTCTGGGACAGACTCAGAGCTGACTCCCCAGGAATGAGGAGCAATCTGGCTGCATAAATGAGCAAGTACAGAAGGTCACAGGTCACTACAACCGAGAGGATGAAAGGGAAAATCAAATGCCAAGAGGTAGGCTTAGCAAAATGGGATCAGCGTTGAAAATCTCACTGTCTGGGAATCCACAGCTACAAAGACAAACACCTCCATGCCACCTTGACACGTGGGGACACCAATCATGAGCATGGACCCAACAGCTGCATCTTGCAGACCCTCTTGAACTGGGACAACTCAGGATTCTGGGGGGCTTGTCATGCTCCACTTTGCTAATATTTATCATACCTGCACACTGCTAGGTTTATCGTGGTTCCATACTTGCTAGGTTTAGGCAAACATAACTGGTATAATTTTGTTTTCCTTATTTTTGTAGTACTTGAATTTGTCTGGCAGTATCTCAGAGCAGGAGCCTGCAAGCTGTGGGGCTGGAGCCTGGAGAGGCAGAGGCACTGTGTAGCTACAGAGACCCAGCATGTTCAGCCTGTAGAGCTGCCTTTGAAGCCTGGAGGGGTATCAGAGGGCACTTACATCACTCACAATAAATCTCTAAGGGCATTTATTCTGCCCTGCATGCACAAGAAACATGTTTCTACCCTAATTTAAGGAAAAGATTGAGTCTCCTAAAAGAAAGGGAAATACATTCTGCAGTCACTGGCTAGCAGTGGGGAAATTACTGGGAATTACAGTAACCCAAAGAAAAAGGTATTGTTGTATTAAAGGTTTAAAATGATGAGAACAAAATTATTGTAAAAGGAGGATTCGGAAGGGAGAAATCCCAGGAGAGCTTGGTGAGAAAAAGCAGAAAGTGTACAAAAAAAAAAAAAGTTTAAGCTGCAGTTATGTTCAGTGAAATTACAGTGTAGTATTAAACTGATTTCTGGCTATCACCACTACATCCACTAGATGACAGTGTGGAGACTGCATTCAGCACTACAGCAACACCTGTCTGTTCTTTAAGGGCCTGTTTAAGGGCTATTATCTCGCTGCTAAGACCCAGAGTTTGCAGTGTGCCTCTGCTCCCACCCAGGGGCTGTACCCCTGTCAGCAGAGAGACAGTACTACAACACTGGCATGAGAGAATTGATCATCATTTCTCTGGCACTGGCTGTTTTTTCCAAAGCCTAAAGGTCTGGGGACTTGGATTTGGGGAGTGGTAAAGGAAAGTAGTCTGAAGGATGGAGGGACATCTGCCATCTCTCTGCTGTGCCTTGCAACCAGGCATGGAGGGGGACAGACCTTTTAGCAGAGCCTGTTGTGACAGGACAAGGGCAATGGTTTTAAAATAGGAGAGGCTAGATTCAGACAAGATAAAAGGAAAAGGTAAGGGTGGTGAGAAACTTGCATAGGTTGCCCAACCTAGGCATAGGTTTCCCGTCCTTGGAAACATTCAAGGTCAGGTTGGATGGGGCTCTGAGTCTCCTGGTCTTGGTGTGGTGGCCAACCCAGGGCAGGAATGTTGTGGGGGGCACACACTGGTCAGAGGGCACTAAACCATCCCATTGCTGGCAGGGAGGCTGAGCTGATCAGCCCTTCCCTTCTGCTGGGTGTCTCCCCTATTAAAAAAGACCCCTTAGTTTGAGAGACATGACATATTAATCTGTTGTGCCATTTATTCTAGTGCAGCTTACCATGCACTGGAATCCCAAAGTGCCCTGAATTTTGTTTTAGCCTCTTACAGATGCCTTGAAACTGGCATTTGGCAGTTGTCCAGGTGATTTTATAACACCCAGGATTTTAGGATTTTTGATGCATATGCTGCATAAACTTGGCCTTATATGGGATAACATGAAATTCCACGAGTGAGAACAGATGGATTTTCTTTTGCTCTGCTTTTTCTTTCCATCTAAGGGAAGATTTGTCAGTCTAATTTTCCTTACTGCCTTTTCTGTGGCTAGAAAGAGGAAAAGAAATGCCATGAGTGATCTCACTTAATAACAACCAGTCTTTCATGGCCTTTGTATCTGTGGAAACGTATTTAAAAATCAGCATATCTGTGAATCTTTCTTTTCTTCTAAATTAACCATATATTGCAATTTCATAAACAATTATTTCAGTCTCTTTACTTCTCAAACACAGTATTATTTATTATTAAAGGCTGCTTTGAACATAAAACTATTTGGATGCCCCTTATTAGAGTGGCTTACTGCAGCTCCCTTTCTAATGAATTTTTTGCTTTATGACTTGCTGGCTGAGTTTGGGCTCTTACTTTAAATCACACAATTGATTCAGTGTTCAAAGTCAGTTTATCAGACCGTATCTTCATGAAATTGCCTGCCAGCAGAGCAGCCAAGGCAATGAAAAATTAGGATGGAAAACAAAGTAACCTTGTTTTTATAAATTGTCAAACGTTTGGGCTTTGCTTCTGCAACCCTTAAACTCAGAAGGGCGGGGAGCTTCTGACGCCAGCCCAACAAAGCCAAAAGCAATCCTCTGGAGTGGCACTGCTTCCTTCTGGAAGGAATGATGGACAGCCTGGGACTGTGGCAGCTTCTCTGATGGGTTTGTCACATGGCTGGCTCCCTTTTCCTAATTTTCCAGGGAGATGTCTGCAAATGCCTATGCTGTAAATTCACTTTGTCAGTGGAGTGCACTGGAAGGTGTCAGGCCCCAGGGGAAGCCATTGCTGATGCTATGAGCAGTGCTTGTGAGTCTCCTTTCCTGTCATACAAAACTATGCAGCAGCAAAAGACACTTGACAAGATATCACAGTTGAAGTGATGATGAAAGTCATCGTTGGAGAGGATGAGGTTGTGGTGGATACTTCAGGAAAAATGTTTGTCTTCTCTCAGCTAGCCTGTTCTTACCTTGGTGAAGCAGAAATCAAGGGATGCCCTGAGGGAGACATTTAAAATTGTGCTGGGCACAGAGCTGGGGGTGGTTTGTACATCAGAGATCTGATCACGGAACCATGGCATCAGTTAGGTTGGAAAAGACCTTTGAGATCATGGACTCCAACCATTAACCCAGCACTGCCAGCCCACCCCAAAGCCACATCTCCTGGTGTCTCATCTGCACATCTTTTCAATATCTCCAGGGATGGTGACCCAGCCATTTTCTTGAGTAGCTTGTTCCTAAAGTCAAGGGCAAAAGCTCACCTGCCCAGGGATCAGACAAACATCTCATCACCTTGATAATCAAGTTTATCTGCTTTTATTTTTCAGTGTATCAGTTCCAGCAGGTCAGCTGGGCCAAGCTTGGTATTGCACATACCTCAGTGTTTTACAGGCAGGGACAGAATCTGACCCTTTAACAGAAGAAAATTCCATGATGTAAAATCTCTTGGTATTTATGGATTAAGAATTACCGTGGTAAGTACTTCCTGAATGTGCAAGTGCTTAATTTGGGTACTTGGACAAAAAAAAATCCTTGCACTGTGATGCAGTATAAACTTACAAATACTTGACTGTGCAATGCTGCCCAAACAATTTGTAATTGGCCAGAGAACAAAGAGTTAAAAAAGTAACCAGGAAAAAAAATCGTGATTTTTGAAAGAAATATCTCATTTTGCATCTTCTTCTCAGAGAAAAATATTGATATTAAATATACATCAGATCTTTATACAAGTTTTAGTCACTTTTTAAACTACAAATATGAAGTGTTTTTTCTTCAAGATTTTGTTCTGGAAGAGCTAAAAATTTGTATGAAAACAAAGCAGCTTGACATTGAGCAAGGGAAATATGGTTTGCTTTAACTTCTTCTGAAACTACAGTAACACAGACCAAATTTTGGTGTTGAATGAGGTAGTGCAGCCCCACTTGGAGTCAATTTGTTGTGACTCCTAACAGAACTTGATTCTATAACAATGAATGCTGCTGCACTGAGCAATAATCACATGAGTAACTTCATAGGACCAAGTCATATTATCTGAAAAATAGTTCTTAATTTTAAAAATACTTTAGAGTGATTTGTCACATGAAGCTTTTCCAACATTGTGCATTGCATCTTGGATGTTGTTTTTGAATAACCTGATGCTCACTGTAAAGCAGAATTTTCTGGTCAGACACATTTTCCATAACACTGTGAAAATCCTGTGGATCCCACAATGAAACATTCATCTTTTTAAATAAAGAATGCACTGAATTGTGTCAAGGAAACCAAGAATTAGGAAAGAATGGAGATTGGCACTCTAATTTGTATCATACAAGGCACTCCAACTGGCAATTGCAGTTAATTGTAGAAGTGCTTCAGAATGAAACATTTTGGGTAACTTGGAAGAATCTTCAACTTCAGTATATTCTGCATTGAGTACAATGAAGATAATATTTCAGTTGTTCTAATTGTAAACAAAGTTTTCTTAGTGGAAAATTTTGATTCTGCAAAAGTTGTTTTTATATTCGGAAAGGAGCCAACTGTTTAATGCCAAAAAGTCTTTTAATCAACTGTTCAGTACAGGGTCCATATGGCAGAAAATAAGACCTGTAGTCTTTGATCTTATTTGGGTTTCATAACAAAGAAGGAAACACATGATCAAGACTACTCTGAACTGTAATTAAACGTTGTCCTCCTGTTGACCCAGTTATCAAAAGCTACTTCTTAGTGTGAGCTGGAAAAATCCAAGTCAGGTTGGTATGACAAAGTGATGCATCTGGGTTTGGAAAGTAGCATGTAGTAACTGTGCTGCTCTGATGGGCCAAAAAAGGGGTAGAAATGCATTAAATTATACATTGCCACTTTGATGGTGCTTGATGAAAAATACATAAAGCAAAAGCAGAAAGGGTTGTAATGAATTACTTTTAACTGGAACTTTAGATGTTTAGATTTTGCTTTACTAATTTCTGCTGAGCAAATAAACAAAGATCTGGTTAAATTTATCTGAATAACTTTGTCTGCTATCTGAGGAGCAGGTAACAAGTCTTGTATTACCTGGCAAGGCATGGAATTCCTCAAGGAAAGCCCTCTGGTAGAAGACGGAAGGGTTCTTTTAGAAAATGAGTTGTTTGATGACCAATTTCTGCAGAGAGTAAGAAGGTGGAGATCTGGCCTGGAATTGTGTGGAACAAAGCTGCAGCTGCCTGCCCAGAAGTTGAGGACTGGAGGCATGGAATGTGGAAAAATGCTGAGGAAAGGAATTGCTTGCAGGCCTTGCTGTTAGCAAGCCTTAGTCCTGATCAGTTTTTAGAGTAAATCTGGTTTTTAGATACTCCTCTGAAGGCTCTGTGAGGAACTTGCTCTATCACATCCCCCATGAACAAGAAACCAGACCCAGCCTGTGTTCACAGCCTGGGGCACCCTTGGGCTGTGCAGAAGCTGCAGGTAAGATATGGATGAGCCAGGAGTTGCTTTCTAGGTCAGGCAAATGAAATACATCAAATTGGTGGCTACAGAGCATTTATTTGGCTTAGGAGCTGAGAGCCCTGGATCTGAAGGACACAGCACTCATGAACAGCCCCCTTTTAGCACAAGATACAAGAAAAAGGAAGTTTGGGCTCAGCATTATAACTTTTGCACAGGAAGCTCATCCAGGGCTTTACCAATTGGATTAAAGTTTATTAATTCTGGTAAGAAATAGTGGGGTAGGTGATAAATGGAGGAAGAGACAGGAGATGGCAAAGAACTACTAAAATCTGCAAATCATTATATGAAGGCTTGTTCTGGATTTAAATGTGTTAATATAAATTAATTATGAACTTGCAATCAAAGGGAAGAGTGGAGTATTTATGGAAGGGGTACAAAGTAGCATAATCTAAAAATAAAGTAGTTTGGGCTGAATAAGAGAAAAATGGGGCCAAAAAACTTCCAGTCATCTATCTCCAGCTTCCATGTGTTGATGATAATTTGTCTGAGTTTGTTCTCCAGTGCTGCAGAATATTACAAGATCAAAAAGGCTGACCCATATGGAAATTTCTGCTGGAAAATAAAAGCTATTCCTGCTGCTTTTCTGACACAAGTGAGGTCTGATAACAATGCAAATCGCAGGAGTATAGAGAAATGCAGCTGAAAAAAATTATTTTAGAAGAATTTCTTCCTTTTCCAGCGAGTATATACATACACCCTCCTGTCTGGGCACAGACACCAGGATATAGGTCTTTGGGGGGCAAAAAAATCCCATGAAAAAAAATCCAATGGAATTTATTAGGATTCCCTCTTAAAAAAAAAAAAAGAAAAAGAAAAAGAAAAAGAAAAAGAAAAAGAAAAAGAAAAAGAAAAAGAAAAAGAAAAAGAAAAAGAAAAAGAAAAAGAAAAAGAAAAGTATACATGACACATCCCCCCAAGAAAAAAATCTGAAACATTTCAGTTGAAATATGCTGAAAGAAACCCAAATAAAATATCTACCCCTACGCCTAAGTTTTAGATTCTGAAAGATTCTGAAAAGATTTAAAGATATACAGACATTGAATGGAAGCAAAGCTGTCTTGTGTATCTGGGCCAATTAACTTCATGTTGCATTGTGTTGAGGCACTACTTAGATCTTCATATCTGGTAATGTGATTTAAATTCCAGTAAGATGTGTAATACCAAAAATTACAAATAATCACTGACATTCTAAAGTTGCAAGTCTCAGTGGGGATATAAAAATCTCTAGTATGTACCTGAATAATCTGCAATAATTTTTAGGTTGAAATAATTAATCTAGTTGTCCTGTGATTGGAGATGAACATTATCATCTTTCATGGGCATGTATAATTTGAAGAGTCTTTTCTCAAAATCTGTTAAAGAGGCACTGAGGTAACCAATGCCTCTATAACCAGTAAAACCAGTTCATTATTGTAGCTAAAGAAACAAATTTCTCTTCCAGCAATACTAATTTCTTACAGTACCTATCTGTCAAGATGCTTCTAGTAATTATAGTTCCTTATCAAAATGGAAATCAGGTCTCCTGTTGATCAAATTCCTAATCTATCTTTGGCACTGGCTGGGATGTGAGCTGGAAGGAAATTAAGTGCTGATGCTTAAGGCAACACTTTGATTTAACCCTGTTTTAAGTTCCTTGGCATCACCTTTAGAAACAATGTGAAGAAAAATGACTGGTTGTACATGAATGCTCCATTCTTTATTCTTCTTCTTATTTCTTTGCTTTTCCTGAGTTTATATGATTTGACTACCAAATTCTGAGTTCAGTCAGCTTTTGGGAAAAGAAAGTCTAATTTTTCTTCCTACCCCTGATGAGGGAGAAAAATGACAGATATGAAAATGTCAGCATTTTGCCCTGTGGGCTCTTTGCAAAATTTAATCCTGCACATGAAAACAATGCTGCAAACAATGGAAAAGCTCACAATTTTACTGGAGATCAGATATCAACCTCACAGAAAGTCTGTTTCATTGTGTTCTCCATTTTTTCCCCTTGCTTGTATAAATTTCTATAGTTCTCATGTCTCCACTCCTCCAACTTTAAAAGTTTGAACTTTCTTTATGATTCAATATACAAAGATTTTCTTTAAGGGAGAAGTAGTGTTGTTTTTGCATGTTTCGTGTTCTCATGGAAACAATCAGTGCCAATTACTCTAATACAATTTCCCATTTCTGACTATATATACCTTTTGTAAACAGTTATTCTGATGAACTAGAAGACAAACAGCTGTACTATATACACATACCCCATCTGATGTGTTGTCTTTCTACTACAGCACTGGTAGCAAAGAAAAAGCCATAAAAACAATTTTGCATTGATATTTTTTCCAAGATACTTCTCCAGTTTCCAGCAAGTTTTAGTTTAGAAGCTTTCTCATCTAGAAATTGTATCTATGTAATGTTGTCTAACTGTCCTTGACAGACCTTTCCTCTAGGAAGCCATCTAGTAGCTTTCAGAATTTATTTATACTTTGGGCATCCAAACAAATGAGGATTTTTATAAAATAACAGGATGTTATGTCCTGCAATACAATTAGGCACTACATGTGCCAGTGATTTTTTTTTCATTTGTTTCTGACCTGCTGCTTGATGGTTTCATTGAGTGCCCTGTGGTTCTAGTCTCATGAAAAATAATCATTCCCTCGCTACCTGCTCCACATCAGTTATGTTTTTCTAGACCTCTGTCGTGTCCTCAGTTAATCTCTTTGTTCAAAATGAGGAAACCAAATCTTTTTGCTTTCTTCTACAGCGGAGATGGGTCAGAAATAGGAAACAATCTGACTCCCCTTATCTATATCCTTTCTAGCTGTAAAATCTCATTTTTGCAGTGGCCAGAGCCTCTCAGAAGACTGGGTCCACCATAGCCTTATGGAGTACCAAAAGATAGATTTATATTCCCTTCCTGGTCTTTTTGCTGCTCAGGGGATAGAAAGCTTCATCTTGCAAACGCTGTCTGCAGTGGCCTGGGAGAACACCTGGTGACAAAAGCTGTTGAGAACATAGAATTAAGGTCACTTCACCGTGTGCACTGCTCTGCATTCATCTGTGCTGCTTTTCTCTTGCTGCTTTGTTAGCTGGGCAGTCCTGCCAGATCTTTCTGCAACTCCTGGCTAGCAAGTTAAATGCTGTCTCTCTGAAGCATTAGCCCTCCTGGATGAAAAAAACCCCACACCCAGAGGTGATAGAGGTTTACATGCCACATCTCTTTGAAGGTTTTTTTTGCTCCCCTTCTGTTTGCTTCCAGTTGTTCAGCACCCTAGAGTGAAAGAAACAAAAATAAACAGAAGAATTATTTTTTTTTCCAACTTTGCCTTCCAAATTTTCAGGCAAACCATTTCCTTCAGTTTATAACTACAGAGACTACAGGTAGGTTTCCTGATCTACCTATGGTGTCTCCATGAGCAAAATATTCAAGACCAGGCTATAAAGACAGCTGCAAGAAATGGCAGAATAACTGCTGGGAGTGGGAGGTCTGTGTGAGAACTCCTCTGGTGCTGCAACCAGAAAAGCCTGAGACATGGGATCGATTTGTTCACAATGAGTCCTTGCTGGCTTTGGCACATTTCATTATACAGAGTGAACAATAATTGGTCTCATTGGTATATGGCTCCTTTATATGTGTTTTTAAGGATGGAGATTCATCACGTGTATTTTATCTGTCAGCACATGGCAGCTGAACCCAGCAGCAGTGACAGTATTATTTAGATTAGAGTTCATATATAGATGTGCTGTGAATTTTCACTTTATTAATGGCTTTGCAGGACTTCTTGTCTTCTATGCAGTATAAATAAGAAATTAAATCATGTAAAGAAGTGTAGCTTTTGCTGTACAACTTCATAGTATTGCTGTTAGGGTGGCAGGAGAAACCTGAGGAAAGCAGAGAATATAAAGGGGAATGGAGAGAGGACAAAAAGAAGAGGAATATGCAGAACAAAGTGCTACATAGTGTTAAAGGGGGATTTAAGAGAAACAAAGCTACTCAAAGACCAAAAAAGACTTTTTTGACTCCCAGGAAACCAATTGAAGCTTCTTGGGAACTACTAGACATATAAACCTGTGAGGAAGAACAGAGAGCAGAAATGTAAAGCATGCATGCCTATGGCAAATAATTCTTGCAGTAGGCATGAGCTGGCCCTGCCTGCTGCTCCCTGCTGTTCAGAAATGTCTGCAAGTGATGCAGTGGGAAGTGCAGGAACCCATCTGGAATGTACCACAGAAACCTGCCCTGGCCATTTGAGAGACCTAACACCCTGGGCACTGCACAGCTCTGCTGTCCCTGCGTGTCAGCCTGGAGCTGTGTTAGTGGGTAAGATGATGAAATGGTCTGTGGAGCTGGTAAATGTGATTTTCCAGACGTATTGGCAGGTCTGCAACATTCAGCATGAAGGATTGTTTAGAGACATACTCATTTATTCCAGATCTCATTCCTAACTCAAGGAATAAACACCATTAATTCAGAGGCATTCACTGAAAACATCAGATCTGTGTGATGTGCAGAAAAGGAAACAAAAGACTGCAGAGACTTTATCTTTGAAGGGTTTTTTAAATTCGCACTGACAGTCAGTACCTCACGCTCCAAAGATTGAAGCATTTATTCATGTAGAGGTTAACTGCAGTCAGAGGATGCAGTTTAGCCATGCTCAAACTAATCCAGAACTGGGACAGCCTGTCAGTTTAGGTGGGAGGGTGTCTGGGGAGCTGTGCCTCGGGCACTGCCTGATCCCAGTGTCCCAGCATCCCCATCCTCCCGGCTCCCTGAGCAGCTGTGATGCTGAGCACTGAACAGGGACAGGGAACTAATCCACCAGCAAATTTTGGGCACCTGTAATACATTTTGCTTTTCTCTTTAAGCAGATCACTGGTAAGAAAGAAAATCAGGAGTCTCAGAGCGGCTAATGTAACCTCTACCTACATTTACTGTATCCAATCATTACAACCACAGCTTATTAATAGCAATAATTGAAAAGAAACTTTGCTTAATAGTGAGGTTTCTTTTCCCCTTAGGCTGCCAACAGCTTTCCCATATATAATCTCATTTTTCAACATAATTTCATCTATCAGGCTGGCTATAATAAGTCTTTTACTTCATTTTTTAGTGCTTAGTCACCCAAGTAAGTTTTCTTCTGATATTTTTGTTCAAGCTCCTCTATCAAGACAGCAGAATCTGGAGCACACACAGACCCAGACTGAAGAGAGAGCTGCACAGGGGAGCAGGCAGCTGGCTTGTCATCCCTAGCAGCTCCTTTCCTGACATCCATCTCCCATGAGTATGGCAGCAGCAAGGTACTGCTGGCTGTGTTTGCCAAAGGGACGGAAGGGAGGACCTGTTTCACTCTGTGGTCATATCCCCAGACATTGCTGACAAGGATCAGATGGCAGACTGCCATCTCTGAGGACAATTCCCTTCACCCTTGGCTCTGTCTCTGATCCACTGACAATTCTCAGCCAGTCACTGAAGTATCACACATTTCCCATACACTTTCTGATTTTGGTTTTTTTTTTTTCTTATTGTCATATTGACAAAGACACCCTTCCCTCCCTCTTTCTCCTTCCCTGCCCCCCTGTTTTTCTAGTTCCCATCTACCACAGGTGGAAGAGAAACACCAATGTGTTACTGTCAAGCTCAACCTACTTAGTTCCCCAAGCAAGGGACAGGCTGCATGGGGAAAAGCTGCACCTACAGGGCTCACACATGAGAATTATCTGGGATCTTCACCATGCACAGTGAGCTGGCACAGCCAGTCCTGGAGGAACATGAAATGGCTCTGCCCAGTCTGTCTCTGTGTTGGGCGATGGGCAGCACCTCAGTGCCAACATGTGATGGTTGCACCTGGAGAAATCTGCTTCCATGAGATCTTGGATGTTTTCAGAGCAATGAAATCTGTACTACTCAGGGACTTCTGGCTGGATGTCAACATAGGCCACCAGCAAATCTCTCCATGATACCACCTTCCCAGCAGTTTCAGACAGTGTTCTCCAGTAGCTTTTTGATCCACAGCCCATTACAAAGCTCACCTCACTGTATTTGTATTATCCTGTCAACCACAGCTCATGATGCTCAGTAACTCAGCCCTCCATCAGGGCAAAGTCATGATTCTCCTGTAATAGCAGTATTTATAAACAAATCTATAAATAAATGTTTGTCTGTGGGTGTTTAAGTCTTGTTTTATATTTACTTCACACCACATCTCAACTGCTTTTTGTAAAAGACAATGAAAAAAATATTCTGTTTGCCTTTTTCTTTGGATAACCCTGAAGTTTATGTGTGTGCATGTCTGTTCCAGCTTTCCATGAATTGGTGTCAAAGGATGTCAGCTAAGGGCCACAGAAGTCATTCAAGAGACTTGACTGCCCTGACCATTCCAATGTTCAAAACAATTCCCTAGTTGTCCTAATTCACTTTCAAAACATGTTTCTAATCTGACATGACTCTTGCAGAGAGAATCTGTGACAAGCTTTGCAAGAAGCTTCCCCTCTGCAGCTATCAGTAAATTGTCAAATCCCTTAAAATGTAGCAACTGCCATTTTCTCACAATATTAAGGAGAGGGATTACTCTTAAAGAAAAGTAAGGAGGAGAGGAGGGTTAGTATTTGATTTTCTCCTTTTAGCTGGGCACTTGTAGTGTCTTCTCCACGGTGGTGAGTCTTCTTATGGAAGGGTTTCCTACTTCTTTGGTTGCCTGGCAGTGATAGCTTTGGGTGATCTGCAGCTGACAGCACAGCAGCTGTCAGTCAGGAAGAAGGCAATCAGGTGCCCACAGGAGGAGGGCAATCAGGTGCCCACATTTATTTTTCTATGGTTGCAGTGAATGCTGCAGACAACCATCTTTCTTACAGGGAAGTTGATGTCTCCATGTTTGCAGACGTTGTACCATTCATATCCCGTAGATAAATGTGATGATAGCAGCTGCCTGTGTTCTCAGACAGCCTGAAAAGCAGAAAGATTTATGAACTTATTAATTTTAAAAGGAATAATAAATGGCAGTTGTCAGGCATCAGTGTTATGTAATATCAAGATCTATTACCTCTGCTCATCAAAGCAGGCAAGAGTGAGAGGTGATCAGAGATGATGTCAGGAGCAGAAGTGAGCTGCTCTGCAGGACTGTGCAGCCTGGTCCCACAGCTTCTGTATGAGCTTCGTGTGGACTTCCCTTGCAGCCAGGATTTTACAAGTTATTCTCACTCGTGTATTCAATGTGGGACATCAGGGAGCAGCTGCTTTGCATGTTGTCCTATATAACTTCAACTTCTGAGTTGCTTCAACTTTTCACAAGCCTATTTTGGGACTTAGCAAGAGCTGAGCAGAAGGACAACTCTCTTCTCGTAATGTCCCCTTCCACAAGCAGAGCTGCTCTCTCTTCCATCTTCTCCCATGCGACCCACACTCACATTTGCCTCTCTCAGCCTCTTTCTGAAGCTTTTCCACACAGTATCTCCAGCAGCTCATAAGGGGGAGCAGTAGCAGATGGGTTCCTTGTATCAAAGGAATTACCATCTGTTACTTCTCTTCTCAATTTCGTGCACTGCTGGTGAGAATGTGTCTGTTTCTCCTGTTCTCCCTTGATCCTCTGCTGCCCAGTTGGGCAAACAAAGGTGGGCAAATAGCAGCATCCCTCTTGCCTTTCCCCCTGCTTGTACCAGGAGCTGCTGTGAGCAAGGGCAGCACCCAGCACCCACAAGTGGCTGGATCCCCACTTCATATACTCCCCATGCCAAGCTCCATCTGCTGTGCCTTCAGAAACTCCTGAGCATTGAGAAGGAATAAAAAAAGCCTAGCAAGACAACCTCACAGAAACTCCTAATTAACTTTATCCCCCTCCCAAACAGTAGCACATATCAGGAAAGGCTCTGGCACTATAGGATTGGTTTACTCTCATCTTACACTGTATTAATGTTTCCCAGCTAGATACATTCAGATAGCTATTGTTAAAATACAACACAACCTTCCTTCATATCTGCACTGACGAGACTTTCTTTTGAAAGAAAAATATTTCACCCAAAAACCCTTACCACATTCCCCTCCAGGAGACCTCTAGGAATTCAGTCATGTTTTGGGGACTGTAAGGAGAGGGTTGGAAACTGCTCCATCTTCATGATGTTTTTCTAATTTGCAGGTTTAGTTAGAGTCCATCTCTTCTGGACCTCAAAAGTTCATGAGTTCATTCAATAATCTGTTGGAGGTGGGGATTTTTGTTTGTTTGTTTTGTTGTTTTGTTGGGGTTTTTTTCCTTGTTTTTTTTCCTTTTTTTTTTTTTTTTTTTTTTTTTTTTTTTTTTTTTTTTTTTTTTTTTTTTTTGTTTTGTTTTGTTTTGTTTTGTTTTGTTTTGTTTTGTAAGAATAAAGCTCTTGATTGTAAGGAAATCTGGAACAAAATACCAGCCTGTCTTGATCTGGCTCAGAAAGCATAAGGCAAATGAAAATAGCCTAAAATACTATAGCAAAACAAACCACAAAGAAAATACCCTTAGAAAGTTACAATTTTTTTTAAAGGTTTAGATTTCACAATACAGAATTCACATTAAATAACTCAATGCAGTATCTGTTTCAGCTATTGCAATAAGTGTCTGTAGGTTGAAAAATGTGAGTATCATAAGAAGAAGCATTTATAATTATTGAAAAAAGTTCTAGAGAGGATTTCAAAGTAGTTAAGTTTGCAGTACCCTGCTTTGTGATAGAACAATCATTTAATCCAAGATGTACCAAAAGTGATTGGGAAAATTCCCACGGAAGTCAGTCTCCAGTTCAAGATCTTAATCTCCTAATTGGACTTTGACTCCTCTCTTAGCTGAGGAAAATAATGGTAGCTTTGATCCAGATGCCTTCTTTGTAATCCATTGTTTTAGTGCTTTGAATACACACCACCCATTCTGTATTACGTGTTTTGACAAAAACCTAACAAAATCCAAGTTTATAGGATAGTGTCATAAACCTGGCATCTTTCCCAAATGCCACACTCACTTAATAGAAATGTAATGTAATTTTCTTTGTGCTGTGTGTTCTGCATTCATTGTAATGTGTGTTTAAAAGCTGGGTGATGAGATATTAGCTTAGAGCTCTTGAAAAAAATCACTAAATCGTATGCTTTTTATAGTACCTGAATCAAATTTTCTTCACATTATCAACACAGCATTACAATTAGATTCCACACAAAAATTTCAGTTTCTCTCTCAGTGATCACTGTCTGTAAATGTTTTTAGTCATTAATGCACGATAAGGAAGGCAAATGCTAGCTTTAGCAGAAATAAGTGCCTTTTGAAGCTGTATATAATAGGTGCACTGCAGATTCTAGGCTGTCAATTTCAAGACAAGGCTCATTGTTATACAGAAATTCCTTCTCCCACACTAATGACTTCTGAGGAGAAAAACTAGTCAAAATGGGATCATAACCTGCAGTCTGGTTCTTATTTTACAGTCAGATCACATTTCAAATGTGAGATCTGCCTATTATTCTGGTTTTGCCAGCGGCTTTTGCCCATGCTGTGGTGGTAGGAGGAAGCAGAGGAACTGAGCAGCTCTGCACATCCGCTCACTCCAAAGCTGTTGGCGGTGACTTGACATAATAAAAGGAAGAAGGAGACTGGAGGAATAATGTATAACCTCATTTCACTTCCCAGAAACACACTAAAGATGACTGAGAAATTGATTTGTGAGAGTCTGGAAAAAACACAACAAACCAGAGGGTTTGAAAAGTGCCAGAATAGAACTGCCAAGAAAAGAGGGCATTGTCCTGTGCCTTTTGGCACTGAGGACAGCAGCTGGCTGGGGGTGTAAGCAGCCATGAGAGGCTTTGGGCATCTCTGCTGGAGCAAAAAGCCTCTGCTCTGTGGAGAGACCAGGTGTTCCAGACAGAAAACTCCCTTGGCCATCCCCACAGGTGCTTTACCCACCTCAGGAGGGTCCTTGCTGACAGCTTGGCCACAGCTGTGGCAGCTGTACCCAGGATACTGGGGGGCAGGGGGGGACAGTTTGGCAGCCCCCAAGCCCTCAGATCACTGGTCTGGGGGATGTCAGAGGGGCAGAGCCCCCAGGCTGCAGCTGGGCTGATGGGGACTGGGAGAAGGTGAAGTGGGAGGGAGTGGCCATTACAAAGCAGGGAGAGCCAGGGACTGTGGCCAGCAGGCAGGCCCTGAGGAGCACGCCAGCTACTTGCTGTTTTTGGAGTATTTCTGCTGTATATCTGAGATAAACCATGTTCTCCCTTCTCCTCCCAGGTTTACATCTGTTCAGTAAGGAACACTGTGACACTGATTTATCTAGGCTAAATTGCTGACAAGTTGTTTGGACAAAGGATTCTTGGTGGGCAGGTCTTCCTTGTGTCACAGGAAAATGCACGGTAGTTTAAATAGGCACAATAATCCTTTCTGTGCTCCTTTCAGCCATTTTTTATTTGTGTTCTGAGTCTCTGCATAGAGGGGAAGAGCAGTGTCCTGGATCTCGAGCCTGGGGGCAATGCTGTCCATTAAAAGACTCAGCTTACATTTGTGGAGCTGAACCAAGACCCATGTGCAACACTTGCTGAAAGCAGCACCCTTTCAGGCTGAAATGCTATTATTCAGTATAACAGTTATAATGCACATTCTTTGCTGCAGTCTGTAGGTTTTCTATATGCAAATATCAGTTGGCTGCTTAGTTATTGCTGACTGTATTTTCTAAATGTCCTTACACTTAATTTTTTGTAGTTTTCTAGTAAAACTCATTTTTTATTATCTAACCCCTGCTCATTACACACAAAGCATCCTGCCAACCATTTTTGCACAGCCCTTTTCCCTCATTTCCTCATTGAGGTATTATGTTTTACTCCGTTTTCCTTTCAGGTTCCATATGTTCTATACAAGTGGTTTTCAACCTCCAGCTTTTTGGAGCCCAAAATTATTCTGGTGAAATTACGGTTTCCTGTATATCACACTTAAGTCCACCAGATAACAGGCTTAAAAAACTTAAAATTATGTACCTTTACAACTCCTTTAAAGGCAGTTCACAGAGGACTCACATAAGGACACTGCTGTTTGAAAGCCCTTCTTCTGCATACTGACACTCATTAATCAGAGAAATATCATTACTTTTTATTATATGCATTATTGTTGATTAGCTCCTGTGTTTAGTTTCTCTTAACATTCTCCATAAACTAATTTTCTTAAAACCTATTACCATTTCTATTGGACTAGGATCTTGTAATATCTTTCTAAATTTCATTTTCTTCCCAGTGTCTCCCTTTTATCTCTAGGCTGACCATTCATTACAAAGGTGGTGTTTATATTCAGGGATGGAGAAATATAAAGCTTTGGCAGTGTAACAGCCACTTGTTTATTTCCAAACCAGACCCAGCACAGTTCCCATAGAGACTTCTCTCAGTGCTTTTCCCTTCTTCTCCCCTTCAGGAAATCAATGCCATTTTCACTAACAATGACAGATTGGTCCTCATACCTTTCTTTTTCTTGTTTTTTTTTTCCCCCCTTTGGCCACTCTGGTGAGCCTGCCAAACACTGCTAATTAGCAGTTGCTTAGATTTGGGCTCTGGTGCTCTGAGATGCTCCATACAAATGTACTCACAGGGATGTCTGTGAATGCTGCAGGTGCAGATTCAGCCTTCTGCCACACAGTACAGCCTGCTTTTACAGCTGCATTGCCACTTAGGCATAGAACCAATCTTTCACTTCATACAGGTCATTGAATGCTTCTTAAATGATCTGAAATTTAAATAATCTCTTATGGAAGATTTGTATTGTATCATTTTCCCTGTCCTTGAATATCTGATTGCTTAAAAGAATGTGTAATCAGTACTGGAACCTATTATCCTTAGTTTAGGAATCCACTAGTATCACATGTCAGGAATTCAAAGGAATTCAGTTTCATGCCCATGAAATGGATGCAGTCAGAAGGAAGCTTGTTTTATGGTATGGTATGTGGAATGACATGTAGACAAAATGACTTTAGACTTGTTTGAAATATTCATGTGAAGGTGGTGCACAGGGCAAAAGGAAGCAGAGATAACAATGCAGGGTGATATGCCAACCTTTAATAAGACCAGGGCATGCTTTTTGAGCCTGGGGAGGCAGAAAACCCAAGAGCATTGCAGCAGGACTCAAACCAATGTGAGGTGATGATCACACCAGGGAAGCAGAATTATTTAAAATGCCAGTATCATTGTTTTAGGGCTGTCTGCACTGATGAGTGAGCTCCTAAAGGTACCACAACTGTGACTGAGACCAGAGCTTTGCTGGCACCTCTGTACAGTAACTTGAATCCATAGTTTGAATCCACAGACACTCCAGAAAGCCAGAGATCTCCATCAAAGGAGGTCCCACTGATCCACAGGCACTCCAGAGAGCCAGAGATCTCCATCAAAGGAGGTCCCACTGATCCACAGGCACTCCAGAGAGCCAGAGATCTCCATCAAAGGAGGTCCCACTGATCCACAGTCACTCCAGAAAGCCAGAGATCTCCATCAAAGGAGGTCCCACTGCCTCTGTTATGAGACAATCCCTAGGGAATGACCACCTTTGGGTCATGCTGCAGCACCTCCTTCTTTCATGAAGAGTTTGGCTAAAACTTAGATGCTATTTATATGGTAAGATCATCCATTTTTTCTCATCTCCACAATCAGGAATGAGGCAAAACCACAGCTCCTGGTAACAGGGAAAGGACTTTGAATATTTTTCAGATCCAGCAGTGACCTTAGTAGTCCATTATAAATACAGATGGAGGATCTTGAATGTAGGTGCTGGTTTTTAGGCCTAAGAAAAGACAGAGAAGTGAAAGGTGGGATTCACTCAATTAAATATGTGTTTCTGAAGGTATCCATGTGTGTGCTGCCCAGCCCCGGTGTAATCAGTGCAGAGAAACAGACAACTGACAACAAAAGTCCCCTGACAACTGGGGACTTGTGAAAGAAGTCTTTTAAAGAAGTAGATTTTTAAAATAAAGACAAATATCCCCAAAAAATCCAGGTTTGATATTGCTTACATTTAGGAGGCAAGCCCTTGGCTTGTGAGTGAGATTGTCAACCAAGTGATGCTAGGTGGGGTTACACCAAGGCTTGGTTAGCTGTAGGCATCCTGTTGTTTCAGCCAGGTTCCACACCATCCTTGACCCAAACACTCACTTTTAGCACTGGTCTCAAAGATGTTTGTTTTCTGATCCATTCCTGTGCTCAATAAACATTTCCATGCACAGTGGCCTAGGTGCAAAGTTGAGAAAGGCAACTAGACTAGAACTTGTAAAAGCTCTTGAGACAACATTTCGCTTCTCCTTTGAAATTTGGGCTTTTTTTTTTTTCCCTTCTGATTGGTGGAATAGCTCATTGTCTTTTAAGAAAATGGTGTTGAGGTTAGCTATATGTGGGAATTACAGCTGGGATACTGGTGTTCTCCTCTCTTTTGGCAGTCATCAATGAGAGCCACTCACTCTTCTCATATATTAATATTCACACTTGCTTCTACAGTAGAATTTATTAAAAACCTGCATTTTGGAAGCGGTTTTCAAGCTAAAAATTGACAGAACTTTGCTTGCTTCTTCCACATATGTTCTCTAGGCAATAAGAAGTGTTTGTGCAGGCTGGATTACAATGTATTAGTTATGTATGCATTCACATATATAACTAATGATATAAATTGATATAACTAATTGATATAACTAATTGATATAAATATATATCAATTTATAAAATTATAAAAATATATATTTATATAAATATAAATTTATAAAATAGATATATGCCATATACTGTATATACATATATTGTATAACTAGTGTTAGTGCTTCCATTTGCAGATCTCAAAGAACTTTGCTAAGCAGTCTAATCATTTTTACCTATTTCTTAGTCATGGGGAAGCCATGGTAGAAAGGGGATGTGGCTTGTTTAAAATGACATTATCAGGGCAGCAAGAAATGGAATCTCTGTCTTTGATTTCCAATACAATGCTGCATTGGTGGGCAGTGACATCCATCTTCTTACAGGTAACTTCTATTTAAAACAAACAACTCCATTTGGAAATTCTAACTCAGCTGTCAACCTTTAAAGGAGTAAATTTAAAAATAAAAAAAGTCTGTAAAACGTGAAAAACAGGTCCTGCTTAGAGCAAAACTTGACCAATATCAGGTCAAGTCTATTTGCAGGCCACAGTTTGAAGAAACAGTAAATTGGAGTCTAAGACTCCGAGTATAAAAAAAAGAAGGCTATGACATTGATCCAGGATGAACTCACTCTTCCAGTTCAGATAAGTAAAATGCGCCTAATCTGGTGTGTTAACTTTGTACTGGCAGGCTTTGTAACAGATCAGTTACAGTCTGTCTGCACCACTCCAATTTTATGCTGGACAAGTAGCATCTGTCCTTCTGCAGTCAGCATAAAGCCAGCAAAGAACTGACACAATCTATGCATCAGGTCCTCCGGTTAATTTGACAGAGAAACAATGGTGTGACCGTATCGGAGCTCAATCAGTTTTGTCCTGCTGTCTAATCAGCGGCACCGAGACCTTGTGCTAATGGTGATGGAAGAGCAGCCCTAGCCCAGTGCCCCGACCCCGCTGATGTTTCGCATTCAGGTCGCCTTGACCGTACCCGAACGCACTCATTCACCGGGGGCAGGGAGGAGAGCAGGTAACTCTGCTTTCCCAGCTTCCCGAAATAGCAGGGGAACACTTGCCCCCGCCCCCCGCTCCCGCAGTTTGCTGGGCTGCATCTCCCTTTCTGCTCCTACCCGCACCGCCGCCGCTGCGGCCGCGGCTGCAGCGCGCTGAGCAGAGCCGAGAGGCGCTGACCCCCCGGCGGCGGAGGGGACCGGCAGGGAGGGGACCGGCAGGGAGGGGACCGGCGGGAGCAGCCCCGCAGGCGCA
>VZRH01003997.1:259200-366642 GCA_013397555.1 Urocynchramus pylzowi
TCCCCCCGCTCTTACCTGCACCGCATCGCCCAAGGCTTTTTTAGGAAGAGCGGAGGAGACGGTAGGATGAGAGCTGGGCCAACGCGGTGCATAAGGAGTCGGGATCTCTGTAAACAGCTGTCTGCAGTGCGTGAGGAGAGAGACAATTCCTTTTGAAGTTATTTATAGACCCGCTTCAGTCTGCCAGTGAGGGGAACCGCTGCCATCGGGAGGGGGGGTGGTATGCCACGCTCTCGAGGTCACCCATCAGTGGAAATTAAACTTCTGCGTCATGCTGAAAGGGTGAAATATTTGATTGGAGGACTTATTTGGGGCTATCTTTCAAATGTGTTTTTGTAACACCCCAAGTATGAAGTAGGTGGGTGTTACACCTTGCCTTTCAGCTCTGCTTAAACGTGACTCTGACTCCGAAAAATCATCATCCTCCCTGTGTTCATCCTTAAGGGAAGTAACTTGAGGCTGATAACAGTGCACGTACGTGGGAGCTGCGGAAGGGCTGTGTGTGCACACGTATGCAGCACTCACAGCTCTGCACTTCGTGCTGTTTTTATACCATCTCAGAATGTAACTGATTAGGTTTTGTAAACAGAAGGTAAAGCATCAAACAGATATTCTCCCAAATTTAGAATGTATAGTTTTGTTCTACGAAAAACCCCAAAGCAAAACAAAACAAAAACACCCTGCTATATAGAATGTGCAGAGATTCTGTTAGAATTAATGACATTTCTATTAGAAACCATGAACATATTCCATGTGGAGGAAATACACTTGAAAAACTTAGATTATTTCTCTTTATACTCTTTAGACTACTAACTGATGCCCTTTTCGAAGTGTTTTTAATAAAATAAGGGTTTCATTTTACTTGCAGGTAAATGAGTTATGCTACAGACTTGGTTCAGTGTCCAGAAGAGTTGAGAACATTTTATTTTCAATACGAAGAATAAAGCTGTTTTTGAGAAAAACCTCTTGATCTCCTTAAACTTGATCTCTGCCTCCCTGCCCCCCTGAGCCTGTGGAGTAGGCTCAGGACTTTTGAAACCAGTAATCACAGAGTGAGGGATAGAGATACATAACTTGGCACTGGCACGAAGGCAGTGCTGTTTGAAATGACCTGACAGTAACAGAGGAACAGAATTAAAAGGGGAAAGTGCAATGCTGTTTCTAGGGAAAAGAAGAAAAAGAAGAAGACGAAGAAGGAGCTGAAGCAAAGCTGCAGCTAGCTGTTACCCCACCATAGTCATGTACAAAAGGAGACTGATGAGAAGCCAGGATGACACATGGCCACAGACGAGATAGTGCAAAGAATCGAGTAAAAATCAAAATTATGAAACTAGAGGGATTAGTCAATGCAATTAATTGAAATCAAAGATGGGCACAAATTCTCTTCCTGTTTACCTCCTCTTGAAGTCAGTGGGATTTCATGCTCTGCAGCCCAGAATATCTCCTGTGGGGCCATGCCTTCATGCTGTGCCAGCCACAGCATGGATGCTGAGGGGACATTCACAGAGGGAGGAACAGGAGAAATCCCTTAGCCTGCCTTATGCCAAGCAAGAGTGGAGCTTCTCCAGTTTCCAGTCGAGACCCAGGGCTCTCAATTCCAGAGCTCTCCTTAGCAGCAGGTAGGGCATATCCATCCCCCACCTAGGCTGCAGACAATTGTTTCCTTGCTTTTAACCTTTACAGCAGAAACCACACTGATTCTTACTGTACATGCACTCTGCAAAGGAGAATTTTCTCATAGCCCTTCCTGTTGCTGTAACCTGTTTCCTACTTCTGTGTCAGCACCTCCATCATGACAGTTCCCTCAGCATAAGTCAGACCTGTAAGGGTGAGACACAAGCAAATGGTGCCTGTGGCAGCACCAGTGAGGCAGAGTTCAGGTACTTCAGGCAAATTGTCCTGTGGAGTGCAGATGTGGGGCTGTAGGGTTCTGTCTGAAAGCTCTTAAGGGGGCAGAGAAGTCCAAAGAAACACTTCTGGTTTAGTAAAGCACCATCCAAAATGTGTGGAGGAGGGTTTTTGTGTCCTTCCTCCAGCAGGCCCTTGCAAGAACGCGCTGCCCACTGGTAGGACGTCGACTGCCAAGGCTGACTGACTGACTAACAGGAATCTGTGCTGTGCTCTTCCTTCCCTGCATTTGCATCCTCTTTGAAGCCATATTGGGGCATACAACTTGCACCTCAGGTTTGTGCTAGAATAAGCAGTTTGTCCATTCCCAAGGAGTAGTAGGTGGCCAGAATTATTTTAGGACAATTACCTCTCCTTCTGCAGACCTTCTCTGAACAAATTCAGTTAATGGGGTTAACTTTTTTTGAGACAAGTCTTAATTTTTTAATAAGTTTTATTATTGATTGCTTGTGTTCTGTTGTTAGGACCTCATTGTATTTATTACTCAGTTGAAGAGCTGCCTATCTTTAACTTTGCTCAGCCATGGTTTGGCAGACTGGGATCTGAAGTCTTCTCCCATCCTCCTTGGCAATCTAAAACTCCAGTGGACTTCAGCAGTCCTTTTCCACATAAATGGCAATACCTCAGCTATACAATAATCATTGGAGAGTGAAATGAAAATCTGAAGGCCATTATGGGATGTTGAAGTAAAAGCAAATTACAATATATTACATTAAATATTAATACTTGCGTACAGGATATATGCTATCCACCCTGCAAAATGAATTGTTTTAGTAACCTCTGATGTTTCTTCTGCTGTGTTCAGAGGTCTCTGCTTTAGCCCAAGGTTTTGATGTTTTGGGCCACGAGATAAATTTATGTTGCAAAACCACTGTTATTATTTAAAGCTTTATTAATTTTCGTAGGGTTTGGGTTGTTTTTTTTCTTCAGTCTGAAAATTATGTTCCTCCAGTCAATTACATCTCAGTCTAGTAGAATTTTGGATCTTTGGTGAAACACTATAGTTTTAGGGCCCTGTTACAAATGTTACTTTAGTTGATGTGCCTTTTAACCTGCAGCCCACAAAAATTGAAAGGCTAGGACTTGTTGCTATTAGCCATGGGATTGAAGGTAGCTTGTTTTCATTGTCTTGCTCAGTTGGGAGCCTAATTACCTTCATATTTTATGTAGAACATCTTCCAGTGGTTTTATTATATCTGGTCTTACATGTTCACGTTGCATTTGCTGTAAGAATAATGTGTGTTGTTAGTTCTGTTTCCTTTAATGGAAGTGTACAATGGCTTCATGTTGATCTTCTTGCCTGTTCACTGGAGCTGTCCCTGCTTTAGCATGGGGGTCCCTTCCATCCTCAGCCCTTCCATGATTCTCTGATCAGCCACTGGACACTGGTGGTCCGTAAAGTTTTTAAAGCAGAGAAATATCAGTCACATCTGCTCATGATTAAATGGGATGGAAGGCTTTGGTGTCCAACTCTGCAAGAGTTAGGCCTGGGAAATGCTAGCAGAGATTTCTCCTTGGGAATCAAATAGTGAACATGGTAGCTGTTCCTCTCCTTAACTATCTCTGACTCATTGATTTAGGCAATATCTCACTTGTCTTCTTGGCTTTTATGAATTTCATTCTATGGAGACAGACTCTTCTGCTGGGTTGCACATGGCACTGGCTGTCTGATTTCCATGCAGTTTGGTGCTTGCTTTACTTAAAAGCAAATTATCCATGGTAGATGCTTGGAAACCAGGCTAGTGGTGAATAGCCCTGTCCTTGGCAGGGGTTTGTTTTCTTTACCTCACAGAAATGTTGTATCAGTGATTGTGAAGTGCTTACTTGGTTTACTAATAGGGCTTCCAGAAGTAATTCTTGGTCTGTGTCTGAAAGGGTTTTTTGAGGAGTGTAGCTGAAGGTCTCTCTGGCAGCTTCTTTTCTGTTCTTGAGTCACCTGTGCACAATTTCAGCACAGGTGACTCAATCTCCATCTCTCCCCTCTTCTGAAGTGACGCTGTCCCTCCAGCTCCCCCGCTGTTCCCCAAAACCTCTCACCTTCCTGCTGCTTGAATCACCTCTGCTTCCATGTTTGAAGTGTATGTTTGGTGGGACTTCTCTGGATCCAAAAAGGCTGGAGGAGAGGAGAACTCCTCCCAAAAAGTATCCCAATTACAGCCCTCTTAAATGTGGATTCTTATACACACCTGTCTACATCGCAGGATGCTTAGGGAAGTGTGAAGCAGCTCATAAATCGCATTGAGATGTTCTAAATTCTCCCCAAAGTGGAATGTGTTCCAAATATGGAGCTTGGGAGCTGTGAACTGCTGCCATCTCAGTATATCTTTACACCTCCTTCCAGTGACAGCGTCTGTGGGCTTGTGTTGGATGAGTCAAGACATTTTCAGTACCTCATCCTGATCTCACCACTTTGTCCTTAGTGCCTGCTCATGTTGTGTCACTCAGAAAGGCTGTGCTGCCCAGCACCCAGCTCAGAGAGGAGTAATTCAGGCTGGGGACTGACTGACTGACTGACTGACTGGGGGTCAGGTGTACGGCAAAGGATTTGGGAATCCTTGAGGACAGTAAGCTGAATGTTGGACAGTGATGTGTCCTGACACTGAGAATTCTAACAGCATCCTGGACCTTCAGTAGCAGAAGTAGAGCTAGTAAAATAAGAGAAGTGGTTATTACTTTCAAACTGGCAGTTGTTAAACCACATCTACAAAACAGCATCCAGTTTGGGTTTCCTTAATATGAGAAAGACATGGATAAACTGGACTGCATTCAGCAAAGGACCACCTAGATGGTCAAGAGCTGAAGCACTTGCCCTGTGAGGAGAGGCTGAGGGGGCTGAGCTTCTTCAGCCTGGAAAAAGTAGGGCTGTGAGGGACCAGGCATCAGCCTGTCCATAGACACAAAGTGTATTGAGATGTCAGAGCCAGGCTTTTTGCAGAAATGCCCTCTACCTCTAGTTGGAGGCCTGTCACTAGTGGTGTCCCCCAAGGGTTGGTACTGGGTCTAGTATTGTTTAACTTACTCATCAGTGACTCAGATGAAGGGGCAGATGCCTCCTCAGCAAGTTCACTGCTGACACAAAGCTGGGAGGAGTGGCTGATACCCCAGAGGGCTGTGAGCCCTTCAGAAGGACCTCGACAGAGATGGAAAAGATGGGCACAGAAGAAGCTTCTGAAATTCAGAAAAGGCAAGTGAAGGATCGTGTACCTGGGGAGGGATAACCCCATGGCTGGGTGCTAACCTGCTGGGATGCAGCTCTGTAGAGAAGGACCTGGGGGTCCTGCTGAATGACAAGCAATCCATGAGTCAGAAAAGTGTCCTTGTGGCAAAGAAGGCCAATGGTGTCCTGGGGTGCATTGGGAAGAGCACTTCCAGCAGGTCAAGAGAGGGGATCCTGCCCCTCTGCTCAGCCCTGGGGAGGCACATCTGGAGTGCAGTGCCCAGTTCTGCACTCCTCAGGACAAGACAGACACGGAGCTCCAGGAGCAGGTCCAGCAGAGGGTGACAAAGATGATGATGGGACTGGAACATCTCTCTTACAAGGACAGGCTGAGGGAGCTGGGTCTGTTCAGCCTCGAGAAGAGACAAAGGAGAGGGCACCTTATCAATGTCGATAGTATCTAAAGGGAGGGTGTCAGGAGGATGGACCAGGTTCTTCCTGGTGGTCCTGAGCAATAGGACAAGAGGCAAGGGGCAGAAATTGTTGCACAGCAAGTTCCACCTTAACATGAGGGAGAACTTCTTATCTGTGCAGGTGACCAAGCACTGGAAGAGGTTGCCCAGAATGGTTGTGGAATCTCCTTCCCTGGAGGAAGGGAGGTTGGAGTAGCTGACCTCCAGTGGTCCCTTCCAACTTCAGCCATCCTGTGAAGGGTGGGAAGACAAGAGATAACTGACATAAATTGAAACTACAGAGGTTCAGACTGAATTTAAGGTAGATCTGTTTCCCCCTGATCCCGGGCAGTCCCACAGGTTGCCCAGAGAGGTCATGCAGTCTCTTTCCATGGAACTTTTCAAGCCCCAACTGGATACAGCCCTCAGGAGCCTGGTCTGAGTGCTGAGCTGGTCCTGCTGTGAGAGGAGGTTGCACGAGGGGAGAAAGGGGGCAGACAGCAAGGGGCCCTGAGCAGTGCAAAGTCTCTTAAGGGTGCCCACTGTGCACAGTTAAATTTGAGTGGTGTGTTGCTGTGAGTTACCCTGTACACAGTCATGTCCTGCCTGGAAACAGTGACTGTCAGCAGGCCCTCAGCCTCACTTCGTGCTTGAATTTCATTTTCTCTTGCTTGTTATTAAGCCTGCAGTGACCTGGGGTTACTGAGGGCGGAGTTTGATGTGCTCATCTCTCAGCAAGACAATCCTGCATCTCCCTCTGCCATTCCTGCCCCTGCTCTGGCTCTCAGCTGTTCAACTGTTCATGCTGTCACAGCAGGGTAGGAATCTAGCCTCAGTTAAAAATAACCGAGGAGGGGTTGCTGCTGTCTGTGACCCAGATTGGTTTCATCATCTGATTCACAGTACCTCCCAGGGAACTGTTTTACCTTTGCCTAAAAGTCAGCACCAGGAGAGGAGTGAATGCAGAGGGAAGAGGGGGATACTGTTGTTAAGAGAGATGCTCATCGAATTACATCAGGATTGCTTCCTCCAAGAGGAAATGAATCCTGTGCATTAGCCTACAGAAAACATAAGCAACTGTAATCATGTTAGGGGAAATTAGGACTATTGTTGGAGCTTTGGCAGCACGCAAAGAAAAATGTAGATGAAGCTTCTGGTTTTTTTTACAGGAACCTGTATTTCCAGTTACTCTCAGTAATTGTGTTGTATCCTTAGCAGCCAGTACAGATGAACATGCAGTATTAGTCCTCCTATGATAGCCAGTCCTTTAGCAGGGATGGTCAGCTTTCAACACTGGGAGCTCACATATTCACAGAATAAATCTAAAGACACTTCAGTTTGTTTTCTCCCAACAGTTAAATTATTTTTTTCATTTTAGTCTTTCATCAAATAAATCTCTTTCTAATCTGAGCGATTCTGATTGAATCAGTCATCTGGGTTGAACTCCTCAGAGATAAATGGAAGTTACACCTGGATTTTATGCCACAGAAAAGTAAATTTTCCATAGATTTTCTAGGAAGTACTGGATTAGTACCAAATCTAATATAACTGATTGAGGTGTTAATGGGTGAGCCACACATTATCATTATCCTGTGTAAGGCTTACAAATGTAAAATTGGGGGTCACAGGAGAGATTTTAATCTGAAGGTCGACATCTGTTTGGAATTAGGCCTTTTTATAATGGATTAGAAAAGAAATAATTAGCCACCATCTTTTCACCTTCCTTTAGGTGAAATACTTTTTCCTTCCCTTCTGTGTTGCCTAGAGGGTTTTCTTTTTCAGGGTGTGTGTGTGCAGTCTGTGTGCACAACAGCATTCAGGGCAAACACCTGGCTTTATTGAAAGTGCAAGAGGGGCAAAACAATGGTGGAGAAAATAAGATTTGGCATAAAACAGTAATTTCTGAGCATTCATCATGGTAAAATGAGGAGCATTCTCAAAGTCAGGTAGAGTGAATTTGCACCTGGGCAACTTTTATATACCTTATGCAATTGGCAGCTGGAGGAAAGTACATGCAAGATCATGTGTTTTTCTGGCTGTATTGAGGGCTTCTAGAAGAGCTTTCTTCTTGAGATTGAATGTGGTTTTTTTCAGTACCTCTTTCTCTCATATGTTTTTGCATCAGTGTTTTCTCCATATGGACAATGAGAGTAAAATCTGAATCACTGCTTGCTCCTGCTTCCCTTTTCCCTCTGTTATAGATTTCCCTTCCCTCTTTGGCTGATACTGAGGGGGTAATGTTTAATTCAATACAATTCTGTACTGTACTTTTTTTTTATTTTTTGGGAGGGATGATTTTAAATTATAATGGCAGAGACTGAAAAGCATGCATTCATTTCTGCTGAACTGTCTTGCATTCATTCCATGACTTTCATAGCCTTCTTCTTTCCTCATTTCCTTGAGAAATCAAAACCACCCATTTTATGTGGGAGGAGAGAGAGTATTTTCCTAATTTAGAGAAATTGGTATAGTGTGTAGAGACATGAATGTGCCCTTTGTCCCTTTATCACTTGCATCTCTCACAGCAGATAATTATGAGGAGAAACTAGCAATTTTTTGTACTGTACTGTGAATGCAGTCTGTGAGTACAGACCAGCTACAGATGGAAGTAGCTGGGACTAGTCAGAAGGTGAAAAATGTGCCTGAGCAAGGGCAGGTGCCTAAAGCTGAAGTAGGCAGGTAGAAATTAAGCTAGGTTGCAGATTAGTGTTTTGTTGGTGTCTCTACTTCTCTGCAGAGAGTAGTATTAAAAATAATTTTGAGATTATAATATTTATGCTCCTGAATTTCTTTCACTATCAAAGTTTAATTAACTTGGTAGTTAAAAGAAGGAGCAGGCCACTGTCCTAAATCTATGGTTTTGGGACAGACCGATGAGACACCAAAAGGCTTTCACTGAGACTGAAATGTGTCCAGTCCCATTTTCTGCATCTCTCTTGGGGTTCCTCCTTTCTGTCTGCAGCCTGATTCTCATTCTTGTACAGTGCTTGTCTCCTGCTCATGATGGTTCATCTACTTTTGCATTTTTTTTCAATCTTTGCCCTATATCTTGATTAGTGTTCATTTGCTGCTCTCCAAGATGTGGAACTGAGATTTTTTGTATTAAAGAGCCTTTTTGTCATTGTGTGAATGTAAGAAATCTGGCCATTTTTGGCAGATTAGACCTTCCATGCTATGCTCAGATATTGTAAGGACATGAGGGGCTCCTAGAAATACTTTGAAATGTTGTTTTAGCATGGACTGAAAATAAAACAATCAAGGATTTGTCCCCTCTGCTTTGTAGCAGCCTCACCATTAAAATCATCCTTGAAAAGATCACTTTTAGGACAGATTTAAAATTGGGTTGGCTGTGTGGATGCAAAGGAAGAAGACACTTTTCCATAAGGCTTTAGGAAACTCAACCCCTTATTTTTAAAAAAAAAAAAAAAAAAAAAATTATGGTTTCCGGAATTACTTGTTTAAGCCCAGACAAGACAGCAGATGCCCAGTGAGGTTAGATAATGCACTCAGACCTTTTGATCAGCACTGGGAATGGGTGGGGCCCATTATCCACAGGGTGCTGCCATACCTTCTCCATCACCCTTCTCATCTCCCCTGAATCACACCTGAGTTACCTCTGCACTGTCTTCAACCCATCTACACAGCCAGTAGTCCTCTAGCAGAGATGCAAACACTGTGCTGAGCCAAGAAGCATGAGAGACATCCTCAGTGAGCAGAGCTGGTCACCTTTCACTTCAGTCAATCACCTCTGGGGCCATTCCAGCTTAATTATATAAACTTCACTTCCTGGTGGTTTGGGTTTTTTTGGTCTGTGATTATTTGTTTTTAATTCTGTGATCTCTCAGAGCTCACAGATGTCACAGAGGTAGCAGGGGCAGTGCTGTGCATTTGATTTGTACTCTGGGAAGTCTGTCAGCACCAAAAAGGCTTTCCTTGTATGCCTTAGTCACTGTGGATGGATTTAAATGTCAGTGTACTGAGAATGAGCTGCCCTGGCTAATGACTGATTCCCACTGAGGGAAGCTGGAGCTGCTAATAGCTGCAGTTTTAACTTCTGTTTTGGATACTTAGAGGGGGAAACCCAGCTCCTAGTAGTTGCTAAGCTCAGATAGGAAGACAAAAGCAGGCTTTTAAGGATAAAGATAGGAATTTGGGTCAGGCAAAGGGAACAGCTGGCTTGGTGAAATAATTAATTTATAAAAGCTTGGCTGTTGTCCAAACAGGAACACAGCATGATTTGGATTTTGTCTTCTCAGGACTGGAGTATTGTCTACTCACACCCACAAGGCAAGGTGCAGGATGCCAAACTGCACTGAATCCTGGCCCTGCCCAGAAAGGCAGAACTCTCAACCTTTTGGCATTAGAGTGTTAAGAGAACTGGAGCATTTGGTCTGGAGGCAGATGGAGAGTTCACAATTGGGTTAAAGTGCCTGTGTAGTCATTGCCTCTGGTTCTCAATTTAATGGCTAAGTCAAGATACTTAACAACTGTACTGTTCAACTTGAATCTGTGATTCTTTTTGTTAAATATGGGCTCGCTGTAGCTTGTAGTTCCTATAATAAATAGTATTAATAAAGACAAGCTTGTGGGGCTTTTTTTTTTTTTTTTTTTTTTCAGGTAAGTAGGAAAAGTTTTGCTCATACCCTGAATACCTCATAGAGTTTTTACAAAGCATTAAAAGCTTGCTTGGTTCTGGATCATTCCAGGTGACTGCACAGCAATGGCAAACATGCAGAGCTCACCTGAGTTTAGTTGAAGGGAACATTTGCATCGTCCTTTCTTTCTTTGATAACTGCTTGTAATTCCCACCTACAAACAGTTAGGAAAGGTTGGATCTAAGCATCCCAAGTGAAGAATGCTATGTCTAACAATATACCCTCTATTCAGGGCTGTGCCTAAGGGTCATTTATAGCAGGTATGACTCGAAGACCAATGCTGAAGTCCTGTCTCCATGGGTAAGTCAAAGATAAAAGGGGGCAATGATTTATTGTTGAATCTCTGCCTACCACCTGCTGGCAAAGAGCACTGTCATCAAGATGCAAGTGATAAAATATGTTACAAACTGAGAATTCAGATTTCTTCCCACCAAAGTGGGAAGAACTGGCATAATTATAATTAGTGTCTTAAACATGTGATCTTGTTCTTGCAGTTTAATGAGTTGTCATAGCTCTGCTGAGCTTCTGTGACTGCTCATGTGCATGCACTTGACCAGCCCTAAGTGTGTAAGAGCAAGGTGAAAAAAACCCCACAAGCAAACACAGAACACAGCAGAAATCTGAAGGAAAGAGTTTTCTGCTGACATGGGTCTTCCATTTGCAGTAAGCTAAAAATGTGCACTAGATCAATTACTAATCCATAAAATCTCGGTCATAAATCTGGGTCCTTGGTGACAAATTTTAAAGTAAATTGTAAGGATATGGTACCAAGGACTCCTCTGTGAAATAAAGTGTATGATATATAACATTAGAGAAGAGAAACAGAATTTAGATGGAATAGAATTGTCTGTGTATACCAATAAGGGAGATGGAGTCTCGTGGCATTGTTAGGAGTACATTACTTTGGGCATTAGGTAATTCCATTTCTTGGGCATTAGGTAAGCTTTTCATTTCTCTGCCAGATAAGGGCTGATGGTTGCCATCTGATAATAACAAAACTTTCACTTAAGGTGCTGTAAGCTCAGCTGTGTAAAAATAGTAGCAAATCTGGAACAACTCAGTTGAGGGACAACATTTTTTCCAAATGTACTGAGTTTAATGCTACAGTGATGCTGTACATTCTTAGATGCTTTCTATTCACAAAATAAAATCCATACTAAAGTAACAGAACTGAATTATCAAGTTTAGATCAGATTTGGAAATTTGTGCCCAAAGTCTGTATTTTATTTGCATTGGAAAACATTGGGGTTTGCTTTATTAAGCAGGCTGAGCAACTTTGCATTGAAACCTGTATTTCTAGACTTCTTTTTGCCCACATACTTTGAAATTACAGATCACATACCTGAGTGATTGTTGTGATGCACACATAGGCTCCTGGCTTTAAATATTTTTGCTGTAGTTATTTAATACTGCATCACGATTTGTAATTTAAAGTATTTTCTGTCTAATTGCTTGTGGAGAAATATTTATTCAAGAACAGAAAATTCAGTGATACCTTGATTATAGTTTTACCACTTTGAAAAGTACTTTACTCACAGGTCCCTGGGCTGATGTTAGAGACACTCAGAGTCATGTCTGTGTTTTTATGGTTGTTGAATTTGCTTTTGTAGCAGATTAGACTGATGGGAAGACACTTAAACCTAAAATGAGCCTTGTTTGGGTGTACATAACCCTTTCCCTGAGTATAACAGGCAGAGTTGCAGGTGAAGACCATGCTGTGCTCACTTTTTATTCTACAAAGGTCTCTCAGTTGCAAGATGTCTCTTGAAATGTGGGCCCTGGTTTCTTAACTAGTGAGAGCCTGAGGTAGGCACCCCCAGCTGATGCTGGGCTGGGTACTGAGAGCTGCTGCTTTGTTGCCATTACTGAAGGATGTGCTTGTCAAATATTCCAGTCTGAAGAAGTGGGTTTGGGAAAGGGGATCCTGAATTCTGCCCCAAAACCCAGCAGCAGAGATTCTTCTCCTGCCATCAGTTATTTTTGTAGCAGAAAGTAATCTACCCCTTGAAAAGTCGTCCAAAATCTGATAAGCAACACTTTTAGGAGCCTGCAGTCCGATGGTTTGTGCTGTCTGTGGAGAAAGGAATTGCAGCTTTGCAAGTGGCAGTGTAATGAATAGTCAAGCACTTACCAGAGCACTGGCACTGGATGGATGCAGGGAAAAGCCAGAGGGAGTGAGTCAGCATGACCTTGGCTGCTGCCAGAGGGATGAGTATCACATCCAGCCCTCCAGGGGCACTGACAGTGGTTGGGGTCTTTAGTGGAAAGAGACTCTGGTGAAATAAAATCCAATGCAATCATTAACCACTACTCGTGTGTGTCTGAAAAGTGTCACTTGCAGACAGAGTAGTGTGCAAAAAACCATCAACTTAAGCCAGTTGTAGTTATTCAAAGATAGTTTGGTTACTGAGCAGGTCTAGTTCTTTGTTACTCTGTGACAGCACAGGCTGCACTCTGGGAAAGCCAAACAGAAAATTCAGAGAGCTGCTCCTTCTGTGAGCTGCAGTTTGGCACACTGAGTCCCAGCAGGGTGGGATAAATTGTTATTTATTGCATGACAGTAACACCTGGGGATTCTGCAATGCCTGGCACAATGAGTTGCAGGTGTATAAATAGAAGAATGGAGGTTTTACTGTGGAAGTAGGACTTTGTCAGGGATTTGGTATTAAGGAATAATAAGGGGGATTTACAGATGAGTAATAGAGGTCCAGAAGCGGTGGTGGGATAGGTTGTTCAGCCATAATTTCAAAGCAAATCTGTGACTAAATCACAAGGAAAACACAGATTTTTTTCAGATTCAGTCCAATAATTTATCTTCCAAATCCTTCCATTTAAAAAAGCTGGTCAACCAGAAAGCAAGAGAAATCAACTGCCCTGTGCTCACTGACCAGGGTGTCACAGTTCCCACTGGTGCCAGGGTGACCAGTAAGGCCATTTAGGAATGGTGTTGGGGTAGTTTTGCTACTTTATCACAATCAAAACTAAAGGAAAAATGAGGATTAAAAAAACTCAGATAAAACTCTTTGGTTTCTCAGTTCATTATTTGGCAGTGTTTCAGTGGCAAAAGCCCTTAGAGATGACCAGCATCTCATCAGAGCACCCTGTCCCCTGTGGGCTGTACCGTCCCTTTGTGGTCCCACATCCTCTGTGAAGTACCTGGGGTCCTGGAATACATCCCCATCTCTCACCCCAAGGTGCACTTTCTGCTTTGCTCTTTCCCCCTTTGGAAGCTGACTGCTCCTGGCTGCCATCCCACATCTTGTTACAGTCTTCCTACTATTTCCCACTTATCTCTTCCTGAACCACAACTCTTCTCTGCTGGGACTCAGATTTTCACATCAGCATTTACTAATCCCAGCAGCTGGTTGAAACCCTTCATTTTTCCTTTGCTCTTTCCATACACGTAGTTGTTCATTGCTGGTAGGAGAAACTGAATTCCAGCCACCTCTCCCTGCAAGGAATGCATCTTGCCTCTCCTTGCCTGCTGTCTGTGGGTAGCCTCACCCCACAAAGTACCCCTTGCTCCTATTGCTGCATGGGGAAAAGTGAAGTGACAGGCTTTACTGTAGTGACATCCAGCACGTGGGATGACCTTTACAATGGGAATGTGTGGGAAATCTTCATTTAAATCTGTGAGGTGTGACTTTTGCAGTTCTTTGGGAATTCAGGCTGGCTAAAATCTCCTCCTCCTCCTAGATGAGGCTTCTTGCAGAGCTGGCAGTGTCTAACGTGGAGCTTGGAGCAGGAGTTTGTAGAGGGCGAGGTCCTTGGGGCAAGGCCTGCCCTTGCCCTCCTGTTTGTACTGAGTGAACACAGTGAGCCTCTATTCTTGGCTGGGACAATTATGTTCTATGGCAATATGAGTAATTAATAATAAAATGGGGCCTCTTCTGTGGATGGGCTGTTAGAAATAATTTCCTTCTGCCAGTTGCTTCTCTAGAATGTGATTTTGAACTTTGAGATCCCGAAAGAGATAGTGGAAACACAAGCAGCTGTCACAAACCTTTAGCTCTGTTTGTGTAGGCAGTGGTGGAAAATCACAAAACTAAATTGTTGGATGGTTCACTGGTTTGTGCATCTTTTGTTGTAACATCAAGTTCTTATGCAATGGACCCCTGTTTGATTAAAGACTCTTCTCACAAAAAGTGGGTTTCAACTGTCCAGATTTTTAATAAGGTGAAAAGAAGCAAAGCAAACTGCTGATCTCCTGGTTGCCCTTCACTCAATTCATCTGTGGCACAGACAGAATCAGCTGTGCTGTGCTGGATCAGGGTGATCCAGCTGCTGCAGCTGCAAGAGGTAGGCTCTTGTTTCCAGGTGTGGTGGATCTGAACCCTGCCTTCACCCATGTGCCATCTGGGGCTGAGGTGGGATAAAGCATTTGGTTGCTTTGTCACATCAGAGTCCTTCACCAGCTGTTCCTCCACCCCTGGCAGCAGGGGTGGCATCTGGCCATGGAGGTGGGCTTCTGAGTGCGAGGGACAGTGTGACACGGATCCTCCTGTCCACATGGCTCATCCAGGGCTGAAGGCTCCTCCTGTCCATCTTCTTTCCCAGATGTCAAGGGAGCTGAACTGTAAAGGCCTTCAGAGGATTTTTCACAACTTTCTTTTTATTCGTTGCCAGACCTCTGCCAAACAAGATGGCAATGACTCTGAAATTTAAACTTAGGTATCCAAGGGTACGTTATTCCTCCAGATTTTTTACTATGACTAAAAAGAACCTTCTTCCTTCAAAGCTGACATTTTCAGGAAGCTGACAGCTGGTACCATGATGGTGAAGATGACTGACTGAGAATCTCACAATGTCAATCATGATTCAGGGGTTTAGAGTACTGGGCTCCCACTAAGCAATGGGAGAATTCAAGTATCCTTGGTAGGTTGTGTCTAATGAGGAGGATATTCATCCCTGAATTGTATTTTTAAATTAATGTTCTATTTCTACTCTGGTAACCATAGTAATTACACTGGAATTTTGTGTTTTAACATATTAATGCCCAAATTCTCTTCTAGTGGTCAGTGTATTTTTGAAAAGGTCATGTCACGGCCTGCAGCCAAAAGCACTGGTGCTAATACAGAATGTGATTTTTATCTGTTCTCACTAGGTATGCAGAGCCAGTTACAGTGAATATTTTTTCAGATTGTTTTTTCAATAAGAATATTGGACTCAGTGACAGCACTGTGAATTATGATTGGAATTCTCTGCTGCAGCACCTCTCCTGAAATCAACAGAATTATGCTGGCAAAGAACTTGGTTCTTCATAGTGTCAAGTCACACAACTCTGACAGTGACTTCATTAAGGCATTCCCAGAACTGTAAGGTGTTTTGATGGGAGGACATGCCAGCAGACTGGAAGCCCTGGTGACTCAGTGCACAGTGCTCTTCCTTCTGAGTCAAAATGACCTGGTGTCCTGGCAGGGCAGTTTGTAGTTTGGTTTTCTTGTTTTTATGAGATGTAAACTCCTCTGTTTTCATGAAATTATTGCATATTGCTTTTTGAAAAGGAAAATTAATATTCTTGCTGCTTTTTTTATTTTTCTTTTTTTTTTTTTTTTTTTTTTTTTTTAAATTTAATCTCAAGATAGCTACCGTTGGCTGCCTGTTTTTACAGAGTTGGTAGGCGAGATTAATCACCTTTACAATCCATATCCTTTAGTCAAATTTGGTCATAATTTGCCATCAAGATGTTTCAAGTTACTTCATAGGAAACAGGGTAAGAATTGCTTCTTGTTTGCCCTGGATAGTTAGGCCTAAATT
Source organism: Urocynchramus pylzowi (assembly GCA_013397555.1). NCBI lineage: Eukaryota > Metazoa > Chordata > Aves > Passeriformes > Fringillidae > Urocynchramus > Urocynchramus pylzowi. The sequence continues at coordinate 275,130 of VZRH01003997.1, forward strand.
TGTGTTTCTGAACTTGGCTCACCTCCAGAAGTCCTTTCCTCTTCAACTGTGGTGTGAGTCTGAGTAAAGGAGTTCTTAAAAGTGGCTTCAAAACTCACTATCCACATGTGAAATCTGTGGATGATCTTTGTTTCTCTGTTTGAATTCCCTTATCCCATCCAAAAAGATGAAATAAAGGAATGTAGAACAAGAGGTCAGATTTATAAAAAGGAGCATCTCACCAGACAAGGCTGCACACTGGGTTGTCCCTACCAGAATTAATTTTAATACCTGTGGAAGACCTCCTGAACTAGCTGGAACTGGGATACTGGTGTTAGATGAACACAGTAAATTAATTGCTTTTGTTTTTATGAACTCATTGCTAAAGGTTTGTTTAACCATATCTTTGATGAAGAGTGCTGGGTGTGTAATTTTTCCTCATTATGCAGTAATAGCTTTAATCTAAATATGAAACTTGGACGTCTGCAGGCCTCTTATCCTGGAGGAACAAACAGCATTCAGAGTGCAGATAGATACTCATGGACCAACAGGATCCCTACAATGTCCATCCTTCCCCCTGAGATACACAGGGCTGGCTCTGTAATTTGGTTTATTCTGTGAGGTCTGTGAAGCACCGCTACCAGGAGAGAAAATGGACAATGTTGGTTCTCCTTCTCTCAACAGGCAACAGTAAATAAACAGCAACTCCCTGGTCCTCTCTGTCTCTATGCACACTGATTTATGGAAGTGCATAAATGTCAGCAGGTACTGGAATGAGATGGCATCTCAAACAAATGTAAAAATCATAGTTTGCAGCAATCGCTGTTGTATTTGTGGTCACAATAACTTTGGCTGTAATTTACAAGTTAGGCTTGCATCTGTAACTGACTGAAACAAAACAGTTTCAAAATTAAGCTTAAAGCAATTTAAAATAAATTTTGGTTTTGCCTTTCAGTTCCAAAGGAAGTCTTTTTTATTTCCCAGGCTGTATCATTTTTGTGTATATATATATATATATATATATGTCATTCAGAGTGAGTGGGTTCCTACCTTCTTTGTAATAGCAGTACAAAATAGTTTGAAAAAATATGGGGTGAGGAAAAGGTTGCAGTGGGTATTAATTTCAAATTAAACTATTATTTGTATCTTCTGCAACAGTTTTTATTTGTTTGCTTGTTTTGTTTCGGCCATAATAATGTAACACATTCCCAAAATATTTCTACTGCAAATGAAACTATTATTTGTATCCTCTGCAACAGTTTTTATTTGTTTGCTTGTTTTGTTTCGGCCATAATAATGTAACACATTCCCAAAATATTTCTCTATCTTTAAATACCTTTAGAGAGTGGTGAAGGAAAGTGAATTGTATTGCAAGACTATTCTCTAGGATAGTCTTCATCAGATGTTCAGGTGATCATGCTCTGTAGTGGATGCAACAGAGGGCAAGAAAGCTGCAGAAAAATAGCTGTAATTTACACAGTTGGTAGATTGTGCTGCCTCTGTCAGCATCAAAAAAGCTGGTTTGTTTCATATCTGCTAAAGTTCTCCTCCAGAATAATCTAATCAGTTACAGTCTTTATAATATTGACATTTTAGTGAAGCATTGCTGTGTAAACATTGCTGTGAAACATTTCTGTGCAGTGCTGCATACCTGGAGTAATTACCACGCCTTAAAGAAGTTTTGTTCATAATTTATGAATGACACAGACGTTCCCACAAGTCCTGACTGATACCATCTTTGATTCGAGCTGTACACAGGCACGAAGAAGCTCATTTTGAATTCACAGGGATTCAGTACTGAGTAAGGTGACAGTTTTAGTGCCAAACATGCCATGAGACAGGAGAATTTGTGTACATGGGTACATGAAATGTTCTGCTGCATTGCTGGGTGCCTTACTGGAGGTGAAGCCATTTGTGTGCTGCTAGGGCTGGGTCCCCCATCTTCTGCGTGCAGAAATAACTAAAGAGACATTGAATTTTGGCAGCATTTTTTCCAGGGAGAGCACCTCAGGATAAGAGGCAGGTTGGGAGTGTTTGAAGAAAACCAGGCTGACCCAGTTTTTCTGCACATTTGGCACTTACAGGAATGAATTTACAGCAATTCAAAGAGACCAGGTAGTCTCACTCTCCCTGAAGTCCCACCATGAGAGCACAGGAATAATTAAGCCTGCAGTCATACACATTATTCCTGCTGTTGTTTTGCCAAAATAAGGGATTACTGCCTTTACTTACTCACCCTTACCTATGGAGGTCTTCCTCATTGCCCACTGCTGATTGTTCTTTAATGCAATTCTGGAGACATCATGTGAAAAGGAAAGTCTCCAGTCCTTAACTAAAAACTTCAGTAATATTGTGTGGAAAAGAGATATGTAGGGTTTTTTAAATTTTTATTTTCTTGGTGCATGGCTTAGCAACAGGATCAGCTGCAAAATAAAATAGGCTAAAAAGGAGAAGGGAAAAGAGGTAGGTCTCTAGGGGCAGAGATGTCCTGTGGTTACAACAGAGAAGTCATGGGGATCCTGATTAAAAAGCTACAGACTGATCCTAAGTAATATTCAAGGAACTATTTCCCTGCCTTAGTTTTCACACCAGAGTTGGTAACTAGTGCTTTGATCTGTATGTTTTCAGTGCCATGCAAAGTAGAGAGCAGCTGGGTTTGAAAGCTTCAGGCAGTCTGTCTGCTTCAGCTGTGTGTCCCTGAAGGCTGGGCCAGCTCAATAAGGGCCAGCTGACAGCACAGGAGCTGTGATTAAGCTTTGGCTCAGGGTCTGCTATGCTTATTCTGAAGGTTTCTGATGCTTCAGGGTGGTTGAAACAAATAAATAAACAACCCTGCCGTGTTTGGAGTAAAGAAATGAGATAGACCATCTCCCCAGCTGCCTGCTCTGCTTAACCTCCCCATGCTGGAGTGATGCTGCCCTGGCAGGGAGCAGCACTCCTGGGCTCCTGCTGCAGGTGGAAGTGGGTTCACACTAACAAAGGGGGCTGTGCATTCTGCTGTCTGGGGAGGGCTCTTGGGGCTCACAGCTTTTTAGTGCTGGGCTCTTGGGGAGGTGCTGTTGGTTGCTGCATCTGTTCTTTGAAGATCCCTTTCCCTGCCAGGGAAGAAGGGAGAGCACCCAAGGAGAGTGGCTGGCCTGGCCAAGCTTGCAGTAGTGAGTGCCAAAGCAGTGGGGTTTGGCTGTGCTGGGGTATCTGGGGAGTCTCTTCAGGGCTAAGAGTCCTGCTTACCTTGGGAGGAAATTCTGCTTTTTTGTCAGTGTGTATTTACCTGGCTTTGCATTGTTTCCCATGTGGCCAGGAATGCTGGCTGTGGTCGTGCATAGCCTTTCTCTTTACCTTGCCGTGTGTCTGCCTTGACTGTGTAAAATGTGCTGCTTCTGCCTCCTGAAAAGCATCAGAATATTCTCAGCCCTGGTTGGGTAAGTTTAAATAATGTTTAAAAAAAAGGTTTAAATAATGCTATTTCTTCTGTCCTACAGCTTTAGTTGCTCAGCAGTGGAACTGTAACTTGGGGGTGGTAACTGAGCTTCTGGAATCCTTTTTTTCTGAGGCTGTGTGGGAAGGGGTGAACTCTGTGGCTTTCTTATCTGTTGGTAAGTGGTTGGGAGTGGTATTTAGAGAAATAATTTATTTTTTTTCTTGTTAGCTCTTCCATGAAATTCTAAGCATAGATTGCTAAAATGTCAAAGTTTTTAATCTTTTCTGAGGTAAAGAAAGACAACAGTGGAATAGAAGACTTGGTAATTTCAGCACAAAATTATGCTTTTATTTTGGCTGCAGTCTGAGTTGAACCTCTGGGCTAACCAAGTGTCAGTTATGTGATAGAATTGAAATAGAGATTGACTTTTCTGCTTGTTAGCTGACAATTTAGTGATGTTTCTGTGTCAGGCAGTGCATGAATGTGAACATTTGTAGCCTGCTCTACAGGACTGAGTGTATGAAATTAAATATTTTGATGGTATTTCCTTTCCCTCCTGCATTCTCCTGCCCTCATCTGATGGATGAGGCTTCTGTGTTCTGTAAGGTGTGGGATGGGTTGGTCAAAGGACTTGAGTTCAATGTTAAGAGTTTTGTGTTGTGTATCTCCCCTTGCCTGAAGAAGTTGCTGGATGCAGCCCTCAGTTCATCATGGATGGTCTTCAAAGAGACTTTAACTGATAGTTTAGGGTGCAGAATTTGTTACAGACATAAAGTAGCCTGGTTTTTAGGCCTCAACCTTTTATCTTCTGTGCCGTTTGTTTCTGCCTACATGTATATATTAAATATGTAAGGTTTGCCTTAAGGATACCACAGGCTGTTAAGTTTATGATGATTTCTGTGAAATAAAACAGGGTTGAATGCTTACAAATATTTAGGGTTATTGCCTAGTAGCAAATCTCTGTGCTAGTGGCTCTGATTAAATGGAAATTGTGCTGAAAAGAATGATATTCTGCAGTCACATTAACATCTTTTTTTTTTTTTATTAAAAACATTTTTGATTAGAGAAGGCATTCCTAGTAGAAATTATACTGCCAGGTTATGGTTTTCTTGTATTTCCCATTAATTGGACCTGTGTTTTAGGAGAGTCTATAGGGAAGCTTGAAATTCTAATCTTGTCCTTACTACTTGCCTGGATGGATCAAACTGCTAATAGAAACCTAAAATGCAATTGTTGTTCCAAATTATTGTTTAGGTTTAAATGTCAGAGGGCACATGGAGGCCACTAATACTGGAGGTATGAATTAAATGTAGATTCATACTGGTTTAATTTCTATTGTAGCAGGTTTTTCTAAACACCAGCTAGCAGGCAATTTTTCTAGTCTTGGGCGTGACAGTATTTCAGTGTTGTTTACTGCATTGTCTGAATTTTTTACTGCCTCTCAAAAGATGAGAGTTTGTGTGCTCAGTGGCAGCTTATCATTTTGTCATTCTTTCCAAGCTACAAATGTATTTTCAAGGACTCTAAGAAATGTGTGTATTTTTGTGGGTGTGAGATGGTCTGGGGTTTTTTTTTTTTTCCTTAATTGTAGCTGTATTCCAAAGCTCAGGGACTGGAATTAAAGAACCTTCCCTGCATGGGTGCAGAAATGTGCCCTCAAAACCAGGGGGCTGTTAACAGAACTGGGCTTAATGGATAACTGTAATTTTCATGTTTCAGACCTTGCTTTGTTGAACTCCTCTGGACAAAGAGAGACCTCTAGCATGCTCTTTTTCAAACTTGTAATAATATCTGTCCTTTGAAATGATCTCTAAAGATCATATAAAACATGCTTCTTGCATGGTTTTAAACCCCAAATAATTGCTGATGCATGTGTGTTATCAGTCCTTTCTTCCTGCTGTGCCACTCTAGTCTCTCTAATTTCCTGTTCTTTAGTGGCTTTATCCTCTTTTTCCAATTACTAGGATTGTCTTTCTCAAGTGTCTGGAGTAAATCTCTGGAAAACTGCATCATGCACAGCTGTTTAGGTTTTCCAAAATATTTCTTCAGCTTGTATTCAGAGACTATTTAAGTGGCAAATAAATTAATGGGATTTTTTTAGAAGAGGAAACGTTTCTTCACTGGCTATTTTTACATATGTAAAGGGGTATTTGAATTTTTGTGTTTGTCTTCACAAGCTCTGATTGAAATGAGTAACCAATTCATGCTTTTGTCTTTAATAGTGTTAAATCCTGTCATGAAAGCTTCTGTTCATCTTGCTCACCTTCTTCCACCCAAATGTTAAGTGAGTACAGTACTACAGCCTTGGGGGCTGCCCCCTTAGCTAATGGAGGTAGAGGGAGGGACAGACATTTGGACTGCAGGAGGTCACTTCTGGAAGTGCTCCTGCTGCAAGGAGCTCCTGGCTTGTTTAGGGTGGGCAGCAAACTCTGAGATGAGTTCATGTTGGGGAAGATAAATCCCAGCTGAAGTACTTACAGCTGCACCATTCAGGTTTGCTCTTGGCTGGGTGAATAAATTCATGGAGTGCAGGGGTTAAAAAGTGCTTAGGGCTTGTGTAGCCTGACCTGGGGGGAGTAAGAGCTGGAGTATAACTCTGCTTTAGCTTTGTGCTGAGCCCTATGTTTGCATTTGTCTTGTGGGCATCTTGTGAAAAGGCATCCAAAGCATCCAATTTCTTCTGCATGTGAAGAAATTAAAAGGCAGACTTGACTGTTTACATAGCAATTAATTTTAGTAGTTCACTCCCTCTGATTAAAAACTCTGTACCTAATCTCAGATTTCAATGTGTTTGATTTTAAATTTAAATTATAGGTGAAAATTTCCTTTTTATATGCTTTTCTTTGCTTAAATAAAAAGCCTCAAGGACACTTAAATTTCTGCCTGAGGTGATTTTCTTATTTCCTTTTTTTTTTTTTCCCAGATGTTGTAGTCATATCACCCAGCTATTGGCTTTCATCTCCAAAACAGAGCTCCTTACCCTCAATGCTGAGTTTTCATATAACCTTGAGACAGAATTGTAATTCTCTGCATCATCTCCTGATTTTTGGTGTCCTTCTAAAGTGAGTTATTGGAACTCCTGGTTAATCCTACATCCGTGCAGCTCATACCTTACTAGGGGAGAAAAATTGCATTCTTGCTTCCTAATTCCTTTCTATACATCTGAGGATCATGTTTGCTCTTTCCTGACAAAGAATCATATAGAGACTTCTGCTGACTTGCTCATCCTCTGCTATGTCTCATTTCTCTTCAGAGCTTTTGCAGCAGTATTTTATTTTTGCTGCTGCATAAAAATACTGGATAGCACCAGACCTGTGCTTTGTTAATTAGGAACAGTCTCTGCAGCCTGTAGTCTTCAATAGGAAATGGTGCTGAAAGTTTAATGAAAAAGCATGTTTGACCCTGTGTTTCATGTCTTGTATATAATCTGCCTGCAGTTATGCAATTTTCCCTGGATAATACTGTAAAACTGAGGGGAAAATGAAGATTTTTGATAGCTAATTTCCAGGATCTTTTTGTTGTTCTTCAAAAGACTGAATTATGAAGAAAATAACTGCTTCACGTCTGAGATATAAGGGTATGAATCTTATAGTAAAGTCTTTCAAAGAGCAGCATGAAAAGTAGTGATTCATATCTTCATTCTTCCTCATTCCATAGCTGCAGATAATGATTTTAAAAAAAAATTATAGTATTGTAAAAAGTTTTTTTTATAGTATTGTAAAAAAAATACATATGGTATATGTTGTAGAGAATTCTAAGGTTGCAGAGTTTCTTTTGTAAAGATATACAATCAATTAAAAAAACCAAACAACAAAACAAGCACAATCCAACTGTGTAACTTCATCCAAAATAGTGGTGTATTTATCTACACCATTATATCACTGGCAGTGTATCACACTAAGTTAATTAACTAAGCTAAGAAGAGAACAGCTTTTTGGGTGCTAATGTACTTCTTAACCAAATCCCCTTTAAGATGGGGGTGGTGTGTATCTAAATATGAGTGTTCATATAATGTCATTGAATGTCAGTCCAAAATAATGAACATTATCTGGGGCTATTTGGACAGAAGAATTCCATTTTGGGAATGCTGAAACTTAAATCAGAACGAATCTGAGTTTTCTGAGCAGTTATATTTATTTAGCTGGGAGAGGAAATGTCAAATGAGCAAATGCCATCATGGTTTCATCACTCCCAGGTTATCTGAAAGGTCTGGAGTCCTAGCATAGTGCCATTGCTGTCCTCTTTGGTTTTCTCTTTCTGTTTGTCTGTTGTTTTGTACTGTTTTTGTGGGTTTTTTTGGGGTGGGAATCACCTTTTATGGAGGAGGAGAAGAGATGGGCTGAGGGTTGGAAGAATTCTGGCAGCTCTTTAGTGAGCAGCTTTGTGAAGAGCAGATGTCTCAATGCTCTTAAGATGCAAAAGTCATTTTTCATTGGCACCATATCTGTTTCAAATCAAACCTGCCAACTTCAAAATGATGGTAGTTGAATCACTCTTTCTTAAGCAGCCATTTTCTGTTTTTCTGAGAGGAAATGAACAGGAGCACAACTTGCATTGTATTTGCACTGAACTCCTTCAGTGCAACTGAACTTTTCAGTTTCCTCTAATTTTACCCCCAGCCAGCTTGGGCACTTCGAATCAATGGTTATGGTAACTCAGGAGATTGTCAGGATTCTACCAGAGGGTGAGTAGCACCTCACTGATCTAAACCCTGCACAGGACTAGGAGATCCCTCACATCCTTGAAATCATGGAATGGTTTGGGTTGGGACTTTAAAGATCACCGAGTTCCAACTCCCACTGGATCAGGTTGTTTAAAGCCCTTTACAGCCTAAAATATGCTTCCAGGGATGGGGCATTCACAGCTTCTGTGGGCAACCTGTGCCAGGCCCTCACCAGCCTCACAGGAAAGAATTTCTTCCTGACATCTAATCCAAACTACCTTCAGCTGAAAGCAGCCAACCCTTTGTCCTGTCACTCCATGCCCTTGTAAAATGTCCCTGTCCAGCTCTTGTAGCCCCTTCAGACACTGGAAGGTGCTCTGTGGTCTCCCCAGATCCTGCTCTTCTCCAGGCTGAACAACCCCAGCTCTCTCAGCTTGGCTCCAAGGCAGAGGTGCTCCAGCCCTCTGAGCATCTTTGTGGTCTCCTCTGGATTTGCTCCAGCAGGTCCATGTCTTTCCTGGGCTGGATGCAGTGTCCCATGTGGGGCCTCACCAGGGTGGCTCTTCAGACTATGAACCAATGGTGAAACTGTTAAAGGCTCAGGTCTTTTTGTATGAAAACACTTCAATTTTGTTGAAATAGCTTTTGTGATATTGGATAAACTGGAAGCTGAGAGCAATCTCAAAGAGAAAAATATGTTTTAGTTTGGAAGCAAATTCAAGTATACATTTGATCTAGCAGCAAAATAAAAATAATTTTACAAGGAAGCACACAGGGATTGGAATTCTGTTGAAAAGCCTTTTTTCAAACTGATACTTTAGTTGCAATGTCCCTGCTTACCCCTCACCAGCATCATTTTCCCTAGTCATACTGTTTTCTCCTAAGCAGTGAACGGAGGGCTGCAGAGAATCACCTGACCTTGCAGGTCATCAGGAAGTAGTGTTTGTTTTGTTATGACAGGAATTTCATCGAGGCATCTGTCCTGTTTCACAGAAGTTTGTCTGGAGAGGGGTTTGTAAGTTTGTACTACTTTGATACTTAAAAAAACTTACAAATAAAAAAATGTCCTGTGCAATATGTTGCAGAAGGAAGAAAGAGAGGAAGCATCTTGTGGAAGTTTAGAAGGCAATTTTCTAGGGCAAAAGGCTTGTGGGCATCATTAGTCAAGGTGTAAGTGCACTTGGAGAAGGGGACAGCAAGCTCAGTCTTCATGGAATTCCCATTTGGATATAATGAAGGAATAACAATTCCATTGTGCTTTCTGTCAAGGGACAGCACAGCTGGAAAGGAATGACAGGAGTAATTTGGCTCAGATTCCAGGGGAATTTTCCTGTAAGGGGCTTGAGATGGAAAAAATAATTGGAAAGTGCCAAGAGCCCTTTGGGAAGATCTTTTCTAAGTGAGTGTTTGCACAGGAGGAGTTGCTTCCCTGCCTGAGTTGTAGAAGGGGGTAGAAGCAGAAATAAATCTGTAGAGTTTATGAACCCCTGATTCTTTACCCAATTGAGTCCTGAGAGCTCAGGTTTGACAGTGCAACCCAGTAAATTTATATGCAGGTGCAATTTAGCCTGAGAGTCTCAAGATAACTGCCTGATTTGTTAACACAGTGTGGAAGCCCTGGTATGTTTTGAGCTCTGTAGCTAATGAGCTTTGCAATCAGACCATAATTTAAATCACATTAATATGTCATCTTGTGGGTGTTTTCATGGGATTTTTTTTTTTTTTAAACCTAGCATTCAAATCTGTCACTAATTTAAATGTAGCATGTTAACTAGAACACTGCCTGTAAATGGTTATTTGTTAAAACAAGATAAAATATTGCAATTGTTTTGCTTCAGTAAGGATGTAAACAGTCTAATTGGAAACTAATTAGTTATTAGTTTCTGGTGTGATGTGTTGTTGATCAGTTGGCAATCCAAGTGCTGCTATTTCTCTACATTTTGGTTGCTCCCTGATGTCCTGGAGATTAGATGCCAGCTGACCCAGAGTATACCTTTTTGCACCAGTAGTTCTTCGTGTGTCCATTGTTTCTAAAATATCTCTTACGGGTGAGTGCTGAATGCATACATTAGTAAAAAATGTTGAGTGGAAAAGTGTTCTTTGTGAATGTGGGTTTTGGTGAAGAGGTTTGATGTACAACAAATCTTCAAAGGATTTCACTGGCCATGCAAACAGGAGATATTATGTTTGTAACTCCTGTTTTGTGACAAACAAGAGGTGCATTAGCTTCTTCAATTGAGATTATCTCAGATGGAAGTAGCACATCTGCTGTTTTTGTTTAGTTCAGCTGCAGCAAAAGTGAGTTTCACCTTGGCTGGTTTAAAACTTCAGAATATTTTAATTTGGTTTTGATTTTAGAGGATGGAATGCTTTGCCAGTACTAACAACTGCTCTTAAAATAACATGGTTATTTCCATGATTAATAGCATTGCACAGTCTATTACAGTGATAACACTGGACCATGTGATTATAGTTTATATTTTTTCTTCTGCTGTTCCAATGTTTTTGTTTATAATTGTTTTTCCTTTCAATTTTCTTTTATGGAGACATATGTTGCTTATTAAGCAATCCACTATGCAGTTAAGTACAGAACTTGATTATTTGCCAGGTTTGCATCAGCAAGGCTGATGTTACAAATACTTGTTAGGCAAAACTACCGTGAGCTTATTTTTGCTACCCTGCTCTGACAAAATGAATTCAGTAGCATTGCCAAAACCTCCACAAAGAGCTGCAAGCTCCTCTGTTGGGACTGTTTATCTGCTTAAAGGTAGGCTTTAGTTGAAATCTGTGATGGATGTACTTGAGGCAGAATATCAAGTGTTAGGAAAATAAAGTATTAAAGCAACTGCATGCCAGATTGTGTACTGGAAGTTAATAAAAAAAAGTGTCTGCAGAGCAAATGGAGACTTTGGTACTGTGAAAGGAGAGAATCACAAGAGATATCACATGTAGGTGATAGATGGTGGTGGCAGCACCTAAATAAACATAACTCCAGACCTTCTTTCTTCAGGCTTTGGCCAAACTCAAAGGCCATGAGGCCATGTCATCATCATTTAGGTGAGAGTCTTTGTCAGCACCAGGAAAGACTCAGGTCTGTGAGACTGTGCAGTGACTCTACTTTGAAGGGTGGAATGAAGTAGAATGGAAGATAACAGGACTGAGTGAGAAATGCTTTAACAAGTTCATAGTTTTTTTTTTTCCTTTAATCAAGACAGATGATAAAGATGTTCTTTTTTGTGTGTGGGTGATATTGTATCATTTCTATGCTGGAAGTCCTCATGCATCCAGGCAGAGGAAATGGGTTCTAATGAGTACATCTCCAGTCAGACACTGGCTTAATGAATCATAATGGGAATTGAGTGCTTCAGATTTCTTATGGAAAAGGCAGAATCTGTAACAGCTGTTCTTTGAAATATAATTTTTCCTTCCAGCAAGATATGAAAGAGATGAAGAAAAGAATGTGTGGAATCAATCCCTGTCGGTTAAATCTCATCTCTTATTGTAGCTTATTCTGCAGTGAACACCTTTGAATGGATGGTTTACTTCTCCAGCATAGCTACACTCTTCTATTTCCTCCCCAAGACTGTTGCTCTCCCCCATCTCCTTTGTGGAAGCACCCCCCTTTCTGTCTGTAGCCATGGAAATGATACTGGAGGGATAAGTCAGGAGGAATGTCTGAATTCATGGGAGATGGGAGAACAAATCTGCTTACAACTCCTTTAATCAAGCAGCAGATGGTTGTGTGATGCTGGAGCCAGCAGTGGTTCTGTGTGTCTGCATGAGGCTGTGGAAATGGAGGAAGGTAAAGCAGTCATGGCAGCCTACCCTGGCAGTAGGTTTTCTGTTTCTGTGTTTCCTACATAATTAACTAGCTCTGCCTGGATCTCTGCTCATCATCTGGACAGCTGATTTCCTGAAAATGCTTCCAGTTTTGTTCCAGCTGCCCCCAGCTCTCTTGCTCAGATGTTTCTGGAGAGGAGCCCTACCCTAAGCAAGCACTTTAGAATTAACCAGAGTGGTGGTGGTGGCTTCCTGTTGGCACTGGAGTCCTCAGTGATGACTCCTTGCTTCCACACTTTGAGCAGGCCTTTGCCAGACAAAGGGAGGCTCCATAACACTGCAAACCAGATCCAAGTTTTAGTCTGGAATAGAGAAGTTACTCTGGTCCTGTGATGCCAGTCACAGGTTTGCATGAAGAAAAAAAGCAGCTTCTGTCTCATGGCAGCAGCTTGTTCCATGAAGCATGGAACCTTGTGCCTTCTGCTTTTTTTACAGACTGGCTTGTGGAAAGGAGAATTCAGCAATAACTGCCTTGTTTACCACAAAGTATTTGTGTATCCAGTTGTTTAAGCCATTTGGACTCAATCTGGTGAATGAGTTGCTTAAAGGAGGATGATGAATGTATGCAAACCACATTGTCCAGCTAAAACTTGTTTACCACACTGAAATGTCAACATTATTTTCTGCTACTATCTTGCAGTGTTAGTATTTCTGTCTTCAGACAATGCAGCATTTCTGGAATACCAATGAGGCAGATGCAGTGAGGAGTCAGAGGACTTCTGAAGCTCATAAGTCCTTGTATAAATCCATGTGTAAAATTCACTTCATACCTGTCATTTTGGGAAGTAATGAGATTTTGGTGCATGTTTATCAAAATACATGATTTTCTCTTCCCAGTGTCTTTATCCTCATAAGAAGGAATAAAAAACTTCATGGAACTTGTAGTTAGTTCTTAGACAATGTATACTAGGATGTGACTTATGATTTACAAGTGGGAAAATAACATTTAAAATTATAGATACTACCCAAAAATGCTTAGAGTCTTAAGTGANCGATTGACAAGTGGGAAAATAACATGTTTGTTTAAAATTACAGATACTACCCAAAAATGCTTAGAGTCTTAAGTGATGGTGCTGTCTGCAAAAATCAGATTTTTTATGGTGTGGAACAAGCCAATAATTACACACTGGAGAGAAACATGGATTATTTATTTCAGGGTTGTGCAATCCAAGGTGCTTGGTGGCATTCCACAAATGAAGCACATCAGCTATCAATGTTTTACTCCTTCTACATTTCAGCAAGGAAAGAACAGTAATTATTAGGAGAGCTATGTAACTTGTATTAATAAACACTAATTCCTGTCTTCTATTAGTTAATGATTCTCTTGCTTCTCATGCTGACTAGTCCACATGCTCAGTCTTTCAGTCCTCCTGGGCTGGTGGTCCCGATCTCCCCCTGCTGGAATTTTTACCCAGTTGGAGCTGATTTCAGCACAGTTGCTCTCTTGGGTTTATAATTTTCTTCCTTATCTTTAGAGTTGTGCCTGAAGACTTTGTGGCCCATAAATTCTGCATTCTTCATGTCCACTATCAGTGGTCATCCTTCTACCCAAGGTTTGTTAACCTACCCCGAGGTCTGAGATCACTGAGGCATATCAAGCCCTGAACTTTAACAAGGCAATTCTTCCAACAAGTAATCTGTTTTTTTCTAACACATGGAAGTCACTTAGAGCTTGCTTGTTAGCTGCTGTTTCATGGATTAGATCTCCATTCTTGTTGATTAGGCTTGTAAATGTGCAAAGATCAAACATCAAAGAACATCCTTAAGAAATTTTTTACTTATTCACCATTTTGCAACAGTGAAGGTTTGTTTCATTTATTACTTTTAAATTGAGTCTTTAGCCTGGTTTTAGTGACAAAACACAACTTCTTAAGCCTGAGATGTGAAGATACAGCCAGCATATCTGCAAGTACTTGTTTACAGCAGCAGAGTTGGGCACTTGTAAATATCTTAAGGCTCAGTTATTTAAAGGTCAGCCCCTTTTTGACCTGTTAGTGCTTTAAAACTCTGCCAGAAGTAGTTATGCTAGTGAATGCTCGGTCACAAAGGATGACAGTAAAATTCCAGTATGCATCTGAGCAGTTGTTGCTGCTGTAACCAGCTTGATTGTCCTTATGGAGGCAGAGGGAGACACCATGGAGTATCTGTTGGAATTTGTTGATATCCAGATCCTAGAAGGGAGAAATGGGGTCTGGGGACAGAGCCCTGTGAGCCTGGAGGAGAGTGGCTGGGAGCAAAGGCTGCATGTTACTGAGGTGCAGAGAGCCAGGTCTCAAACCCATCTGAAGAAGCAGAGCTTCTTGCTTTCTGTTTTTTACCTCAATATAAAAAAAAAAAGGAATGCCTGTGGCAGGGTGGGTGATGTGTGCACTTGCTGCTCATTACCAAATAAGAGGCCAAGGGACAAATGTGCCAAGACCTAATGAGACAGGGAGTCAGAAGAACGAGTACCCTGAACTGATGGGAGATAATATTTCTGGGGATCAATGCTTTTAGGAGGATTGAATGGGAAGTACAGGGTAGAGAGGAAGCATCTTAATTAGCTGGGGTTTTCTGTAGCTTGTTGTTCAGTAGTTTTGGGTCTTCCACAGTGCTGGATAATTTTCCAGCATCAACCATTACAATAAGGAATTCTTTACTGTCTGATATTTTAGGAGAATTTTAAGCAATATCAGAAATTAGTGGCTCCTCCTCACTTCTAATTTATATCTTCTACAAAAGCCTGTTATACTAGATAGTTGGAATTCTAGTACCCTCTAAGGAGCTTTATTGTGTATCTGATCTGGGAGATAGATAATGATGGTTTGTACCCACAATTGTTATCACCTGTATCTTCCAGGCTGCTCTGGAGGTGAAAATCAAAGTTGTTTGCAAGTCACATCTGATTGCTGCAGGAATTTTCTGATCAGGGTTTTGGAAAAAGGAAACCAGATCTTAGTATCTGAAGGTTGAGCTGAAAATTTGAGCCCAATCTTATCCACAGTGTATTTTTAAATCATCTTGGAGTGTTTGTAAGAATTGTAACTGTAAATTTACAAGCTCTAGTGCAAAAGGCTGTATGGGATTTGGTCCTCTACCTCCAAGTCCTGTCCTAGGGCTGCAGGTGAATCCTTTACCTGCTGATAATGACAACACCTGCTAAGGGAGAGAGCAGCTGGAAAACCTCAGAATCCCACAGATAGTACAGTACCTGTGTTCTCTGGAAAATTCCAGACTTGCATTGTGTGATTTCCTCCTGGGCTGGGGTTTCCTTGTGTGTGTGGTACCAGAGATGAGCCTGGTGCTGCAGAGGATGTGCTGGAGTGTGGTTTGAGCTGCACAGCTGCTCCTGTAGCCCTCTTCAGCTCAGTCTGCTCTGTAGCAATCTCAGATGTGCCAAAACAAACCCTGCTGAACCACCTTCAGCTGAACTCAGCAGTTCTAAAGGCTCTGAGGGTCTCTAGTAATGCTTGTTAGCTCTAAAGAGGATTCTTGATTGCTTAGTGCTTTTACTGCCTTTGTGCTCTTAGCCTGCCTGCAAACCTTGCTGAAAGGACAGGGAGGGGGAGAAGATACAGCTCAGTCAGTGAATTAATTTAGAAAATGCATCTTTGAGAATGCTGACTGTCAGGGAAACCTCTACCTTTTGGAAAAGTCTCTTAGAAATCTCCAGGAATTGCCACTTCAAGATGTTCCCATTCTAATTGTGTTCTGTCCATAGTCAAACCTTAGCTCTTGCAGAGCAGGTTTGCTCTTAGGTGCTTTCATGGTGATTTTAGGCAAGAATCAGCATGTCTGAATTTGGGTATTGTTCTATGCAGTAAGGAGAATTGTGGGCTTCAGTGGTCAGAAAACATTGTTTGGTTTAAACATAAAGATTTAATGATCCTTCTTGGATGTGTAATATTGTTGCTTTGTTTTTTCTGTCTATATCTTTTGATAATTCATCATGAAATATGGGATGCTTTGTAGCTTAGTATTTTTAAAGAGTATCTAGCATAGCAAGAGCTTTTGTTAGTGATCCAGCTAGTAACAATTTACAAAACTTCCTGAGGTTTTTCCCAGTTCCTTCTTCCAAATGCCCAGAGACACAGAGCCTTTTAAAAACTCATTTATGGCTCCTTCCATTATTCTTAATATAATATGCCTTTGCAATGAGTAAATTATTGTTGTTGTAGCTATAAAATAAACTGATGAAACAATTATTGAATTGTTGATCTGCGCTTGGCTTCTCTTGGATAAGTGAGTTTGCTTTTCTGAACTGGAAATGGAATACCTGCCCATCAGAAAAAAGAAAGGCAGGAACCTTAGGGGTGGGATTTAGTGTGCTATCTAAATAGGAATATCTACAATATTTGGGAGTTTGGATTTGAAGGTTTGATATACACTGGCATTTTAAACTAAAAGACAGAAAATATGAGGAACTAAGAGGGAGAATCTAATGAATGCTAAATGTGAAGCATACTGCTGTGACTAATCCATCCAAGTTGTGCATGTTTGGGTTATTTTGAAATGACCTTTACAGCATTTGAAGGGCAAAAGATATTTGGAAACAATAATTAAAGCTTTATATTGTGATTTAGCATACCTAATATACTTTTAGTTATGCATTGACTTACCCTAATGAGCTACTTTGTGTTATCAGCCAAAAAAACCCTTCCATAGCAAAATTTTTCTCTGCTTCTTATTCCCTGTTTTCTTGAAAGTGTTGGTTTTGTTTTTTTTTTTTTTTTTTTTTTTTTTTTTTTTTTTTTTTCCCATAAGATGGAATTGGGTAAACTTGTGCCAGCTACAGAGGGCTTGGTCCAAACTGCCTGAAGGTTTGATGGTTTGCATTCAATGCAGCTGTGTGTGCTAACCCCAAGTGCTTGTTTGGGGGATGGATGTGTTGCAGGCAGAGCAGAGGCTTCACAAGTTGATCAGGGAGAGCCTCCCACTGAGTCATGAGGTGCAGAAGGACTCTCTTGCTTTCTCAACACCTCCTCCTCCCAGAGCAGCCTGGGTGCAGCTGGATCCAATCCTAGCCCCAGACTGAGTCAATGTTTATATCTGAAGAGTTGTGGAGTATAATTGAACCTTTATACAACTTTGTCCTGCAGAATTAAGGATGGCAAATCAAATACATTTATATAAATTATTTCAATTGGGTATGATAATGATTAGACTAAAATATGTTAATCAGAATTGCAGAGCATCCTGCTGCAGTGTTGATACACAGCAGGTGATGTGATGTGTTTATGCATCTGTTCAATTATTTAAGAATTGTAGTAAGCTGAATGCAGTTTGATAGAATTCCTCTGTTTTTCAGGAAGTGTGGCAAAGAAATTGCTACTATGTAGCTAAACTTTATAAGTAGTTTTAAAAAATAAGTAATTCTACGGTGAGTGAACATGCTTATGGCATTAGCCACGTGTGTGCTCTATATCCTGACCACAGCAGTATTATTGGATTTGGAAGCTGCAGAAAAGAGCTTAGAAATTTTAGCAGGTTTTCAAAGTAATGGTTATGTTAGTAAGACTGTAAGAAATGAGGTGAGAAAGGAAATGTGATAACTCTAATAAGAGTAGAAGAGCAAATGGTAAAGAGTAAAGAAGCTTTTCAAGGCAAGGAAGATGCCTGTTTCATCTGGCAACATTTTGTAGTGCTGTGGCAAAATCAGGAGCTGTGCTGTACTCTTTATTGTAGACTGCCTTCATGTGGCCTTGAATTTGATGTTAGCTGAAATCCATGAAATATTCTCTTTATAAGAACAGGTGAATTTAATAAATTGCATATTTTTAAAAAAATTCAATATTCTAATATAACTAGGAAATTTTCAGAGTATTTAGATTTGTTGCACTTTCTGTGATGGCCAGAGAGGAATTGGATAATATATGTTATGCTTAGACCTGTAGTTAATTGGGGAGCCCTGTGATTGGCCTGAATAAGGACTTTTTATAATGGGCTCCTAGGATCTAGGAAAAAACATTCTTGCTTACAAGTATGTAATAAAGCCTGGGCAGAGAACTAAGCATGGGTCGTGTTCTGGGTGTGGTTTATTTTTAATGGCTTTTTTGTTTTTATTTTTTGTGGTTTTTTTAGAGATGGCAAGAAGAGATGCCTTAAAATTCCGTTACTTTACATTTCTGCCACAAATACGTGTCATTTGTGAAATTCCAGATTTGTCACTAGGTCTGTTCCTAGGCTTTCCAAGGGTATTACAGCCACCTGTAAAAAAGCCATATACCTCAGAAAAAAATGGCTTTACATCAACACTGGAAGCACATTACCAGGAGACTTAAAACAAATTGACTTTTTTTTTTAAAATAATTTTTGGTACTGTGCTTGCAACTTCTTCCTGTGTGGAGAAGTGATAGGTGGGACTGTAGTATGGCTGCCATACAGGTGCAGCTTGTGCTTCCACATCTCTTAGGCTGAGCAGAAGCCCCTTGGAAAATGAGGTTCAATCATTTTATAGCCTTTGTGTTTAACACATCATGTTAAATGTATTTGTCCCTGTCCTTTTGGCAGTGATAAATGGCTTATTGGATCAGAGGTCTGGGATAAATCAATAAGGAAACTTCTCCTTCAGTATGCATGTGTCTGCTGGTACCTGGAGGGATGTTGCTGAGTACCAGAGATGAGCTAAAGAACTCTCTAACAACTGGCAACCTGCTGTTTGTATCAGATAAGCACACAAGAGTCTTGGAGTTAAAAAAATTTAAGCAATTTAGATATAGAATAGATAAGTAACCACTTCATGTACCATCTGTCCAAGGGTAAGGCTTCTTGCATGGATCTAAAAGCAGAGGTTCAGTGTGGCTAGTGGGCACTGGAAAGCATCTCATCCAGGCAATCACCTGTGTCAGCACCTCTTCCTGCACTCAGTAGCATGAATAATTTAGTTCTTTGTTAATGTCAGTAAGAACTGCTTTCAAAGATTCCTTTACATTCACTTTCTGCTCTTAATACCTGGGCTTCCCTCCTGCACCCCAAAGTTACTTACATCCAGGTGATGTCCTTCTTTCATGATGGCACCATTGCAGCCCCAGTGTTGTGGAGAAAGAAGTGCAGTGGCAGGGAAGTCAAGTCCACTCCCATCCCTATTCCTGCAAATTCTGATGCCAGTGGAGAGCTGTGGCTTCTCTGACAGCACCTTGACCATGTCTGTACATTGCTGCTCTGGATGACGTGTGGAGGATGTGTTGCTGTGGACTTTTAAGGTGGTTTTATGTTGTTCACAAGGATGGAATACCACTGTAATTTTTATGAAAGGTTCAGTGTAGGGTGTCACTGGGGATTTAGGAGTATCTGCTGCCAGGCAGAAGCAGGGATATTTAATAACTTTCATGTTTGTGCTTCTCAATTTCCTGCTCTGACTTTGCAAAACATGGTTTATCTTTGCTTCTCAGAACAGCTCAGGGCTTTGGGAGCCAAAGCTCTCTGAAGCCAGGGGTGGCTGATGTGAAGGAAAGCTGGGGAATGGAGGGGCTCACTGGCACTGCTGTTTCTGGGGGGGTTGCTTTTCAGTGTTTTTGGGGAAAAGGGGAAAGGAGGCAGAGAAGCTCATTTAGGAACATGTCAGGGCTGAGGGATGCCAGTCCTACCTCTAAAGCAGCAGGAGGGCGGTGACTTGGTGGTGAGGCAATTGAGTGTGATCATGAGTTCTTCTCCTTGTAACATGTGCCACTGCTCTGAAAATATATTCCCAGGCTTTTTGAAGTAGGGGAAAATATTAAGGGGGAAATATTAAAGCCAGCTTGTGTTACTCAAGTGAGGACTGTCTGGTGAGCTGCTTGTTGGGCACTGGGGTGGTGGTGGGCATGACAAGGTGTTTGGACAGGTTCCTAGGAAGGGAATGAGCAGCACTCAGTGGTAAAGGCATCTTGCCTGTATCCATGGTGGAGTGAATCCAGGGATTCTGGAATCAAACTTTAGGCAGTAATTCCTCAGCTCTGCTCTGTGTAGATCCTGTGTTGTCCCTTATCAGTAACTAGGTAGGAAACAGAAGGGTGGAACCCAATGAAGTGCTACTTAAACATGCACAGAGGAAAACAAAATCAAAATATTTTGATACATTTAATATGTATTTCTGCATTAATCCCAGAAACTGAAGTACTAAAATGCCCAACTAAATGCTTGTCTCTAAAAGAGGATAATGACATAACATGCATCTTAAATGTGGCAGGAGGGTGACAAATGCTGGGATGATGCAGTGGCAAAGTACAGAGAGAGCTGGAGTAGGCTGAGCTGGAAGAGAAGCTGTGCTGTAGTTTAAAGCTTAAAGTCAAGTCAGATCAGGAGTCTGCTATAGGTAACAGAAAAATCCCAGTGAGTTCAGGCATAGAAAAGAAAAAACACAGTAATAGGATTGTGTTATCACCATCAGTGCTGTGGAGGAAAATGGCAGAGACTGTAAAGGGATGGGGCACAGCAACTGTGTCATACTGGGATGGGATGCTGCAAATAGGCTTTAAGCACTTCAGTGGCAGCTGCATAGATGAGCTAGGGAGGGGATTTGTAAGGGGAGAGGCAGCACCTGGTTCCTGAGCATGCAGAGCAATTTCAAAATGTTACAGGTAGCAGCTACAGTGTGCATAAATTCAGCTTCTCTGCAGGGGCAACAGAAGTGAGGAAACTCCCTCCCAGAAGCTGAAGACAACTCTGAGAGCAGAAAAGGAGGGTATTTGCTGCAGGAGTTGTTTTTGGTTAGTGGTGTTTGTTTTTTGGTTGATTGTTTTAGGTTTTCTAAACAAATACTGAAAGGAGTAGTTAATGATCAAATCTTTGTGGTGGTTTTAAGACACAATGCAGAAGACTCCAAGGAAGAGTTTAACAGACCCTTTTCTGTGATGGACATATCTATTCTTTTTTCAAGAAGATTCAAAGAAGTAAGTTGCAATAGTAAAATGCAATTATTTTATTGCTTTTGCCATCCTAGTGGAGAATGTGAGAGTTTTAAATGCCTTGAAATCTCCCCTATGAGGGAGGCAGGTACCAAAGGATTTGTCTTGGTGCCTGAGAAAGGTGACTGGAGAAATAACATAACTGAAACAGATTATGACATACCATCACTGTGGTGTGGTGTGCCTTGAAGGACAGAAAAAATTACTTGTGATATGTAACTGCTCACTTTAATAAGTGTAACTGATTCACTTAATGTGATTTTGCACTTTCTGAAGACTGAAAGGATGGTAAAGGGCAAGAGGGGAGGCAGTTTCTAGGGAAGCCCAGAAAGCCCATTGTCCTTATCTGGGAGATTGAGTTTACTTTTAATAATAGAATTCCCCTTTGGGTGAGCATAATAGAAGGCAGAATACTCAGTATGGCTTCTGCAACAGCAAGGCTTGCCCTCATTATGTATTGTAGTTCTGTGAAGCATATGGTGAACATGTGAACAAAGATGATTGTCAGGTGAGGTGATATATTGGGATTTTCTGAAGGTAGCTGACAAAATCACCAACCATACTTCATAAAAAAACCAAAACCACCCCAACTCTGCAATGGACCAGCAAGATAAATCTTCAAATGAATTAATAATGGATGAAAAATGTCAGAATGCAGGTATCAGTAGAATGGGCAAATCTCTCAGTGGAAATCAAACCACCAGTAAAGGACTGCAGAGGTCTCTGCTGGAGCCTGTGCAGCTCGATATATTGATGGGTAACTTGGAAAAGACAGGGAGCAGTGAAGT
Organism: Urocynchramus pylzowi; assembly: GCA_013397555.1. Lineage (NCBI taxonomy): Eukaryota > Metazoa > Chordata > Aves > Passeriformes > Fringillidae > Urocynchramus > Urocynchramus pylzowi. Next base: position 296,685 of record VZRH01003997.1, read on the forward strand.
GAACGAGCTGCTGATGATACTTAAGCATGCAGGGTAGTCAGACTGGGACCTAACTGAGAAATTGCAGACAGGCTTTATGAGGTTGAACAACTGGGCAGCAGAAGGTCACAGGAAAATCAATGTGTTGATTTGAACTGCCAGTTTACCTTCAGCAGCAATGCCTTAAGGTTGTAAAAGACATTCTTATGAAAACAGCTTCTCAGTAGTGGTCAGAAACCCCACCCCAAACCTGAAATCAAGAGGTGTGGTCATCTCTAAAATGGCACAGTGTGACTGGAGGAGATGTGGACAAGAATAACAGGGATGATTAAAGCAAAGAATGACTTCTGAAAGTGGCAGGATGGACTGCAATGTAATTCTTCAGGCTGGAAAGGAGCTGCAGTGACAGATAAGAAGGGGGTCTGTGGCTGTCAGGCAGGGGACACCTGGGGAGTGAGTGTTGCTGTGCTCTCTAGCAGAAGAGCTGGCAGCATCCAGTGTAGCTGGCTGGCTGCAGGTTTAAAGCACAGGAAATAAATGCTTTTCTGCATCGTGTAGTTAGGCTGTGTAGCTGTCACATGGCCCTCTGCATTGGTTCACAAAGTGACAGAATAGGTTTCAGGAACATCTACTGAAGGCTGTTAAATAGGGAAAGGGTATTTCTGGCTCAAAGCCCCAGCCTCACCAGCTAGAGTGTGTTCTGAGGACATGGTGGTGCATGCTTTCCCTCTCTGTGAGCAGATTCCCTGGGGCTCTGCTGTTGCTGGCTGTTGGAGAGCAAAAGTGGGCTCTTGCCTGGCTTATACAGCCTTTCATACTTCACTGAAAACAGAAAACAAGTGAATGTTTGACAGATAACTGTGAATAACACTACTGTTCTGTAGACTTTGTGGTTTACAGAAGTAATTGCCAACAAATCCTCATGCCATCCCTTATGTTCCTAGGGCTGCTTTTAGAGCTGCTGCCTTGAAAGAAGCAGGTGAGAGCTCTCCTTTTTTATAGGTAAAGCAGGTAGGGCTCTAGATCAAGCTTGTTTGACCTCAGCAAATAGTGGACAGGATCACTGATGACTGAAAAGGGAATTTAAGGCTTCTTTGTGTACTGGGTTGGTGGTTTTGGAACCCTGATCTGGCAGTCAGCACAGTTCCATGCATCCCACTGATGATGGGGCTGTGGAAGGCAGGGGGGAGAGAAGGAGTAGGACCAAGGAAGGCTCTTCATGGTAGCAGATTGAGCTTGGCTTATTCTGTTAAGCTGCACACCTTGGCCTGCTTGTGGAAGGTACAAACACACCATCTTTGCTCAAAAGTTGTATTTATTCAATCAAAATTGCTTTGATTTTTGAAAGCTATGGAAGGTATGAAATAACAAGCAGGGTTTCATAACCCTTTGTGAACCTGTTGGCTACTGGCTTTGCTTATATTAGCAAATAGTATTTCTAAAACATGGCTTAAAAACCCCCAAATTATAATTAATGACAAGAGGTTTTGCAGCAGTTTTACAATAGGAGTTTTAAAATAAGTAATTTTTTAGGTTAGGTTGCAAATACTTTGTGTCTGTATTGCCACAGGGCTCAGGAGCTTCAGGAAAGCTTCTTTAGAAATCTTTTATGCCCTTTCTTTGAGAATGTGACCTAGCAACCGTTTAAAGAGCTGGACTCTTTAAATGATTTCTATTTTGGGTATTTGCAGAGCAGAACAGAAGAATAAGGCTGGTACCAGGAAATATAGGAATAGACAGGCCCTTTACTTCATACAAAATAGGTCAATGTTCCCCACTGCCCTGGGGTAACTCTGGGTGCCCCAGAATATCAGCTGCACAGAGGATGGGGGTGTGAAATGTGCATCTCCCAGGGAGTGAAGTGACTGGGAAGCAGAGGAGCTCATCTGAGGATGGGTACTGGCTAATGGAAGTTCAGTGGTGAGCTTAAAGAAAAGTTGAGATGGACAGAAAAGACACACTGAGAAATGTATCAAAGGCTTTTTTTGTTGCTGCCTGTTCTCCTTTTTCATACATTCCTTAACTGAGTGTGTTTCTTGACAAAGTGTGCAATTAAATCATTGGTCAATAAAAAACTCATCGTGTTCATTGGTGCAAAGCAATCTGCATAAACATATTTGGCAGGCATTTACAAAAATCCTGAAGGCATGTGTTTTGTTTCTCTAACTGCAAATATCCCTTGCTTAGCTCTGTTCTCTTGATTCCCATGTGAATGACCTTGTCTTCTTCCTTTCAGGGGTAAACATGAATTTTCATCTACCTCTTCTTCTGCTAATTTGGCTCACAGACCAGCTGTCAGCCCCCCACCAAAGCTGCATGATTTGCTGAGCCTCATAGTGCTTAGCAGTGAAGCAGCTTTAAATAATGCAAATATTGCCAGCAGCTAATTAGGAATGGTGATGTAGGAAATCATGCTTTATAGCAAAGTGTTTTTCAGTACAGCATTGAAAAGCATGTTGTCATCCCTCAAACACGTGGTAAGTCTGTTCCTGTTCATATGGCACATGGGAATTTAGGGTGCTGGAAACTGGCCTGTTACAGGGTATGTGTGTGCAAAATGGGCATGTTAAAAATCCCATTTTTGAACTAAACTAATCACCATAACTTTTTCTTTAAAAGGAAACAATTCAAAATAATATGTATCTCTTCAAAAGTAGAACTTTTAAAGTAATGTATAAATGCTGATAGCATTTACTTAAAGGTAGTGCTAATAATGAAGCCCTACAGAAGAAAATATTAATTGTCCAGATTTAAAATAATAATTTTAAATCTGGACAATTAATATTCATAGTAATATGTAATTCATGATGTTAATGTTCCTAGTAGCTAATGCTTGACATATAATCAGCTTTGTAGTGGTTTTTCACTAATTCTCCTAGTACAATTCTCTGTGTATATTTAATTGAGCTAGCATGGCTAATTCAGTTTCTTTTATCAACACTACCCATGGTAAAGGTCTGTGAAGCTCTTTACTTCATTGAGCTGGAATGTGAGGGAGATCTTTCCCTTTCCATAACCTCGTGGATTCCTTTACTACTGCAAGGTGCCCTGAAACCCATTACTTGTGCTGCAAAATACATCTTGATTGAATTACCCTGCTGACATTTCTGCCTATCCAAGCTTTCCTGCTCCTTTTTTCTTGTCCTGTGAAACTACAGAAGTGTTTTCAGGTTTTGCTTTTTGCTTCCCCTTGAAATTGTGATTTTTTAAAAAAGAATTATTATTAATCTGGTTGCATGAAAAATGGGGGGGGGTTGAAATATATAATTTCTGTGTGGCAGGAGCTACCTGATCCCTTGAAAGGCTGCAAACAATAGAAGCTCTGAGGAATTAAATAGCAGGAGTGAAGACTGGTCCTGCAGTAAATGGATTTTTTTTTTTTAATTTTTAAGTTAGACTTAAACTTCCTTTACTATAGAAACACTTTGACTCAGCTTCATAAGTCATGAGGGGTTGAATTTGTTTATAGAATCTTCTTGAATAAAGGTTGTTGTTTTATGAGTGACTTCATTTTCCTCTAGGTGTGCTGACTGTGTCATGACCCAGACAATCCTTTGTACAAAATATTCCAATTATTTTTCTTTTTCTGTGCTCACTTCAGTGAAAAGGAGATGGACTCTTTGGAACACTTGGGTTGTGACACAAAGGAGGACCAAATCTGACTGGTCCAACTAAAATGGAGAGGTAGAGGGCATCTGAGGAGTCACTGGTGCTAGATCCTGCACAGCTGAGACAAAGCCCAGTCCAAATCAAAGCACTAGAACCATCTTCAGGTTTAGTGAAACCATAGATCCTGTGAATGTTAGGATGTTTTTGAGATTTAATTTTTTCTTCTAAGGAAAAAAAGAAGAGTAAAATGGTTCAATAAAATCACATTATCACAGAGGATCAGTGATGTCATACCTAAGATTGTGGGTCTTGGGCTTGCAGCATAAACTTTTTTCAAATGCATCTTCTCTACAGCATCTTCAGTTCAGTGATAATGTAACTATTTGAATAGCATTTAAACAGCAAACAGCTGTTTTTTGAAATGTTTCCTAAAGTGTACTGTATCAATATTAATACTTTTACAGCAGGAACTCCTGGGAGCAGTGAGGCTTTGATGTCCCTAAGGCTTTCTTTGCTTAAGAGCATTTGCCACCCTTAAAAACAAGCAAAAAACCCTCCAAAACTTCCCTGTGGTTTGCCAGAAATCCATGTCCTGTGTGAGAACATGCTGAAATTTGACTCTACCTGATCATTATTCTTCAAAATTAATTTTCTGCATGCATTTCTGAAGAAAATAGGACAGCTTATGAATGCCATAGTTTTTTAAGTACACAGAAGTAGTAGTAGAAGAGCATAGCTGACTCCCCTCAGAGGTGAAATGTGTTTAACCCACTGCATCATTAATTTTGGCCATCTGGAAGAGGTCCCTCTATTGATGATTAATAATTACTTTTACCCCCAGGCTTTTACCTGTTTGCAGCCAGGTAAAGCATAAAGAAAACAAAGTAATCTGAATTTGTAGTGAGGCATCATCCAAAAATAGTGTTCTGAGCTGTAGAAGAAGGCAGGTTGCAATTTTAGAGGAGACTTGGCAGGAAAGGAAAGTTGTATGATTTCTAAATGAAGTTTCCTGGCTTTTTGACTCTGACAGATGGGGGTACCATTTTTCAGCATTGAATCATCTTGTATATTCTAACTATAGTTATAACACTTTTCTGAGAGGCATTTCATAATTTATTCACTGACAGGAGTTATTACAGCTGTCTGCCAGATGAAGATTTTTCTCAGCACTTAAAGAAATAGTTGCCCCACTTTGAGTGGGATCCTGCTCTGGGGCCAGCTCTGGGTTTCAGAACAAGAGGCAGGTGGACCATGGGTGCATTGTTATAGCTCCAAGCCTGCTGTGATCTCTGCTGCTTGCTGAGAAGGTCAGTGAGAGGGGCAGCATGTATCAAATGTGGAGAAGGAAGTAGGGAACAGCCCCAAATGCATCAGAATGAGATTGGTGGCATTAAGCAGGAAACAGGTGAATAACAAACTCATTTGCCTGCTCTTACAGCCTAAAAGGCAAAGATGATGAATAACCACAAATGCTGCTGTCTTTAAGACCTCGGCAAAAGACAGTAATTTAGACACCTGTTAGGGTTGCATCCAAAAAAAGTTTAACCTCTTTTCCTTACTATAAACAGTTCTGTTTAATAATGATGATAGAAGCTGGCTGAGAGCTGGCTGTGATTTGAGGGAGGGAAAGGATTTGTACTGAAGTTGGTCCTGGTTCTTACAGGGGATTGGGAAGAGAAGGGTTTGGGTTTTGATGAAGGAGTTTAGTATCAAAACCTTTTGCCACCAGAATTTGCTGGATCTCTGCAATTAGTTCTGAGCTTTCTGTGTCTGCAGTGTGGTGACAGAAATAACTCACCTCTCCCCAATTCAGTGGAAAATGGTAAATGTTTAGCATATTTAAATTGGGCAAGCTTAAAATGTAAGACTAGCCATTTGATGGAAAAAATAGTATTTAACTTGCATAGTGAGAAGAGATGGAAAAAACCCCAAATATTCTGACCACAAGAGCTCTTGAAGTGAGACCTGAAATGTTGATTTAGTGTTGCAGCACCTTGCTCTGTACCTCCTGCAGCCCTGCCAGCCTTCCTTACCCCCTTTCTTAGGACATGCCTACCATGTGGAGGTGTCTTTTCCTTTGATTATAGAAGACCAAATGACTGGGATTAGGCATGATCAGCTTTTCCCTTAGTGCCAATAATGTTAGTGACTGCCTTTGGATGCAGGATTTAAAATATCTTTGCTCCTTAAAAAAAAAGGCAACAACAAAATTCAAAAAATCCCAGCAACAAACCAAAACCTTCATAATGATATTGGCTATTGTCCTGCATGACCCTGAGTGTAGTTTACTATATAACAAAGAAGTATTTTGCTTCCAGATGGCAGCATGGAGGAACATTAGCGAAATCAATATCACATTAAGGATTCGGGCTGCATTAGGCTGGCACGACAGATTATTTTCTCTGGGTGCTGACATCATGTTTTATGTCCATTCCTGGATCTCCATGAGGTAGTGGTGGAGCTGACTCAGCCCTCCTGAGAAGTTCAGTCTCTCAGGAGATCTCCTGCCACGGTGCTGTACCCAGCAGTGCTGCTGCCTGCTTATCTCTGTGGAGGCTGCAGCCAGGGGTGTCCTGGCACTGCTGCCTGCCCTGGCCATGGTGCTGCCTGGCGTGCTCCTGGCAGGCCTTGCCACATGGCTGAGTTAGCCAAAAAGGGGAAGGCAGGTGGGAAGAGGTCTGTAGAGAGCCAGCAGAGGAAGGGTGATGCTGGGGAGATCAACAGGACAGGGGATTTCTCTGTTGTTGCCTCTGTTATTTGCATGGTAAGGTGGGGTGCAATAGCAGGGTACTGGAGTGGGACTGAAGAGCCTTTGCTTTGCTCCTTAGTTACATCTGTCTCTCTGTGGCCTTGAGCCATCTGCACCTGACTCTCCCCATAGGTAAATCAAGAAAATAATGATTATTTATGCTTTTATGACACTTTGAGATGCCCAACAGAAAGGTGGTGAGCATTAATTATTCATGGACTCGCATCTTTTTCCAACTTCTTGTATTAACTTGTGCTTCTTAGAATTAAATATTTACAGCTCCTAGTCTGGGAACATAAATTTCCCACTTAAAGATGATGTTTCATGCTTGCCAAATTATTGCTTTAAAGATAATTATTCCAACACACATCAAAGGAAAATGCCAAAATGGTTTAGGATTCAAAGGCACAATGTTTTTTACTGTGTTGTGCACAGTAGCTGGTAGGAAGGGACTTCCCAGTTGTGTTTATAGGAAACTGTTGGTCTCAATCAACAAGTGCCTTCAAAGCCCAGGAGTTAAATCTGCAGTGTTGTTCATGCAGTTAAAAGTTTTCATAATTACATTAGCACATCTTGAAAAACTTGGTCAAGTAGGGGAGGTAAGGTGAGAGTTGGTAAAGCAGCTCCATAACTCTTTAGTCTACAGATCAGATCAATGATTTAAGTTTCTGACTTTAGATTTAGGTTGTTTATGCTCTTAATATTTAATTTTGGATGCACCATTATAAAACTTGACTATGAAATGTGATTTAAAAATGCCTAATCAGCTATTCCTCCTTCAATTTGATTCTCCATCAATGCAGAATTACATCTTGCCCTCACTAATGAAGTAAATAAATCAATACAAATGACTTGCAGTCATAAAGTCTGCTGAGTTATAAGCTTATGCAGCACCACCAAGTCCATAAATGCACCATTTTAGTGCCTCATCCTTGGCTTATAAAGCAGCAAGTTAAAAAAGGAGGTAATAAGGCTGGTGGGAAAGTTATTAAGGCAAAATTTCCGTTCTGGAGCAGTCCATTTTGGACTCCTTCCTGTTGTTCTGTTTGGAACATTCTCTATGGGCTTCCCAGTCACTGCTGTTGTCCTCCACTGGGAGTGTGGGCTGGGGCTCCAGGTCCAGTGGTGGCATCCACACAGACCTGCCAGTGCTCTGGGCCTCTGCTCCTGCTGCTTCTGCCCTCCTGCTGGCAAGTGTGCTTGTTTGTCTTCTCAGCTTTTGGACTTTTCTGTCATTTTCTGCTTTTGGCACCACCCACAGTGGTTTTTCCTTGGGAAAAAGGAATTGCTTCTCTACAGAGAAATGGATTTAACAGTCTGGAGGAAGCAGGTGAACAGTCACCATTATATATGGTAGAATATACATGAAGCATATGTATATCTGTGTAAATTTTGTAAGTTCTAATATACAATATTTATGAAATTTTATATTATTTATGTCAAATGTGTATGGGTATATATATACAAGTATTTATATAGACAGATGTATAGTTATGCAAATATATATACATATGCTGTATATAAATAAATAGAAAATTTTAATCCTGTGCAGAAGAGGTTTAAAAAACTGCTCAGATGAAGATTTGTTCTGACTGTAATATAAGTTATCATTTTATTATTAATAATGCATTTATTTTTTGTTGGATCCTGGAATCTCTGTGCAAGATTATGGTGCTGTATAAAATAGATAATAATCTCTTCAAGACAGAAATGGACTAAACAAGGTGAATTGAAGGCAGAGGAGAAGTAGACATGGAGGACTGGGGCTCTGCTGTTCTTTCCTTACAGCTACTTATTTTTGTAGGCAAAAGCATTAGCTTCCCAAAATCAGGATAAAACATACTATGTTGATATGAGGTAACAATTGTTTACTGACATTTTCTGTTGTAGTAGAAGGGATGTTTGTTTGTTTATTTTTAAATTGCCTGTCAGTGAAGAAAAAACCCCCGATGTTGTTTTAGAGAGTAGTATGTGTTACTCTGCTACTTCTGGCTTTAAAGATTAAATCAGTGGGAATTATGTTGTGCTCTGGGGATCTGATAGCTGGTAGTAGCCAAGCAGAGACTAAAATCCTGCCCAGGCAGTTTCACACCTGCATCAGGAGGTGGAGCAGTGCTGGAGGTGGAACCCAGCAGTGAGGCTGTGGCAGTGCACACTCACTCTGCTAATTGGTCATGGGCTGATGGAGTGCAGTTTGTCTAGATCAGGTCAGAGGCACAGCTGGGAAGGAAACTGAATTTTCAGCCTCATTCACTTAGGAATCTTCAGCTTGCTGAGGACTAGGAATAGTTGGGAGCTCAGTTTGACTCATGTTCTGATGGAATCAATTGTTTGATAGCCTTGTCTGAAGGTAGGTTCTCGTTGGTTTAGCATGATGTGTGTCCAGCAGAGCCTGTGCTGTGACTGCTGAACTGCAGCAGCCCTACTCACTCTGTCTGCAGATGAGCTGCTGGCTCCTCTAATTTGAATTACAGATTTGGTTTCCTGAAATGGATGTTCCCTAACTTCCTAGGACATGGTTTTAGGAATTGTTGAGAGATGGTCCTGTTTGGCTGTCCTTTGAGTTTCTTCCATTCCATGGCACAACAAAGTTCTGTGGCCTCTTGTACACTGCCACAAGAACTAAACCAGACAACAAATTGAAAAGGAATGACGAGTTACTGAATTCTGATTAGGAAGAGAAAAATAAACCTGGGATGCAAAGGAAATCACTTGCTACTTCCCACCATCAGACTGATAAGTGATGGCTACCTGTGGCAGACTGTCCCCAGTTTAATCCCAGTTTGGTGGTCTGGGTTACTCCTTTGGGTGGTTGGGATCAGCTGTCCCAGCTGTATTCCCTCCCAGCTTCTTGCCCACCCCTCTCACTGAGGAGGAAATTGGGGAAGCAAAGGTGACCTTGATGCTCTACAAGCACTGCTCAGCAGTTGCCAAAACACCAACACTGTTTTAGCCACAGATATAAAACCCAGCAGCATCTGGGTTTCCAGTAAACCACAATATGGTTAATTTGAAGATATGTTTTGTATCAGCATCTCTGAGCTAATATTTAATTAAGAGCAATTCTTAATGAAGTTTCATTTCACTTACCACATGTAACTGTGGGTAGCAGGTAAAATGAAAATACTTGGTTTCTGTTTTATTGTTCTCTGAGATGCAGAATTGAAGCAGATGAAATGTAAGTATTAGACAGAAAAACTGTTTCTTTCTAATAAATGCAAGCTTCATAGTTTGCTTTTGCCAAGCTTGCGACTTTATTTGCTGGAATATTTTTTTCATTCTTCTTAGGTACAGATGATATTCAGATGGTTTTGTAAATGAATTTCATGTGGAAAGGTTCAGATGCAGGAGCTCTATGACACCTTCTTTAACACCACATTAATTCACTAGGATGGAAGTTTATCATGTCATATGAAATGAAACTCTCTCTTGATGTATGCTCCATTTCATGGTAGCACCTAATATATTGTGCTTCAGTGACAGCTTTAGTGGGAGTCTGTTCCCATGCTTCAGTTCTCAGATGATTGTGAGTATTACAGCTCCCTGCATGCATTCACTAAGAACCTAGGATGCTGTGGTCTTGCTCTGCTTCCTTGGGTAGACATGGAGTAAAAGTTGAATTGGAGTTCACTGATGCAGAGGATGTAATGCTGTGTTCAGCAGCCGGATAAACTTTTACTTGGAATATTGAAAATAATGTTTTCTGGAAGATACCAGTATGCTTTTCTCCCTTTTATTCCTTTTGGTTCTACTGCAGTGAAAAAGGGAATTTGCATAAGACTTCAAAAATGTTATGATAGCTCAGAATTTATGTGAGTTTGGAGGGTGAAGTTGAGGGCTTTTGCATGTTTTTCCTTGCTCTTTGATCTGTGTTTCTAAAGATGATATTAAATGCAGCAAGTGCCATGTCAAAGGAAACAGAACCTGTTGTCTGCTCCTTCTGATTGCACTCTTGATTCTCTTTGGCCACATCTTTTTAGGCCTCACTGATGTGAAGGGGTGTTTTTGAGGTGGAGAAAAGGTGTGTGTTTTGTGTAAGGTCTGTAAAAGAAAGCTGCTTCTTGGGAATACAGGAGGAGGTTGTGGGAAGGGAGAAGGTGTATCTAACTTCTCCCCTGCCTAATTAGGGCTACAGGGCAGGCTGGTGCCCCATGTGTGCAAGAACCTGTTTCCCTACACCTGTCCTTGCCCTGTTGTTCATTGTGTTACTCCTCTTATGTGAAGTGCTCCCCAGGCTTTGGGGTACTTCATCTCCTCTTTGGGAAGACTAGGCAGGACATCATGTGTGTCATGGGCACTGCAGTCTGCAAGAACAGTTCTATGTTATCCATTTTATATAAATTTGTGGATAACACTGTCTTAATGGCCAGTCCTGGCCCAGATTGACTGAGGCAAGATATTGGTAGTTGAGTAGTCTCCCATTTAAGAGACTGTCTAGCACTTCCTCTGTTGAAATGGTACAGAAGAGAGATTATGTAGGAAATACAATGTTGATTTAATAATTCTATTATTGATCTTCTAACAGCAAAAAAAGTGACATGCTGCAAGATGAGGGAAAACAGATGCAGAACTGCTGGAGATCTGGATTTAGCATTCTAATAAGTCTTAGGAACATGCACTTTGAAGGTTTGCATACTTCTACATGGTTCTGCAAATCACTGAAGAAAAATTGATCAGCTTATTTTCAGTACTGTGTGTACTCACTGTAATTATGCAAGAGATTCCTGAAAATAAGGGCTGGTTCTGCATGCACTAAAACAAGTGGAGAATGAATCTCATAAGCAGAAAATTTGTGTTTGTACCTTCTTTACTTTTTGCATCTTCTTGACTTTTTTTGATAATTGATTTTGGCATATTCAAGAAGCAAGTTGTGAAGAACTTAATGTCAGGATCTGCTTGATACATTTCTTAAGGAAGTACTCTGAGTCCTGTGGAAAGATGGGGGTATAGCAATACATTAAATTAATGGGAGAGGTAGAATGAGAAATTTAGCCTATTTAGGAGTCTGTAGAAGTGTTGCTGGTGAAGTGCAGCTCCTTGGTTCTCTGCCATCTATGATACAATCACTGTGCTTTACCATGTGGTTAGAGGAAGTCTGGTTGTTATTCCAACTTGATGAGGATGTTCTACTGCTATTTCAAACCTTGTATCCTCAGTTAAACATGAGAATTTGTTCTTCTTGCAATTATAAGGTTTAAAATGTTAATCTTCTGTGTTTTCCTCTTTCTTCTGTAGTCAGGTTACTGTTTTATTAGTAAGCTTAATGCATGCCCTTAATTCCCTTCTAAGCAGAAACATAATGTCCTGGTTTGGCTTGGAACAGAGTATTTTTCTTCAGAATAGCTGGTTTGGGGCTGTTTGGGTTTGTGACCAAAACAGTGGTGATAACTCAGGGATGTTTTGGTTATTGTTGAGCAGGGCTGACACACAGTCAAAGCCTTTTTTTGCCTTTTGCCCACCCTCACTGGTGAGTGGGCTAGGCTGCACAAGGAGTTGGGAATGGACCCAGCTGGGACAGCTGATCCCAAAGGTATTCCAGACCATATGGCATCATGCTCAGTGTATAAACTAGGAGGGAGAGGCAGCAGTGTGAGGGGGAGGATGTTCAGAGTGATGACATTTGTCTTCCCAAGCCAGCTATGTGTGATGGAGCCCTGCTGTCCTGAGCATGGCTGAACACCTGCCACCAATGGGAAGTGATGAATTAATTCCTTGTTCTGCTTTGCTTGTGTGTATGGATATTGCTTTAGTTGTTAAAACATCTTTATCTCAACCCATGAGGGTTTTTTTTTCCCTTTTTACCCTTCAAATTCTCTCCCCCATCCCACTGGAGGGCAGTGAGAAGGCAGCNCCCTTTTTACCCATCCCACTGGAGGGCAGTCAGAAGGCAGTAGTTTGGGATTTTGTTGCTGTCTGGGGTTAAACCATGACACAGTCCTAGATATAAAACTGTAATGGCAAATAATAAAATTAATGGGAATTCATTCCTTCTGTCAAGGGTGGAATGATTTATCTTTTGGGACAGTCAATAATAATGCTATCCCATGCCTTCAGGTAAGTTATGGTCAAGTAGGGAAACAAGAGTCCTGCCTCCCTTCCTCTCTATCTGTGAGAATAGATGGGTTTGGCTGAACTTCATCCACCAACCACTCTCATTAGCCCTGCCTCTGAGGACAGCTTCAGGTGATGGGACTGAGGTAAAAGCTGCCTTTCAGGATTTAGTGGTTTGACAGTTGTTTTGAGCTTAAAATGCAAATTTGATTTTCTGACTTTTTCTTACGTATGTGATAATGTTCTCATGCTGAAAAGCTGCAATCAAGCCAGTCTTTGATCTCAGACATTGTTAAAACAGATGAAAATTATTCTTTCAGGGGAAGCTGGGAGTTACAGGAAACTAACTGTAGGTGATATACATATATACAATATACATTTTGCATATGTCTGTTCCTTAAGCATAATAAATTCCATTTTTTTGTGTATTCTGAATAGATTTTTTTTTTGTCATCTGATATCCCGATCTCTCCATTTCATGCTCACCTGCTGACCAGAGCCAGCAAATCAGGATATTTGCAAGGACAACACTGAGGCCTGAGTTAAGATCCTCCAAAGTAAATCAAGAGGTTCCTGCTGGTATTCACAATCTCTTCATCAGGGTATATGCAAGCAGTGGTGACATATGATATGCTCTAGATTTAGGTGAATTCAGTGGTTTCAGTGGCATTTTGGAGTGCACCTTTTTCTGTATGGCTGGAATTTGGTTTTTTTGTGTGTTTGTGTATGTGTGCACTGATACTGTTGTGTGTCTCAGTTCTGTTTAAACTGAAGAATCTGGGTCCAGTTGAAAATGGTTTTCAATTGAACAGACAAGTTCCATAGCTCAGCCCTTATTTTAAATTTTAGTAGTGTTTTTCAAATGGTTAAAAGAAAGTGAATACTTTTTCCTTTTCAGGCCATGATAATGAAAATGCTATATCTTGATCTCAAGAGAAGCAAAGAGATTATCATCAAAATCCAATAATGAGTGAATACAAAGAGCTGATTTTCATCTCCCCTGCCTTTCTAAATCAATTTTTTTTTTTTTGCCTGAGTTCAGTCAGACAGTTTTGTAAAAGGAAGGACAAAAGGGTCAGGCTGAGGACCAAGGACTGAGAGTGTCATGGGGAGCAATCCCTGAAGCAGCAGAAGCACTTGAGGTGCTCTTGTGACAAAGGAAGTCCAGAGGACTGGTAAACTTGTCAGGCAGGGCTCAAACTCAGGCAGGAGCTAAATACAGATTTGCAAACAGAGCAAGCAAGAGAGGTTGGCAGCTCCAGGAGGGGTAAGGGCAAGGGAAGGCAGGAGCAGTGTAGGACTGGAAGGAGCCAAGGGATGCTTGTGTCCTTCTGTCTGGGGATGCTTGGAGCAGCAGAGCTGCTCACCCAGGGCTGCCAGCTCAGATCTAAGGGCCTGAGATCATACCATGCCTGGATTACTTTGTCACAAGCCATCACTGCAGATCCTCAGGAGCTGAAATTGGATTGGCATTTTGTCTTTAGTGATACTGCAGGGTTGCAGTCCTTATGAATGTGAAGATGGCTGGGACTTGGGATGTGAAGGATGTGCAGGAAAAAATAAAAGTACTTCCTAAAGAACAAAATGGCTGGATTTTAGGTTGGACTTCAAGATGGTTTTCCATGATGGTGTTTGTAACTAATTAATGTTTTTAGCTGAGGGATCAGTGAAGAGCCAGGTGGAAGCCTGCCCATGTCACTGAACAGTCCTTGGCAGGGCATTTTATCTTTCCTTAGTCTGATTACTATATGCTGTAGAAGAAAAGATTTCCAGTAGAACAAGAAGGGACTTAAAAAAAAAAAGGCCCTCTGAGTGCCAAATCTATCATCTGCTTTATTAGTATGTCATTTGCTATGTTTACTGAAAACTCCAGTCATGCTGGGAGTTATCCATCCGATATGATCCATGTGCTGTGGCTCTTTCTCTGACTAAATGTGATTTTTATCAGCTCTGTTTGCAAGGTGGAAAAATCATGCAACTTCTGCTGAAGCCTTTACTTTGAGTGTCTCAGTCAAGGTACTGGCAATACCAGTTCTGAGAGGATCTTCAGGATAAAAAGGAAATGAGTTTTGTCTTTAGGGTGAGAGAAAAACAGCTGTCAGAGCTGCAGCTAGTATAGTTTATGCATTTTCTCAGAAATATTAACTGAGAGTTTAGACATAAGAGGATAATGGTATGGGAGAGGGCTCCATCTTCAATAGATTGAAAACATGTCTGTATTGTGATAGAAAGAATCAGTTTGAGAAAACAACAGGCTTTGAGAGTAACTTCAGCTGAATTCCATTGTCATGACTCCCTGAAGCATGTAGAAGAGGGAAGAACAAAATACCCAGCTCCTCATCCATAAACTAACTGCAATAAGAGTAACTTGGGGGATTTATGTGCAAGAAGGTATTAGCTTGTTTTATTTTTTCATCTATGTTACTCCAAGCTTTAGTGAGGACTAAATTCAAGGACTGTCTTTCAACTTCAAGAGAGATTAGGCTGCAACCCTCTTAAGGCAGGAGTTTATGCAAGTCAGTGTATGAGATGAGCCCATCAGTGCTGTCCTTATAAATGTGAATGCTTATTATAGAAGGGAATATTGATCAACATTTCCAGCAGCTGTGGCAGATCTGTCCCCTGGACAAAGACTGCAAGGCTCCTTCCTCGTGTGCTCAGTTTTGTGCTAGCTCAGGCTAACCCAAGGATCTTCACCTGGGCTGTAAAAACTTTACTGCACTGCTTCCCTCCTGTTTGCTGTCTGTGGGTTTGGACACTTCAGTTTGCTAAATACCTGACTAGGCAATAACCTTTTCTCACCATCAAGACCTTGGTAACAGAAAAGCTCATTATTCAGTATATTATCTCCTTTTTCTTCCAGACAGAAGCACTGCCTAGGAATTTCTTGTTTCATGTCTGTGTACTTACCATTATGACTTCTTTAATCTTCCACTTCTGCCAATTAAATTAAGGTTTGTGTGTACAGCTGGTACAGGGCTCTGGGTGCTGCAATCAAATCCTTTTTTCTTCATGAGAATGAATTATATTTCCATCCTTTTTTTTGTCTAGTGCTTAGACTTGTCACAGAAAGGAGCTGACAGGCAGAGGGCACTTTGCTGCTGTGTTTCTCTGGCTGTAATTGAATTATGTCCTTATGAAGTAACTGATGGAAAAGAATCTCTGCTCCTTGTAATCAACAGGTGCCACACTGAGTGCATCTCATGGATGGAATCTCCACAAACAGATTGTAGGCACTGGGGGGGTTCTTTTGTGGTGCTTTTATATAATCTCATATTACTAGCAACTTCCTCCAGAGATTACTTGTATATAATTTTCTTTTGCTTCTTAAACTGGCTATTAATACAGATGTGCATCACTTTGAAGTACAGAAGAATTTAGTTCCATATGAACATTGAGTTAATAAACTTGTGTTCTTGACTTTGAAATTAATTCTACCCCCTAAAACCCCCGAACTTCTCTTCTGTTTACTAGCAAATAGTAGGATCTCAGTTGCTCACATGTCTCAACAACGTCACCCTACAGCTGTTGGCTGTGGCCAGACTTGGGGGCCAACCCAGTGCCTTTGCTGGAGCTGGCTGGCTGTAACCTGAGGTCAGAATTCAAAGATGGGTTAAGAATAGCAGTATAGACTTTTATTTCCTTCCATGAGACATAGCAGTAATACAATGAATATTAGTTATGTTAATGAAGGCATAAATTGTGTGCAATCAGATTAACCTGATTCTTGTGGTGAAGTATACAAGAGTATTTGAAATGTAATAGATGCTTTTGGAGTATGTGTGACTTTTAAATAAGAGAAATGGGTGCATAGGCAGTGACTGCAACTCTCCTGTTACTTGTTCTACACTCCTGAATTAAAGATGCAAATTATTCTGCATATGCCTCCTTGGAAATATTGAGGGATGGTGACTCATTAAGTGTTTTCTGAAGAGAAAACTTTTCAGATTAGGCAACTGTCAAACACATTGCATCTCTCTTGAAGGAATTAGCAAAAAAATTTGCTTTCACTTGTGTATTTTGCTGCATTTTTGATCAAGGAAGGAGAAGGGGAATTGTAGGCATGTGCCAAAAGTATGCAAGCTGAGTGAAACATCCTGCCAGCTGACCAGAGGCTTTCTCTCATCCTGCTGGATGTGCATTAGTAAAATCAATGCAAATATATTTCTCATGCAATTCTCTCTTGTAGCTGTGATTTCTGTAATTTAGCTGACTGTAACACCAGAGAAATTAGAAAATAAATTGGCTGAGGGAAAAGCTCTCATCACAGGTAGGTGTTAGATAAAGGACAGGTGCAGCAGAAAGAATCCTTGGACCATGATCTCCAGACAGTGGCTGTCCTTTGTACTCACCCCTATTGAGTCACAGAGCTGTTACATTTTCCACATTGCTCACTTTGAATCTGCTGTAGTTTGGCCTGTAGGAGGAGTAAATGGATGAATGTACCAAAATAAGGAATTTGATGTATTTTGTGTTTTATTACAGGAGAAGTGATTTCAGGTTATGCACAGAAAACAGGAAGTTTCACTGAGATAAACAAGCTTGGATTACATCAGAAATATAAAATATTGATGTGGCTTTATTCTAGGGGTTATTCTGGATCCCCTAAGTAAATACATGATATTCATATTAAGATATTTTCTTGATAAAGATAATGTTTGGAATTGTTTCTGTTATATATAGTGATTCAAAAGACTCTATTTTGTTTGTTGTTTTCACTGGAAGAAGCCATAGATGAGCTCTTATGCTGCTCTCCTCTATTGATAGCAAAGTACAGAGGTTAAAATAACCTTTTGTGAATTCAAAGAGAAGTTGGTTTAGATTAAATCCAACAGCAAAAAGCTGTCAGATGAACATTGCTAATTGAGTCAAGATTGGGAACTAGCAGGAATTTATTTGCCATGTTCAGAGAAACAACAATTTGCAGGTATTTGTATACTCTGTAACATCCAAGATTTTTTACAGACACTCCCAAAAGTCCACGCAGTTTATTGCACCATGGTGTAGATGCTTCTTTTAGTTACTAGCAGAGTATCTCATCTATCTTTGTTTAATAGATAATCCAAGTTTTATCCAGCTGAACAAGGCCTTATTAAATTACTGTCCTGGTTAGACAATTACTATTGATTCAGTTTTCTGGGGTGTGCAAGTCTATGAAGTGGCTCCCTTGCTGTACCTGCAGTGTATTAATCAAGTTTTCTGGGGTGTATAGGCCTGTGACTCTTAACTCTCTCCAGATACCTTTCTTGTTCTATGATATCTAATTCATCTCTAGTTATGTGACAACCATTAAACAACTCTTTATTGAATGTTATTCTTTGGTTGTTAAGTTCTCTAAGGGGCATGGGTCCATGGAGTTCCTTTCTGCAGGTGCAGTGAGACAATTTCTCAGGGTTTTCTGCAGACACTCAGCAAACACAGATCTAAATCAAAACCAGATCTAATCAAAATTAAATGTTCCTTAACTAATTAAACATAGTTCATTATAAAGTTTTTAAAGGGAGTATGTTTCACTTTTATTTCCATTTAGCAGATCTGCTCCTGGGTAGTGTTTTGGGAGAGAACTGCATGAGGGAAATGATTTGGAGCTGGTTGGCAGAGTGAGGACCTTGAAATAGTGCTTGGCTTTGGCTGTGATGGCACAGTAGGACAGAGTGGGTAGAAACTTGAGTGCATGTTTTGCTGAGGATTATATGTTTCCTAAATCTGTTGCTGCTGCTGGAAGAAAACAAATTAGCTTGTTTTGAATTTTTATCTTTACATGGCTTCAGCTTTTTCTTTCATTGGAGCTGTGCTAAGTTATGCTTTTGATACTGCTGCAGATGGCAAATAAAACTCAATTAGTCAAACCACAATCTTTTGAGATGGTTCCCTAATTTGCTAATGGCATGGAGTTTTGTTGCAAAGCAGGCATGCATTTGTGTCTTTGTGTTAAACTGAACCCTAAGCTTCACTGGGGGAAACAGACCAATAACCCATTTCCTCTGTGAAATATTCATTACTGCCTATTACTGTCTGTAAAACATAGCTGGAAGATTGGCTGGTTTGGAAGTAGTTATCCATTATCTGATTCTTCCAAAATACTGCTAGGGTACTACTTTAGGGTAGACTAAATATAATAAAAGTACTCAGAATTGTGTTACATCACCTTTTTTTAAAAGGCCTCAAAAAGAATATTGTTTATAGATGACACTGTATTACTGGTGTACTTAGAGGTGATGTGAGTTTCCCTGAAAGCTTGGTTATCCCCTGTAATAACTGAGAAATTTTCAGTTTTAGAATTGTGGGATAATATATTGGTTTGTATATCTGATCTTTTTTTCAGGTAATAGTGAAATCTGTCTGTGAATAGCCCAGACCTTATTCAGCCTGAAATAATTACTTGAGTAACTGCAAGGAGAAAATAAGGAGCTCTGTCCCAATCCAATGAAACATCATCTTTGTTATTGGTTCCATGGAAACCTGGAGGGCTATTTACATGCTAAGGTTATCACGAGTTAAGTGCTTTCCTGGATTGAGAATTCTTTTGCATCTTTATTGAAAATCCACTTAAAAAACAACTGGATCAGTCTTGTTGCCATTTTGGCTCCTAAAACAGGTTTTGCAGTGCTGCTGCTTTTGCTCTACTAATGCTGAATATCTTTTGCACTGCTTTTATTGTTCTTTGTGACTTGAAGTGAACCTGATTCCTATTTTTTTTCTACCCTTTTACAGTGAAATGCTTTGCTTACACTTAAAGAACAATAATATTGCTGACATTGTCAGTGCAGGGAACTTTTTTGATGTTTACATTCATCTTACATGCTGAATAAGATCACTACCACTTCATATGGCCATTGAGTTTTTAAATTCTGTCAGGTAGGAGAGTAAATCTGCATTTTAAATCATCAGCTGAGATGATTTCAGCTTCCATTTGAATTTGGTAGAGCTGACATTTTTAAAATCCACTTTAGTCCTCAGATGCTTCAGGATAGTTGTCATTCTTTAGGTTCAGGTTAAGATAAAAATCATGTTTGACAGAAACATTAGTTGTGTTTGGGGCAGAGGAAAAGGGGGAACAGATGAAAAGAAAGAATGTTTTCTACTGTGCTTCTTAAAGACAACGTTTTACAAGATTAATGTGTAAATAGTGTAAATACTTATTCTTACATGTTGAGCTGCTAGGGAGTTGAGCAGCTGTTTCACAATGCAAATTCAAAGCATAAGTGGAGTTCCTAGTCAAGATTTCTGAAGGGTATATGTGCCCTCACCTGTGATTAATGCTGGGCCTGAGGCTGTGGGATGAATCCAGCTCCCACTAAAGACTTTGATCAATGTGTTTATTTAAGTGAGTGTAGTAATTACTGCATCTGGCTTGCTTTAGGAATGAGGTTTTTTGTATCTGTAAATCATATCTATAGAATAGAGGCTGTTAGCTGTTTCTGTAATACAGAAGGAACATCTTTAATGGAAAGTTGTGTGATGGGAAGGTGTATTTGTTTGTGGTTGGGGATTTTTTGGAAGGGGTGAGGTAAAGGTGATCTGACCCTGCCTCTGGAACAGAATTAATCATTCTTCAAGTTGTGTTACCTGACCTTAGCAATTACTCACAGTCAAACTTTGTTTCATGACCTAAAGGAAAACACAGCAAGATAAAATCTGTGGATCCCAGTAAAACCTCTTAAGAATTTGTGTAATAATATTTTACATAATCCAACTGCCTAAATGAGAGCTTGTGAGTGGCTCTGAGTGCATGATGTAGAGATGCCTCACAGCTCTGAAATTACTTCTCTTAAGGGGTGAGTGAGTAACTAAAATATAGTCTTGAGGTCAACTGACTTAAATTCATTCTGCAGCAATTCTTATTCTTACAGGTACCTAGAAGAATAGAAATGCAGGAAATTGCTTATCTGAATTGATTCTGTGGAATCTCATAAACCCTATGGGTAAATCTTTATTCCAAGATAACAACATATGAGGGATGGTAAAAATAGTATTGAATAAGCAATGAAGGTATAACATGGGCAGATACTCTAGTTTCTTGTGTTGGATAAAGTTCATATGACTATGAAATCCATTTTTTGGCAGGGATATTTTCTCATGTAGGAGCAACAGTTGCCTAGCTTAATTCTCACCTCCTGTCTTGGCTTTCTGGAATGAGTTGAAAAAGCTTTGTTGGAGACATGATTGGAAATTATCTTGTTCTTTCCTTGCCATTACCTTCAGCTGTTCTGTAGCATTGATGACTTCAGGTGAGCAGATGCATTTTGTCTTCTAAGATTAGGCATCTCAAAATCCATGTATTCCTTATCCTGAGCTCTGTAAATGCAGGCTGTAGGTATGAAAAACCATAGGATTTATCTTTTACTTGAAACCTGCTTTGCCCAAGAACCTGGAAACATCTGAGAGTTGGAGGGGGTACACCAGGCAAAGCTCACACAGTTTGGTGCCTGAGCTGGCTCATTCCCAGCTAACTGGAAATCTAAAAAAACTGGGCAGTGCTTTATATCTCACTTTGCTGTGTGCTATCAGTGATATTCTCATGGACCCCATCCTGTTGGTGGAGGCTGATACAAGGACAGCCTGTCTCTTAGAGCTGTAAAAAAGGCTTTTGTGTCACTCACAAGGTAGCTTTTTATCTCTGGGATAATGTAAAAAAATATAAAATCTCAGAACCAACAGCAAATGAAACACCCAACCCAAAGCAGAAAAAGGCAAGTGTTTTTTGCCCAGACTCTTTTCTTCTAGTTAAGAAACTGTACTTTGATCACACTGATATTGTGCCAGATTTTTGTCTGTGGGTGGCACTTCATGCACGCTCTTCCCTTGGAGCCTGGAGAATGTTCTTGGAGGCTGCAGCTCTTGCCAGTGCAGTAGATCAGTCTGCTCCTTGGACTGTGGGGTCTCCTGTGCCCACCTGAGGAGGCACATCTCTGAGCTGCTTTAGGTTCAGTCACTTGTTCTTCCTAGGAACACTTCTTTTGGGAATGTAAGCAGTGGAGCCAGTACCCCCTCCTCTATCTGTGTGCTTCTTAGTGCACCCATGGCCAAGGCAGCAGCTGAGAAGCAGGGGACTGACAAACGTCCCAGGCTGGCCTTCCTCCCCTGGCAGAGGTAAGGCTGTGCCCTCTCTTCCTTTAGCACTAAGATATGCACAGAATTTACCTGTAGCATTTTGGATTCAGAACAATTGGTATGATTTCCGAAGTCATACATAGAGCTATTTTTTATTAAACTGCCTAATTCACTGAAGTATCAGGCTGTTTTTGTCATCTTATTTCTTTAGCATCTATCAGTAAAGAAAATAATTTTCTTTGTGTTATCTTTTCTGCAATTTTTCAGAAAGGTCATTCAGTCAGGTTTGGTGCTGATGGCAGCCACATTTCACAACTGCCTTTTTTTCCCCCCTCCTACTTGTGTCCCTAGAGCTGGTCTGTAGCTGAACAGAAGGCTGATAATTCCCTACTGAATTTCCAGGACTGCTGAATGAATAAATTGTGTAGGGGAGTGAGTGGGAGGGAAAACACTTTTTCTTTGTTGTGGCTTTTTTTTTTTAATGAAAAATGTGTTCTTTAAAATAGTGAAGCAAATAACTATAGGAGTGAGCAGCACCAACTATAAAATGGGCTTGAAATGTGCAGGATATAATGTCCAAGTATAATGGCTGTTCTGTAGATAAGCCATATGATTTTTTTTTTCTTTTTCAAAAGAAGTTAAAAGCGATCCGTGCTTAATATATGCATGGAAAATAATCTTTAGTATTTCATTAGGCTACTTTATATTGCAGGCTGTCAACTTGGACAAAATCCAAGCAGGGAGGGGAGTTCTTAAAAGCAGCCCTTCCCCTGCCTCCCTCCCCCATCTCAATGAAGCAAAAGATCCCACTACTTTAAATGTGCTTGCATGCTCTCACTGCAGTAAATACCCCTGTTTATAATTGCTACATGTGCATGCATATCCATGCATAACACTATCTATGAATATTGAGAAGTATTCCTTGCCATTGTCATAAAGCAACTATGGCATTTCAGCTTGGTTTTCTTTGTTTTTTGGATGCTGCTGATGTATACAGGGAAACCAAAAAATATTCCTAAACCTTGAAGAATCTGATGCTGTCAATTTGATGCTCAGAAAATACAGGCTGTGCAGGCATGAAACCTCCATGGAATACTAGGAAAGACATTTTGGAATAATAGGTAGAAAGGGATAGGTGATTCAAATCAGCTTGTTTAGTCAGGGAAGATAAATTCAGTCCCAGACCATTATGGAAGATATTGTGAATAAACCCAGAGGGTATCTGCAAAAGGAAATGAGATGTTTTCTGGCTGATAGAGTAAGCAGAGTAATTAAGTGTGAAAGTACACAAAGCAGCTTGAAAATATAATTGATGGGTCTCTAACTGGCTCCTAGCAAGGAAAGTAGGGATGGTAAATGGAAAGCAAAATACCTGATTTTCTTTTTTTTTTGTAAAAGATGTTTTGATTTTTAGTGTTAAAATGACAGATTGCAGGTTCACTTGCCCAATATGCTGACACTGTGGGCATTTTTTATGTGATCATTTTCCACCTGACCCTGATATGGGGTGCAGTTTTAATGTAGGGGAATGATCACCTTTGTAGGGGTTTTTTATTTTACCTAGTGTGCTGTGAGATTCCAGACTTCAGTTTCAGCTTCATACCAAGTCCTTGGCATGCAGGAATTGAAAGGCATTTCATCAGTAAAAGCAGAGAATTGGCCTGCAATTGTTAGAAATGTGCTTAGAATTACTGAGTGTTTTTCTCCTTTTTTTTTCCCTTCTCATATGTTTTGAGAAATGTGGTCCTTCAGGGCCTATTTCCAATAGGCTAAAATGAATGTTGAAACCTAACCAGCCTTGAAACTGAATTTCCTTTAGCTGTCTGTGTCAGCACCTTGTGTGCTTATGAGAAGCTGCCTAGCTCCCCATCTCTTTGAAGTGTTGAGGATGCTTTTGTAGATGAAGAAATGTGACTTTAAATGTTTGAGCCTCATTCCTTATTTTGCCTCAAAAATCATGAGTGACCTATGCTACAGAGGGATCTGGTGTAAAGAAGCAGTTCAGGATATTTCCTTCAGATGCAGTTTTAGAAGGGGCAGCAGCTTTGTTCAATAAAATTGATCAGGCTGTTAGGGTGCACAAATCTGCTGCTGTCTCTGCCATGTCAGGAGATTAATTGCTATTGCCATGGAAGAGCCTGTGCATCCTGGACAAGCAGTTTGCTCTGCTCACAAAATGGGTGTTAGATGTGTTCTTAGTGAGAAAATTGGGAAGGTAAATATCTGGCCTCTGTAAATTCAGTGCACCTTTCTTTTGAAGTCAAAGCTCATTTGGGGTTCTTACAGTACTGTGTATCTAATCCAAAACTAGGATTAGTCTTGCTCAGAGCAGATACCACAGGAATGAGAAAGGCAAGGATCTCTGTCTGTTTTGCAATACTGAGGTTCATTTCTTCTCTTCCCTCCCATCTCCCGTTTCCTGCTGATTTGTTTGTTATCCTTCCTGCTACCTTACAACTGATACAGATAATTTCCCATGGGACCAGGAGATCTGGGTTCTCCTGCCATGGTCACATGTGCTGGGAAGAAATTTGGGCCAAAGCTATTGATCCTTGTCCATGTGGAGATAGAAACAACAGTCAAAATGTATATATTCAGCCAAGCAGCCTATTTTTAAAAACAGATAATTTATTTGCAATCCTAGTGAAGAAAGTGAGGCACATCTATAGCTGGCACCCCTGTTAATGGGTTCAGGCTTTTGGCATTAACTTCTTTTTTGCCTTCTACAAATATACTTACATGGGTGTGTGTGTATATAAATACAACACTGTAGTAGCATTATCTAGTATTTAATCTAATGATAGTTTTTAGGCTCTAATTTTGTGGCTACTGAAGATATGGCAAAGACTTGTGATAAAACATTTAAGTATGAAATATTGCTTATTTTTGCCCCGTTCTGCTTTCTTCATGACAGTAAGGTATTGCCTTCTTGGTGAGCTATTTGAAATGAAAATAAAGTAATCTAATGCAAGAGAAATTTAGTGAAAAAGAGGCTGCTATTTTATAGAATAATGTCCAAAGTTCAGTGATGGAAACTGATTTTTGCTTATTCTACCTGTTTCAACCTAGTTTTTGGGAAGCTTTGTAGTTTCAGCACTGTCCTTCACAATAAACTGAGTGAATGTCACCAGTGCTGGCTTTTAACACACACTGTCATCTCTGATCTTTCAGGGACCTTTGTAAAGCACTTTGAGATTGCTCTAATGGGACCTCCTTATTATAGGTAGTCTCTTATCTCAAAACACTTCTAGTAATGTAATAACAGTAATGTACTGTTATTAACATAAAGGTTTCTTTCTGGTTCAGCAGAAATAATAGGGCAAGCACCCCAGCCATCACTCTCTGTCAGTGTTTTAGCAGCTTAAAATCTAATTAGTTCATCTCAGAACTGCTCTCTGTAGTAGGGCTTTGCCAATTTAAGTTCTGTGTACAGAAATGCACTAACCCTTATGGTTTGAGTAATAGTCACAGATGACATGCATGGTACTTTGGGGGAAAATCAGGGATATTTTCTGCAAATTGTGAGGCTATTTCAGCAGCATTAAAATTGGCTGTATAATTTTACTGGGTTTTTTTCTGCCTACTGGGACCACAGCTGTTTCAACAGAGACTCACAATAGCATTTCTGTCTTTTTGATATGTGATTTACCCTCAAAGATTTGTGGATTTTTCTGAAGTATTTCAAAAAGTCAGTAAAAATACACAATTGCAGCATCAACTGATGTCGTAAACACACAAAGTCCTTACCAAGTAAAATTTTTTTGTAATTAGAGGGAACATAGAGTTTCTGGCTTATTTTCTTTTTAAGCAAAATGATTTTTGCTATATCACTTAAAAAGAGCATATAACTATTCCTTTAGTGTGTAGACACTTGTAATTTGCTGTCAGTGTTGTTAATAATCTTTACAGCATGTGTCTAGTTAAAAACAGGCTAAAAACTTATTTTTTGGGACTGCCCTTAACAGAAGTTGCACATCAAATGAAGCAACCAGGTTGAAAACGTTAACTCTGCCATATCCTATTTGATAATTTGAACAACAAAATCCAAGTGTATGATAATGGTATCACCTCTTTTGAGAACTAAGGAAATGTTTACACAGCCACAGATTGTCAAAATGAGTGTGGGGAAAGGATTTGGATTTTTTTCCCTTTATCAGATCCCAGACTCTTCAAAGTGAAAGGTTAATGTGTTTTTCCACATTTAAAAGAATGAAGTGTCCTAGATAGAGAATGGTTTCTGCTCCATTTTTAGAGGGGAAATATTAACTAGCATTAACCTTTCCAGGAAGCTTCCAAAATAACAACAGAGATGAATTACTTATGAATGCCCAGTTTGAAACCAGATTCCAGAGGACTTGATATTTAGAAAGCACTGACTGCCTGGCTTTTAAAATTCAAAGGCCTTTGAGGCACAAAGTAGATACTTGCTGCTCTTTGGAAAATGTTGGGTATTGCCTTCTCTTCAGTGCTGAAAGCCATTATCAAAATGATGTGGTGATGTATAAAGCTGTGATTGCTGTGGTACCTACTTAGTGTATAAATTAGGCATTGGTCGATCTCCACCATCCTCCTGACCCTATGAACACCACATTCCTGTCAATATGTTATAATTTATTCATACTGAAGTGATATCTGTAAGTTTCAGCTATCTGAGGAGGAAGAAGAATTTTTGCTGGTTAATGAATAATTAACTTAGTCGAGTAGTGGAGAGAGGACTGATGCACACAGAGGTGATGCAAAATGAGTGTGGTTGCAGAGGAAGTTTTCCTGCATTTACAATACAGTTTCTTATTTCTTTTTTGCTTAACTTGTAACTCCTGTCTCACTTTTGAGTCTCTTCTGTGAAACTCGTGGATAACTGATTTCTACATGGAAAGCATTCTTTGCTGTTGAATTATCTTAATATCTCAGCTAAAAGATAGGCTTTTGAGGATAGCAACAGTGTCAGATTATGATATTAAACTGTTACTTTCAGTTAACTGGAATCAACTCAGTAGTTACCAGTGTAGGTTCTTCAGTGTTAAATTTATAAAAAGAGAAAGGTTAATGAGCTTTATATAGAAATGTTTTTAAAAGGCCAAGACTGCTCAGAGATGAAGCAGTCTGTAGGCTGGAAGAGACTGTTGTATCAATTTTCTCAATTTGCTATTAAATACAGGCAATAAAATTTCATAGTAATTTTTTAATATTGAATTTAAAAGCTTATGTCTGAATAATGTGGTCATAGTGATTTAGCTGCTAGTCAAACTGTTTGTGGAAAGGTTTAGGGCTTGTTCTATTGGATTTGGGACTATTCTGTATATTTAGGGTTCAATCTCCTGCCTGCTGCAGCACTGACCAGACCGCAGAGCTGCGTGTGATGCAGAGCTGCTGCCTGAGCTGCTTTCTGTAATAAACTGCAGTCCCTCCAGCTCTGTTAGGTACCTGTAGTGGCACTGTGGGGCTTGACCAGTGGTGAGTGTATATCCACTTGCACACTCCCACCTTTCTGTTTCTTTTGGGTTGGGCACTATTATTACCCAATTTGAGTAAATCACAGAATCTCTTGTATCAGTTATAGTAGATTATCACTTGAACAGGCTCTTCTTCATCCTTTTGGAAAAAGCATACAAAAACTCATCTCAGTCTTCCTGTAAAATGTTTCAATCTTTCAGAAATTATCTGCAAGTTCACCCAAGAGACCTCCTTATATCTGCTGGGGTAATGGTCACCTCTAAAAGGTGACTTCATCCTTCTTACACTGTTAGTTTAAAGCTGTCTTCATTTTAATTATGTTCCCTCTTGTTTTTGAGCACAAATGCAGCTACAGTTCCCAGCAGTCACTTTTTTGTGAAGAGCAGTAAGAAAATGTAAGTAAGAGATCTGAGGGATGTACAGCATTTAGGCAATCTTGCTATTATGGCCAAGCCTTTAAAGCACTTCAGGACTCATCAAGTCCATCTTATTAGCTCATTCTTAGTTATTGGATTAGCTTGCATTTCTGAATTGAGCCCAACCCTGTCATCTATTTTTCTGGTTCCTTGAGCAATTTGGTTTTGATCTGTATTTCACCCTTCCATTGCAAATCACTCATGTCTCCCTGTTTAAATGCTTAACAAAATTTGGTACAGTTCTAATTAGATTGGCATCTAGTTTTATTTCAGTAATAATTTGCTCATTTCTGCTTTGCTCATGATCCCTGTCTCTCTGTATTTAATAATATGCTCTGTCACAAAGTTTTTGCATTTGGGTTATTTGTTCCAAAGGTGTGTGGGGAGAGCATGTATGCTGTAAAGTCCTGCGAGATGTGATGCACCTTAGGTGTTGCTGTTCTAGCTCTTTAAATTTCCTTCAACTTCTGTGGCTGTGCTTCTAACTGAGGATTTATTTTGCCCTTTTTCTGAGACAACAAGAGGAAGGATGGGGACCTTTCAATCTGTGTTTTCAGGATATTACTGGTCAGGTTACCATCCCCTGGGTAATTTTGTCATGCTCTGTCATGTAGATTACTTGAATGTTTCCAACTACCTTGCAGTGAAACAGTGAAAGCAAAAGTTTATAACTAGTTCCTTCTATCAAAGCAGAAATGACAAATGGGCTTTTCTTTATTTGTTTCTTGTTTGTTTTGGTATTTTTCTATCCCTTCTTTTATGCAGGGGTAGTCACAATACAGTTGAAAAGTTTGGGTTTCTTTCAGAGGTGTGATAGACAAAGAAGGTGGCCAGTCACAGGGTGACCTGAGTGACCTCTTCAGTCCATTTGAGGGACTTGGCCAGGTCCCTGCTGAAACAGGCTGGTAATTCATGTGCAGTGCTGCTGTTTCTTGGAGAGATTGAGTAACATGTTCTCAGGTATTTAACTTCCCTTCTTCCACAGCAAGGAATTAGTGTTGCTAGACAGACTTGCTGTCATTGGTGACCCCTCTGAAAGAAAGCTAATTACTTTTTCATTAGAAATGCACTTCTCTGTGCCACCATTTGACATCTTTTATGTAGGAAATCCTTTCAGAAATGTAGGTTACAACTGAGACTCACTGAGTTTTTAATAGTTGTTACAAAAGTTTGATCTAGTCTTCTTGTGAAATACGAAGTTGTGTTTTGTGTCAGGTAAATAAAGGTTACTGTGTAATTGTAATCATGAAATGTGTGGAACACAGCCATGGGACAGTTATAAAGATAAGTTCTATTAAACAACCAAGGAAAGCAAAGCATGGAAGAAGGCCTTTGAACCAATCTTTTGCTTACAATTAACTTTTATAAGTCTTAATCTGTTTTGTAATAAGAACCTTTGAATTATAGCTTTAGAATGTTGCTTTGTATTAAGGATTATTTAAACTGTAGCTTTAGAATGTATAAAGGATTTCAACAAAAGAGGGAAGTGAACCTATTCCAAACTCCTAACAGAAACAGGGAAAACATCCTGAAAAAGGAAGATGGATATCAATGTCGCTGATTAATGACTTCAAAAAGGGAAGCTGGACATTACTATCATAGATTAATGGTCCTAGAAAATAGAAGCTGGACCCCACCATCTGGGATACACATCCTGGGATACACATCCTGGGATGTACATCCTGGGATATTGAAGCCTGGAATAGATCACAATAGAGTATAGAAATTGGAAAGGAACCAAACATCACCATCATAGATTTACGATCCTGAAGTATAGAATTGGGACATAAAAAATTGGAAATAGAAACTGCTGAGAAAGGTTATGAATATGCATGAATATGAGTATGAATATGATCAATAAATACCAGCAAGCCCAACAATCAGTGTAGTTGGAGGGAAAACCCCCACCACGGTACCCAGCACTGTTTTTGCTCATACATTACCGTATTAATAAATTGAATTACTGCTTGATATATTGGCTGAGTCAAGCTTCTCATTTCTAACATTCTGCCTAGCATGGGGCATATAAAACCTTGCTCTATATTGAGCACATAATCTCAGTCTGAATAGAAACAAATTTTATGCTGGTATCACAAGATGAAATCTTCCCAATTTTTCTGTGGTTTTCAGTGGCTTTTGTTATGAGAAGCCCAGTCCAACAGAGCATTCAACAAATGGCATAACAGTGTTTCTACACAAAATATGTTATCTTCTTACTCTGACCTTGACAAAACCCCAGACCTTCCTCTCTTACATTTCACTGAAGTTAAAAGCTCATATCCCTGTTTTTCTCCAGATACACCTATTCTTTGACAGTTGCTGTGTGCTGTCATTCTAATATTTGTATTCTGTGCTGCATTGCCAGGGTCAGCAATGAAACGTGATTATCTTGGGATCTAATGAAATAGTTTCCTGCCTCCTGTAATTCTCACTGTGGCTCAGACATTTAACCTTTTCACCCATTGGGACTAGCCTCATAATAAATATACTGCTATAACAGCAGAGCTGTCTCCATTGTTTGCTGTATTTCCAAGAAGTCAGATATTTTAAACACTTGAACATTTTGTTGTTCTTTTAATCCCCTCACATTATGGGGTTTTTTTTGAGCACAGCCTAATAAACCTGGTATGTGTTCAGTGTGAGTCTTAGTATCTACATGAGTTTTAAAGTCATAAATTGTAGCATACCAGGTATTGTCTGGAAGAATTTTAAAAGGCAGGAATTCAAATATTTTCTATTATACTACATCATTGTTTCTCTTTTTTTGCTGATTTCCATTATCTTTATCATCTCTCTGTCATTAGAATCTGTGGTGGGCTTTACCCTAGACATGGCTGTGATGAGGTTCTGGATCCTTGATTTTTTTCTCCCCTTTGTGGCTGTTCCTGTGATGTCTCTGGGTATGGTTTCATCATGTGCCTGTGTTTCTCATCTGTGAGATGCCAGTGCTGGAACATGCTACTACCAAATAGACCTGCATGAGTTTACTTGGAGCATGTTAGTAAAAATGGATTGAGTAACCCTAAAAAAACCCCATTGAGTTGCTATTTTCAAAGCAGTTTTAGAGTTTTGGACAGTCTTCTAAATAAAAAACAAGTTACCAAAAATTGGTAAAAAGAACTCCTTAACACTAATGTAGCATTAAGAAGCAGGAATTCTTTATTCAATGCTGGATGCATGAGGGGATATTGCCTCTGTAGTATTGTGCATGCTGAGGCCAGAAAGGCTCCTGTTCCTGTTCATTTTTTTTTCTTGGAATTCTGTCCTAATTGATTTCTTTTCAGAGATCTGGCACTGTAAGTCTGAGTTCTCCATATTGATAGCCTTTTAAATTTGCATTAGGACAGAAATGTATGGTAACTTTATAATTAAAATTTATGAAAAATAGTTAATTCTGTTCTTTTGGCTGTGATTTTTTCTTCTAAGCTATGCTGAGTGTAGTTTGACTGAAATACCATCTACACAGATTTTGTATGAAGTTATCACTGTTTTTAGAAGTCTGGCTTACAGATTCCCAACACTAAAGGTTGTTGCAACTATATTTTGACTCAAGGGAATATCTATAAATCTATTGCAAAAGAAATATGTGGTTTGATGACACTGTATTTTTACTTAGTGCTTCTTTTTCCAATGATGTGTGTTCCCTACAAATTAACTCATAGACATGCTGCAGTTCAGAAATTCAAGTTTAAGACTAACAGAAAAGAAACCATCAAATCTCTCAGGAATTGTCTCAAAGTGGGAGTCAATAGGGAGCTCTTTGTCCTCCTCAAATGTAAAATACTTCAATTGACTACATATCTTTCCAATGTGGATTTTTCTGACACTTTCAAAAAGCTCTTTGTACAGCAATGAATTGAAAATGAGCATCCCTATAGCAAGCTGCATCCCAGTCAGGTGTCATGTAGTAGTATTTTTTAATCTAAAGAGTCATCAGCTATGATACAGTATAAATTGCAAATGTAGATTCGGAATGCTTTTTCAATAATGGAAGTGTTTCACAACTCAGGGTATGAGAAGATAACAGTAAATGGAAATTGCTTACCACTTGTTTTGCACTGAGGTGATCCTGGTTCTTTTGGGATCAGGTAGGAAATATAAACAGCCATTGGGATCTAAGTTATCCAATGACAGATGGGAATTATAGTGAGTGATAGCAATCTTGTATCCCTCCTGGTGCTGGGACCTGCCTGCTATGGCATTGGGTGAGTTAGGATGGCACAGAACGTCCTGTGTCCCTTCCCTCCATGGTCAGTGTCACCAGCCTTTCTGTTCACCTGGAATTCTTAGAGGGTCTTGATCATAACACATGTTCATCCATCACTGATAGTGGTCAAGTTTGGAAGTTGGGCTTTGCTTTGAAAATTCTCTTGGATGATTTGCTCCACTATCTTCTGTCAATAGAATGATAGCTCTTGTACAGGTGCATGCAATATTTCAAGGACATGACCATACATGCACATAGACTTAAAATCGAGTATTTATTGTACATATGCACTTTGTTTTTGCCTGCTCTAATTATAATATTGTGTAGAGCAGCCACACAGTATCTGAGCATGCACAGGAACAGAAGTGGTGGTTGGTTTGCCATGGCAGGCTGGTGGGATACACCACAGGGACCACACACATGTGAAAAGGAAGAAAAGTTGTGTGTCACTGACTCCAGACTGCAGTTTTCCGGTTTCACCACTCACTACATCACTGGAGAACGAATTAAAACTTGTGAATTGTGAGGTGTGCTTTCAACAAAGTACTCACTGTGTTACCTGCCCAGTGAGCCAGTGTAGTTCTGATAACATGAAGAGGTCTTGCTGTGGGTCTCTATGGTTAGAGACTTTTTTTAAATTTAAGAAAAAGCCAAATCCCAAGTGAGGAAAACTATTTGTCCTTCTGGAGACCTTATGGAGTGTGTAGGAATTGCTGATTTTGCAAAATGAATCAGATGTCTGATGTCCTCCTACCTGCACTCCTTTTTTTACAGATTTCATTCTTTCACACTCTTGTGCATTCTTACTCTCAAGAACTAATGCATGTGTGTGTGCACAGGTGGTCACATCAGGAGCATTTGTGTGATATGGGACAGGGGACATCAAGTTCTTAGATTCTTACTGATGGCTGTGACAAACTACTTTTGTGCATTAGGAATGGATGGCGGGTGTGCATCATATTTCATTTCATTCCTCCAGAGGAGTGCATTTCACAGTTGTCTCTTTCTGGATACTTTATGGCTCCACTCCTGTTCTTCATTATCTTAACACCTCATCTTTGGGTCAGCTTGTTCTTCCTTTTCTTTTATTTGAAATCACATCTATGATACTGTAGCAAATAACTGCTGACTTTCCTTTTAACCCCTGTCCTGCTGTTTCCTTTTGGTGTGCGTGTGAGCTCATGTGCAGACATGTATACATGTCCTTTTATTCTTCATTGGTACTGTTGTTAATTGTTTTGCTTTAAATCTCTGTAGAAAAGCAGGAAACCATCCACCTCCATTTGTAGGAAGGTTGATATTTGCATTCTGCTGTTGCAATCGTGCAAGTGGCCATCAACCCCTGCTGTGATGCATTCCATGACAGTTTGCTAAGTACCAAGTTCAGGGACGTGTGAAAGCTTCCTTTCTGGAAAAGAAAGGGACAGCTCCCCATCCGGCGCCGGGGCAGGTTTAGGCAGCCAGCTAAGCACTCCCTGGCTGGCTGCTGACTGAGGTGTTCTCCTGTCTGTGCCTCTGGTCCTCTGCTCTGCGGGCCACCAGCCACACTCCCGTGGATGGGTGGCAGGGGAGGAAGGGCTTCCCATTTCATGAGAACTGCTGTTATGAAAAGCAAGATTCTAGAGGGAGAATCATGGTGACACTGAAGTGGTTTGAAAGCATCTGTGAAAATAAGGTGGTTACTGAAAGAGCTGAGAGCAACAGGTTTTGCTGATTTTTGAAGGTTTGTTGTTGAAATGGTTTGTAATTTGCTGGCAACTTCCATGTGAGCAAATACAGTGAATCAGGAGCCAGAAATAATAAAGAAATAAAGAAATCCAGAAATAAATACCCAAAGGGAAAAATCTGGGCTTCACTGAAGCCAGTGAAATCTCTGGTTACTCTTTCCATAGAACTAGGTAAGTCATGGAAGCTCAATTTGCATAGGCTTCTGCAGTTATCTTACATCTGGGAAGATAGGTCACCCTGAGACAAAGCTGCTGACAAAGCAAAAGCATATTATCCTCTTAAACTTGTTATCCTTTGCAGATTGCTCACTGGGAGACAATA
The DNA here is from genome assembly GCA_013397555.1 of Urocynchramus pylzowi. Lineage (NCBI taxonomy): Eukaryota > Metazoa > Chordata > Aves > Passeriformes > Fringillidae > Urocynchramus > Urocynchramus pylzowi. The sequence goes on from VZRH01003997.1 coordinate 330,253, forward strand.
TATTTCACAAACTCTTAAACTTGTTATCCTTTGCAAATTGCTCACTGGGAGACAATATGTTTCACAAACGAGAGTTTTCACCATCAGGCAGTTTTATGTGTTTGGCAGTGTCAGGGAACAAGGCTGGCAACTACTTAAGATTTTGGACCCAACACAGGTCCATCCTATAAACATGCCTGCAACCCTGGATGTTGCCTCTGATTCCTGGTCTCATTGTTTTGTGTGTGGTTTTCAAATCCCATCCTCTCTGCAAATGACTTCCTCTGTGTTCATGCAGGAAAAGACAAGTAGTGAAGGGAGAGCTGAGCCCTTGAGCAAAAGCACTGGGGAAGCTGTGGCTGGACACATGGCTTGGGCTGCAGATTTCTTGCTTGTAAAGCCAAATCTTTGTTGGATGAGTGCCTTTTGCTTCTGTTGGGGTGACAAATGGGATCAGTCTGGAGCCCTGCTGCAGTTGGACATGTAGGTTTACAAATGCACAGCATGGGGCATGGTCTGTCTTCTTCAATTTCTCGTTGGGTTGGCTTGAGACAGACAGGTGTGGATGCAGCAGTGCTTGGAAGAGTGCCAGGCCATCCGCCTTCTCACGCAGCTGCCTGTCACACCTCCCTCTCTCCTCCTGAGTAGGTCTTCTGGCCAGCAGTGTACACTGAGTTCCTTTCATCACTGCCTCTGCTTTGGTTGGATAAATGGACAGGGCTTTTTTGAATTGGGTATTTTGTGTTTGTTTGGTGTTTTTTCTTCTTAGTCTATGCGAAATGAATTAAAGCTCTCTGAGGATTGCAGTCGGACAATTTATGGCAATCCCATCCTTTGAGTCTCACTTTTTTTGAGGTGGTTGAGTAGGCAAACTATTGTTGCTGTACCATGATTATCAGTACCACCATATACCTTAAAAACTCTCTCTGAAGACATGAGATTATCCAGCATTTGCAGTGAGCACCCAGCTGCAAGAGCATTCTGTGAAACAGCTGTGTGCACTGCATTGATCAATGCCAATGGAAGCATAAGGTTCCCCGTGGTAATTCTGTGGCTGGCAGCACTCTAATTAAACCTTCCTTTGAAAGTAAGTGAGAGATCTGTAATTTTGGCCTCTTGTTCTGAATGGCATGCTTTTATTTAGAGATTTTTCCAACTTTTTAGGAATTTCTGGAAATGCCTGAAGCAGCAGAAGTCTTTGGATAATCCTTCTCCTTTCAAACATTTCAAAATTATTGTTCTAAAAGTTAATGTGTGCCTCCTGTCAGCTTATACTCCATCTCCAGGAACTGGAATGTGGAGCTCTTTGCTTTCATTTCATTGTCCAAGGTACTTGCTAAGCACAACTCTGGTTTCCACATGCTGACATTAAGCAAGTCATGTGTGATCACAAGGGGAGAGTTAATTCTTATTAGCTGCCTGTGGAGTAATCAGAACTGCTGTGCTGGCAATTCACATAAAGAACTGCAGAGAATAGGAGTATAAGTGTAGCCAGGCAAATTAAGGCTTTAAATTGAATGAGCATGATTACTTTAGTAATCATATACAGAAAACATGTATTCTGTAAGTATAGTTGTTAATAAAATTCTTATTTTGGAAAATCTTTTTCTGCCCTGGCTGCTATAGGCCCAAGACTCTTCCCTTGTTACTATGAATTTGGCTTAGGCTGAGCCTTATTCTCAGGGTCAGATTTGTATGTCTGCTGCAATAAAACTGGTTGAGGGTGCTGGTGGCACAAGTAGGTATAACTCCAGGTCCCTTTGTGCTCTTGGCATTAAAACTTCCTATCTCTGTATGCTCCATTTAAATAATCAGATTTGTTTATTGCAGTAAAACCACATTGATCTTGCTTTTGGTCATCTTCAGTTTTAGGCTGGTGTTGAAGATACCTAAGGAAATGGCCAATCATGAGTCATGGCTCTTTCAGCTGCATGGTCCATGAGAAGTGTAGTGTCTACCAGTCCTTCCAGCACAGAGAGTTGCTCCCTGAATCATAATGGGATTTAGTTTGCAAAAGGTTCCTGAAGTTGATCTTGTCCATCACCTGGCTGAGGTTCAAAGTTCAGTGTTGTTCAGGGTTTTGTCCTAGACCCTGAGTTTGGGAAGTCTCCAAGGATGGAGGGTACACAGCCACTCTGGGCACTTATTTTGCTGCCGTGCCACTCTCAGGGTGGATTTTCCTTTGTTTTGTGTGTATTTGCTTGGTTTCAGATTGTGACCTTGTATCTTGCCCTTTTCCTGTGCACTTCTGAGAAGGGTCTGACTCGCTAGTCTATCCCCCTTCAGGAGCTTCACTAAGCAACTGGGTTGTTTTTATTACTCACTACCAGCACGACTTTGCTTAGACCATTCCTAAAATGCTCTATAAATGTGCTCTGACTATGGAATGTGAGTTTATGTATGGGGAGCTAATGTGAAATAACTGGAATGTCCCAGCAGGCTGGCAACTCTTAAAGAACTGGATTTTGGCATTAATTCTTTGCTGCTTTATCCAAGCAAGCACAGGAGAGAGAGCTACAATTATTTCAGCCATTTCATAGTTAGAAAAAGAGAAGAAAATCAGTTAGAAAAGGAAAAATTAAGTTTTTGTAAAAATGGGATTTTGATGCTCAGTGCAAATGTAATAAGGCCTCCATGGAAGGCTGTTTCATCTCTGCCTTCAGGCGTTTTTTGTTTAAAAAAAAATTAAAAATCTCTTGACAGTCTTATGTGCTTGTTCTGGTAGTGCTTCTATTAGTTTTAATTGAAATTTTGTAATAGCTGGATGTTGGTCTGATAGTAATTTGTGCAAAATTGTAAGCCACCTTATGTTTCATTAATAGGATATAAATTATTTTGTTTATAGAAATAATTTAATTATTTGCCACAGGAATTTTGAACAGAGCTGCTTTAGAATTACCAGCATGAAACTAATTTGTCTTGTTGTAGATAAGTGGTGCTTTTTGTTATAAGCTTCCCCCTTCTTGTGTTTTCCATGCCTGGAGGGAATGCTCAGGGCTAGGGAATTGAAATCCCCATCTAGAGTGCAGTTAAAGGCAATTAAATGGAAATTCTTATTCACTCCCCCTTTTGCTGGATTGCAGGTGAACAATGGATGTTCGCATTGAATGTTCATTTTCATGGTAGTGCTTTCTTCTTGTCTATAAATATTTCCTAACCATCACATTTAGGAGTGTTTTTGTTCCTTATTTATAAAAAGGCAGAGTGGTTGCCTGAGGCCTCACATATTGATGGAAATCAGCACACTGTGTACTGGGACTGCAGAAGCATGGCTGTGTCTGTAGCTGAGCTGAATATAAATTTCTCTGTGTTTTCTGAAGGCTTTGTTGATTAGCATCTGAGATACGAATTTCAAGAGGACTGTAGATACTGAAGGGATCCACTGAGAACAAACAGAAGCATCTGAGTTGTTCACTCTTTTAGCCAAATTGTCCTTGGGGAAAAGCCTATGAATTGTTGACATTTGTCCCACTGCTCTACATCAGTAAATAGACTCAGGATTAGTTATGTTTTCCATGTATCTGATCTCCTTAGCATTTCTGGCATGGGTAAAACCTCCATCGCCTTGGCTGGCAAGTCCCTTTTGCAAGTGAAATTTCTTATGCAGATATTGACTTATGTGACTTTATCACTGCAACAGCATTTGCATTTTTATTGGAGAGAGTTGAATTAATAAGCTGGTATTTGGAGATAAAGCTAAATGCTTTTTGCCTTTAGGTGGTAGCTTCTTCAAGTATCCTTTATACATTTCAGTTGCCTGTACCATGCTCATAGAGTCATTAAGGTTGGAGGAGATCTCTAAGGTGAAATCCAAACTTTGACCAAACACCCCTATTTCAACTAAACCATAGCACTGGGTGCCATGTCCAGTCAGCTCTTAAACACTTCCAGGGATGGTGATTCCACAACCTCCCTGGGCAGCCTGTTCCAATGCCTGACCATCTTTCCTGACCAAGAAGAAGTTCTTGGTGTTCAATCTGAACCTCTCCTGGCACAGCTTGGGGTGATCTCCTCTTGTCCTGTCATAACTATAGTATCTTTTATTTCAGATAATGAATGGATCTATTCTAACATCCTTTTCACTCAGTAGCAGATACTCTCCTCTACACTTTTCAAATGGGAACTTGAGCTTCCTGGATTATCTGTAGCAAAGCATGATTGAAAAAAACCATGTCCTTTAAAGCTTATTTTCACCGTTTTCAAAAGGTAGACTGCTTGCATGAGAACAAATAAGAAACCCCCAGTTTGTTAGCTTGCTTCATATTGACTGCAAAACATTTAACCTTTTTTTTTTTTTCTGCAAGATGGGGAACATGAAGTAAAAGATATGTTGTTACATTGAGGAAAATAAAACTCAAACACACAAAAAATCATGTTAATCATTTGTTCCATAGACCATGAAACTGATCATCTTGAGTCTGGAATTTTGAAACTACCAGTGCTTAGCCAGGTGCTTGGGTACAATAAAATTTTGATTGTCTCATTCCTTTTGACTGGGGAACAGGTTAAGTCTAGGAACCTTGTTTCACGTTCTGAGCTGAAAGCTAAATTAATGATGAGATAGATGCTCAATCTTCTGCCTCTGCAGAAGAGTTCAGTATCCTGCTTTGCTGAACAAGGAGGAATCAGACAATTAGCTGTTTTCAGCTAGCCTGCCAACCCAGACGTTCATGATCTAGTTTTCCTGCCTATAAGCCCATGCTGATTCAGGCTATGTTCTCAATCTGGTTTTGAGTTTTCAATCTGCTTCCCTGCATGTGCTGTCCATCTCACATACACTATCCACACAATGCCTATTAATTTTTTTCTTCTGTCATCATTAGGCATGCATCTGCCTGTGTTTGGATTGCAATATGCCAAGTATTTGCATTTGAGGGCTTTAATAACTTCAGTACTGGCTTCCAAAAGGAAACTATTGACCTGTCTCAGCCCTCTTAAATGAACATGAAAAGGTCGTGCCAGCTGCATAAAGATTTAGTCTACGTTATGACAAAATTTTACAGGTCTAAAACTTGGGAAAGCTTTAAGAAAGCAGATATAATATGACTAGAACCCATCAGTCACCTCTGCAAGGATGTATTTTGCTATTGCACAGCTGAGAAACATGTTGCATTTAGATTCGGTGCCAAATCGCAAGTTGTGGAGGAAGCAGCTTTGTACCAACTGAGTTTGAGGGAAGGAGCAGATCCTGCTCAGATGCTGCTCCTCTGCTCAGCCTTCCCTAGAGGGGATTTCCTCTCAGACCTCTGTCTGCCACTGATTGGTCCTTAGCAGAAAAATGTCAAAGAACCCTGAGCTTTTTGTCAATGAATTTAATGAAAAAACCCAAAAAAAACCCCCAAAAAGCCCCTAACCAAACAAAACAAACAAACAAAAAAACCACCAAAAAAACCCCAAACAAACAAAAAACCAAACCAAAACAAAAACCCACAAAAACCCAAAAAAACCCCAACAACAATAACAAAAAAAACCAAACCAAAAACAAGAGAAAAACCCCCATGAATCGTAAACTTTAAAAAAACAAACATCTTAGCATAGGGACATGGGATTGCAAGTGACTAAAGGCATATTCGGTGATAAATGGGCATTCAAGTTGTGCAACAAAATAAGGCCTGTTTCCATATCATCCTGAGCAAAGATTTCCATCTGTGATGCTGTACTGACATTTGACTAGGAAATATGCTACCCTCTTGGATAATCCAGGCTGGTTTTCCCCTGCTTTTGTGCTATGAATGTGGAGGTAACTAATACAGAATACATACATAATTCTGCTTTGCAGCAAGTTAGCAGCTCAAATAGGTAATCATTTGAACAAGTTCAGTGCTGTTGCATTATGCATCAGGAAAAACTACAGTCAGTGTCAAAACCATAAAGGTAGGCTGCCTGCTTGTCCTGATAGCAGTCAGGTCGTGTTTACTGCTCATTAATCATTCCGGAGTAGGAGAATGAATTTCTGTGAAGCATTTCAGAATTCCAGCCCCAGAAGGTCATTAATAAAAATAAAAGTGAAATTCAGAAATAGCAACCTTCATTACCTAGTTAAGTTTTAAACTGATATTTTGCATGTGTGGTTTCTACACCTAAAGTAGAAATCTAGCTTCTCTTTTCCTTTCTTTCTTGAAGTGCTAAGTATAATTTTTGTTTTAGACATGATTTTATGCCACTTCACATTAGCTTTCTACTGCTGTTTATTTTTATCATATAAATATGACATGTCTGGAGCAGTCAGTTTTCTGTTGTTCCGTTGCAAATCTGTGCCCATTTTGTTTACAGCATTATTTCTGTCATACTTGTTTGCTTCTGACACTGGAATTTCCATCTGGGGTTACTTAGAGTTCAACAGTACATGGTGTTTTTCCTCCAAAGTTACACCTTTCTGCGTGCTCAAATTTGACCTCTTCATTGTGTGCACTCACTTTTACTATCCTTTGTCCTGACCTCAAATAGCAATCACTATTTTTTTGTTCTCAAAGTTCAAATTTTAAGATGCCTTTGAAAAATCATGTAGTGTTAACACAGTTCTGAGGTTTCAGGAGATACATGTGTATACATAGTTTAATAGTGTCTTGTTACTTGACTTTTACAATCAATTTATAAAAAAATGCATCTTCTAACTCAATCAAGAGCATCCTTTCAAAAAAAAAAAATCTTGAGAGAAGTGATGGGACCAGTATAAGGTGAAAATCTGACTGCTCTCTGTTAGGACAGTCTAAAATCTGACTGCTCTCTGTTAGGACAGTCTTTGTTGAAGCAATAAACTTGCCTCAATCTTTGTAGCTGATTTTTGAGCTATTGTGCCCACACTGGGAGAGGATTTCTCAAGGGAGCAGAAGCCCTGAAGGGCTACACAGCCCCTTCTGGGTCCAAACTTGAATCTGGAAGATGTCAGGAAATCCCCACACCGTGATTACTGAAACCAAGAGCCAACAAGGGACCAGTAGTGATTTCTAAGTGGTTTTAATGAGGAGTCCCACCAAGCAGCACCATGCTGAAAAGAGCAGTGGTAATTAACTGATACATCTGCACAGTGTAGTACAGCACCTACTCAGAATACTTGAGTAATTCCATGAAAATCTTATTCAATGGTGAATACAGGGAACATCTGCTTTGCTTTTGCATGGTTCTTCCTCTCCCTTGGCGTCATGTCACAGGAAAGCTGTTTCTCCACTCAGGCTTCCATGGCAGGCTGGTATTCCCACATATACCATAAGATCTATTCAGCAATCCAGTTGGTATCCAGCACATGACCCAACTGCAAGTGAACTTCCTTTAACTTGCAGTGCAGACATCACCTTCTCATGTGAGCACAGTTACTTGAAATATTTCACATCATAGCAAGGCTGTAAGGTCTTACGGACAAGTAAATGGATTAAGCAAATTATCAAAACCTAAAATTAAACTAGAACAAATATTTGGCTACCAGCTGAAAAGTATTGATATGTGATTTAATTTAAAAGTGATCAATCTCATGGAAGACTTTAAGTGTACATGTCTGGAAAGTTTAAACCTTTTGATGTTCTGTACAGGCTATGAAATACAGAAGCAGAACTTTATGCTTGCTTATAATTAGAAGGTATTTCATGTTTGTCTCCTTTTTGCATTGATCTGCATAATTATCATCAATATCAAAACTGAACTATGCTTATTTGCTTTGCTTCCCCTGATTTTAACATCTTGATGTCAGTTTAAGAAATAAATATTCTGCTATGGCTGAGTTGGGACAGGCTTGGCCATCAAAGAAATGAGGAAGAAATTCTGCTACGCAGGTTAACTTGAGACATTAAACTTTAGAGAATATATTTTTTTAGAGGAGCTAAGATTTTAGTTAGAGATAAGTTTTGTTGAAATTAATTAAAGTAGATGGATAGGCCTTGTTGAAATTAAAAGTTAGTAGTTAACTAATAACTGATTGCTTGTCAACTTTGTTTGGCTAGCTGGGTTTATAATGAAGAATATAGAAACTGATAAATAGCTTTTAGGATCATAAGACAATTGTAGGCCTCCCCTGCTCCAAAATCCATTGAACAGTCATGAAGACTGGAAATAGGAGTTCTACCAAGGGTTCATTTGTCACATTTGCATTTAAAAGGTAGAAAGGTCAGAATGTGGAAGACTTCATTTACTTCCTCATATTGGGACCCCTCCCCATGAAAGGGACCACTGACCCATTTCAAAGAACAAACTATGCATGCTTAATAGCTTTTTAGTTAATTACCATACGAAGGAGAATGAGATGTACCAAAATTATGAATATGCATTTGTGTTTTGGGTATTCAATACTTGTGTAAATAAAAGGACTTTGTAATCTCCTGTGAATGGTGGTGTGTATTTGGGAGCTATCCCACATTGCCTGGGGTCTCAACAAACATACACTTTCTAACTTTTAACTGTTAGAGTTTTTGTCTGTCACAGTCAGGTATCGATACTAGATCAATATCCATATTTCTTTAACAAATCAACTTAGCACTGGGACAGATTGCCCAGAGTTTAGGAGTCCCACTGGAGCTATTCAGGAGCTATCAGGATGCAATCCTGTGCCATGTGCTCAGAGATGACCCTGCTTGAGCAGGGATGTTGGACCAGATGACACACAGTGGTCCCTCCTAACCTGAGCCATTCTGTGATACAGTAATGCTCAAACTGGTTTCACAGGAAAAGAAGTTTATCTATTTCTGTAGTCATAGGTACAAGGAAATGTGAAATACACAGTAATTTTCCACTATGCTATGCACCCTCACCAAAATCTACATTCATAGCTGTTCTCAAACATCACACATGCTAAAAGTGCACCTTTAAAGTACATTGAGGAAAACCTGGTATGCATCTGGAAGGCTGTCATCACTGTGTGCTGGTGTTGAACTGTGGTTCTCTGGTAGAGAGAGGGCTCCAGGTAACATTTATTCATGAGCTTCTCCGTCCCTGCAAGTCCTATCTGCTCTTCCTACTGTGTTTCGATTTTACCCCTTCACATCTGTCTTGTAGGTCTGTATTTGACTGGTACTTTTTGCTCAGTCTCAAACTAGGAAAAGTGAACCATAAGTATGTAGAGGAAGATACTTTATTTGCAGTGTTCCCAAAACAGTTGTCTTAGATTCACAGATATCAGTGCTTAAGTTTCATTAAATTGAATTCCTTGTTATTTGGAAAATCCTATTTGGCAAGTTGCTGATGCTTGCTATTTCAGTAACTTACAGCTTTTTGAGAAGACAGCTGGGTTAATACATTATTGAATATTTTTAGAATCCTTTAATGCTGAGTTCACAGGATTCTCCAAGTGAAGTAGACTTAAAAGCTGAGAAGTTTGTGAAGAGAGTTTTACTTTGAAGTTTCTAAGGGTGGCTTCAGTTCTAGTGCCAGTAAAGCTTAGAACATGTTCTGAAAGGCTATAAATAGAAGCAGTAAAACAATGGATCTAATTTGGCAAGGCTTATCAATGCTAAGGAGGCCACAGCTTACAGTGGGTACAAATGTGTGCTGTGGTTTTACAGAATTGGGTAGAAATGAGGCTTTTAGGGATATTTTTTCACTGAAATAGCATGTTACCATGACTCAAATTTCTCTCATGTATTAGGAGAAAATAAAAATGGTGGTCTTTCAGGTGTGTTCACTTGGACTTAAGATAAATGAGAGAACTTCTGCCTGTTTTAGGCTAAATATTCTTCACATTACAAGTCCTCTTTTGTCTTTCTCCAGAATCAGGTCATGTCATTTTCAACGAAGTGTCTTTTTAAAAAAGATAATATTCTCAAATCAGTTTTTTGCTATTATTTTATATTTTATTGCTCTTTTTATTTTCTTTTTGTGTCTATTATTTTATGACATTATTTTTTGTTATTGTATTATTGCTGGGTTTTCCCCAATTTTTCATAGTTAAATGATATCTGCATCATGTCTACTATCATGGCTTGTAGTTTGCTTTCTTCTAGGTTGCTCCAGAGCTGTCAAAAATAACATCAGAAATTGTAACTGAGAAATACTGTCTTATTAAATTGATCAGTGTAAGCCAGTAACAAGAAGACAAGCACTGAAATGATCTCTCTATTTAAACACTTCTCAAACAGTTAAATATCCAACAGAAGCAAAAAACACTGAGTATAAATGAAATGAAAGGGCTGACACACTCTGTTTAGCATCTCAGAGGTGTAGATGGCCACTGCTTGGTTCTCAGCTCATTTATTTTTCTTCCAGGTTATAGAACATTTTTCCATACCAGGAGATGAGCTCCTGTAGGAAAAGCTTGTTGGAAATGGAAGGCAATTCAGTGAGATTTGTCAGCTATTTATGCTCTTTAAGCCAAAACAAACTGCGCGTTTATTTTGCGGAACCAGAGAAGAAAGGAATTGATGAATTATGGGGTGGCCTCGTGCAGGAGGATTAAACACTGGCACTAATGAATGGCCAGTTAGCAGAGCACCATCTTGATCTCAGTGGAGGTTGACTGGATGGGGGCCATAAGTCCAGACTGCAAATGGGAGCAACCTCAAGATGCTCCCATTCCAGCTGAGTGGGATGGTGGCCCTCAGCTTCTGGGACAGTGTTTAACGGGTCAGAGTTTGGGATTTGCAGATCTACCCCGTTCCTGCTGGCTGTGCAGCTGCTTGGTGCTGTTGATAATTGTTCCAGGGCTTCAGTAGGTTTTTACTGTGCTCTGTTTTCCCCTTGCAGGCTTTTGGCCAGTCCTTCTCCGTTCACCGCAAAGTGGCCGAAGATGGCGAAACGCGGGAGGAGACTCTTCTCCAGGAGTCTGCTTCAAAGGAAGCCTACTACCTGGGCAAGATTTTGGAGATGCAGAACGAGCTCAAGCAGAGCAGGGCTGTGGTCACCAACGTTCAGGCAGAGAATGAGAGGCTCACTGCTATTGTCCAAGACTTGAAAGAGGTAAAGGGGGCTGAATTTCCTTCGGGTATCATGGATAACATAGCTCTGAGTAAACAAAATATTACAGGGAATGAAAATGCTCACCTCCCAGTGTGTGATATTCCCAGAAACCACATGGCCTGAGAAGGCTACCATTTAGAAAGGAGAAAATATAACTTTTGTTGGTTTTAAACAACACTACCACCTTAAAAATATAATAAAACCCAATTCAAGAAGCTGTAATTTCCTAAGCACCCTTAAACTTAAAGGTTTACAAACAACCTTAAAACACCTTGTATTTTATAGTACTGAATTTTACATAAACGCATTTTCTGCACTCTTCTGGTATTCACGCATCTCTTCTCTTTCTCAGCATTTACGTAATTTCTCAGGAATTCTGGACTGCCTAGAATTAAATGAAGCTATTGCTGGTTTTCTTTTACTGAAAAGTGAAATTAAAATGCTCATGTTTAGAAAATAGGTAATAGTAAGGATGTCAGATGTAGTTATTGATCATATAAGACATTGAATAATTTTGATGGAGAATTAAGTAATATTTAATAAGTTTTCCCCTTGGAATCTGGAAATTATGGAATGTAGCAGAACAACTACATGCAGGGGAAGGCAGCACTTGGAAATGAACCCACATCTTGCCTGCATTCCCCAGGAATGCTTAGACATAGGGATTCTCCCCACTGTCCAGCTGCTGAAGGAGATATTTCCTATGTGATTCTGGAAAGTGATTACTTTGTGCATTAATTTGTTAATATTAATGGTTACCATGTTTTCTCTAGCTGAATGGAATAGCATCCTTTTAGCCTACAGAAAGCCCTGGAACAGGGTATCCCTGGAAGTGAGGCCTCTACTCCCATTGAACATTTTTACTGTTCTGCACTTGCCCATAATACAGATCAGGTTTCAGGAAGAAGTACACACGTGCCAGTTGTTCACATATTCCAATTAAAATATGTGATTGTAAGTGCTGTTGCAGTTGTTAACAAAAGAAAATAAAATCTATTTTTTAATTAGTTTTGATCTACTTGTCCTAAAATCCTATCTTAAAATCTTCTTGGTAGCAGACAGCCAGCTGCTGACAGCCCTACCTGTTTGGTTTAGCTCACAAGTCCTGATGACTTGGGGACAGACACAAATGAACAACCAAGTCAGAGAAAATGCACATTTGTCTTTGTACTCCATCCTTTTCCTCTGGGATTCCTTCAAATGCAAATCTCCCCTCTGTTTTCTATCATGGTTATTGATCTGCAGTTTGTTCAGGAGGCAGTTTCAGTACCTGTCCTCCCTGGAATATTGATTGTCCTTGTTTCCTTGGAGATAATAGTAACCCCTAGTGTGACTCCAGCTGCAATTATTTCCTGCTCTAATGCTAAGTAGAATCAAGCCATAGTAGTTAATTAAAGTGCAATAAAGGAATTTACTTGAATAAAAATAAGGCTGATAAACTGATTGCATTACTAAGATGATGTTGTACCCCAAGTATCAAGTCCTTGACTATGTGGAACTTTCATTTTGTGTTACTACAATCAATGTAGGAAGAATAAATGAAATTAGAGCAGTCAGTTCATTGCACCACACACTATTATGATTAATTACTTGAATAAAAGAAGAGATAGAGGGTTATTGGCACCTACTACAGGCTCTTTGTGATCTTTTCACACTGAATTATGCTGGTATTTCACCTTGTCCTCAAAGGAGTCTCTCTTGTGCCCAGCCTGGTATCCCTTGGTCCTATGGCTGTGATGTCCAAGTGCCTGCTGAAAGGAGATGACCTTCTCCTTTAAGTGTTTATGAATTTGTCTGCTTTGTTCTGCCTCCTGCAAGTAGGGAAAAGCAGACTAAACTTACTCCAAATCTTGACAGCTACAAAGGTGAGGAAAAATGTATGAGGTGTCTGGTATGTTTTGGGGTAAAGCCAGAATTAGATGCTGCTGTGGGTGGATTGCTACAATGAGGAAGCAATTTGTCTCTTTAGGCACTAAATCTGGAAATCTAATTAGAAAAAAAAAGAATGAAAAAATGTCATTTTCATGTGGGCCTCTGTCCTGAGTGATGCAAAGATAGATGGGTATATATGGGATAGATAAATTCTGGACATAAGAAACCTGATTATATCCTGTCCTTTCCCCTCCCTGCCCACTACCTCTTCCCCTCAAGAAGAACATGCTTTATAGCTGTTTTTTAGGGCTTAATAAGACATCTTATAAATGAAACAAATGAAGAAAAAACCCATTCCTTTCACCTTCAGTCTTAATATAAAAATTTGAATAACTGCTGTGTGGTTCTGGGAATGGATGACACAAATGTATGGTAGTTTCTCCATGCACTCATCCACTTAGGATACTGAAGACTGATAGGTGGGTTTCCAAAAAATGACCCCTGTTATTGCTATCACACTCCTAAATGATACACTCAGTGCTTCTCCACTCTGCAGCTTGTTGTGGGAGTTGTCTGATGAATTCATTGTGCTCTCTGAATTTGCACAGAAATCCATAGTCATATGAATGTGTATGAGCATTTTCTGAACCATCAGAATACACTCACATGAATGCTGATGGCTTTTAGCAATCCTGGGAATTCCAAAGCTCCAGAGTTTAAAAATTCATACATTTTAGCACGTATCTGCCTTACAGTCACAGCTGATGTCTGCAGGGCAGCTTGACCTGGATCTCTCCTGCATATAAAAGGGAATGTATCAGGCTTAGGTCTCTGGAGAATTATGCACCTCAGACTCCAAAAACAAACAAACTGATTTCAGTACACATATCTTGAAAAAGATGGTTTTCTAAGGACTTGATCATGTGCTTCACTCTGATGGGCATTAATGAACCAGGAATCTCTGTACATAGATAATTTTCTACTTCATGTTAAAATGATTAAAGGAGTAAAACACCACCAGCTTTATTTTTGATGTAATAAAAATCCCTAGAGTGGTGGATAGCAATCTTATTAACTATCACCTAACTAAATAAAATACACATTTTGGAAAACTGGTAGATTTTTTTTTCTCCCACCAAGACCTCAGACAGGAAATATAGGCTGTTTAATTTGAACCAAAATGATACAGATTTTAAAACTGAGACCAGACAGATATTTTAGCAGTCAGAGACTAGATTTACAAAATCTGCATGTTAGGCATCACACAGTTTATGGTGTTGGCCTCTCTGTATGAAGAGATCATTATGGCTATTAGATCATGTAACTGTCTCTAACAGTGTATAAATTTATTATAAATTTTAAAATTTATTACAATTTTTAAAGTTTATTATAAATGTTTTAAGAAACACTTTTCTTTTTAAAAACATATTTTTGAAAGACGATCTTTTATCCTTTTCTAATTTTCTGGAGTCTTTTTTTTTCCCCATTTAAAAGCACTGTTCACTTATAGCTGGGATATGAGTAACTTTTTCTCATTTGTGCCAGTGAGAAAATATCTTCTCATAATAACCATGACTATTTTATTGGTGTATTGAGATGAATTTTGCCTTGAGAAGCTGATAACTGGCAGAGGTAGTTATGAAAGCCCAGGTGACCCAGCATAGAAGCTGGAGAAAGTTTTCCATGCCCATAGAGAGGTAATCTCCATATAGAGGTGATGTCTGTATGTTCTCCTCCATCATGAACACCTTGGAGCTGGGCATCTGACTCAAAACAGGTGGCAACTGGAGGGGAAAGAGAATGAGGCAAAGATTGAAGCAGGTGACAGTGTAGAAAATGGAGCTGAGTGATGGTGCAGTTCAAGCCTTGTAGATGTTACAAGACAAGGCTGATGAGTTGTTTGGGGTGGTAGGTGAATGTCCTGGTGTCTGAAGGGGCTGGCAGGTATGGATCAGCTCTTTCTTCCCATTAAGACTAGTGAAAAGGAGAAAGCCAGGAAGAGAAGGGTTAAAACTCATAGGCTCTCTCCAAAAAGCTACTGCAGCAGCTGTGGGGATTGCAGAAAGAAATGGGCACCTGGGTACCTGCAGCCCAGGAGATAACAGATGAACAGGGGGCTTTATGTGATGACAATATTTATGGGCCATGGAAACAGCACACACCTGGGTTTCTGGGGGGCAAAACCAGGAAAGAGGGCAGTGGAAGAGTAGGTGGAGAGAAAAATAGTAATTTGTGATATATTATTTTCTGAAAGCAGGGGAAAAAATGTCTAAGGTGAAGTTGTGCTGCCCTGCTGCCTTTGACAAATAGCTAAACATTTCTTCACTTCAGCAGTGCAAAAATCTTGCACTTCATGCTAATCAGAAAATGTGTGGGCATGATAGCCTGGATTTTTTGAGGGGAACTGCTACTTTTCTGTCTGAAAACAGAAAAAATGTACAATCATTATCTTCAAGCTGGCTTTAATCTAAAACGTTAGTATATTAAGAACTGGACTTTCTATATTAAACTATATTAAACATGGCTTAAATCAAAATTTGCTGTTTACTATTTAGAAATTATATTTTTTCAATCTGAAAAATTAGGGTTTTTTCTCTTTTACAATTTTGAGTAAAACCTAAAACATTTAAATGTGAACACATGTAGTCAATACTCTGTCATGGTGTAACCAGGGCAAACACCAATTTCAGATTCTTGTTTTGCTGCTTTGGGTTCAGATTTGGGTACATAGTGCATCTTGTATGATGCAGGTTGTCCTTAGGTTCTTTTTACATTCAATTGTCATCTACTGCTGGAAGCTTCTGCAGACATTTCATGCTTCAGTTTCCACCTTTTGTAAAATTTTCTGTCCATCTAAAGGTCTGGCTTGGCCTGAGGTCTGTCACTACCCTGTTGCTGCATGTTGAGCACTGCTGTAGGAGCTACTGGGGTCTTCCAAAAAGAGGTTTCCCAGCTGACCACCTCTCCCAGTGATGTCCTTCCACTCTCTGGTTCTGTGATTGTGGTGAGGTTTGGGGCTCCAGTTTATTCTCTGTCCTAGGATTTGTGAATCTACTTCTTTCTCTGAAGGAAGTGCCCTAGCAGTTGGTTGGCAGGCTCTTTCTTCCTGCAGATGAAGCTGTTCCACATTGTTGGGAGGTAGTGTTTTGTGGGCCAGGGAGAGTGGGACTGAGCAAGCTGATGAGAATGACTGTAGCCTAAAGGCTGAACCACTCAGATGGGAGTAGGGAACAAGTTCCAGTCCCTATTTCAATTAATATTGGATAAGGAATACTTAAATATTAATTGGGTCAGAGAGCAGAACCCCAACCTCTCCTGTGTGAGGTGGCAGCCCTCAGTAAAGGCTGTCTCCATCCCTCAGAGAGAGCATGGTCTGCAGCCTGGCTCTTCCACAGTGGGTGGCCTGACTGCTGAGCTCTTGGAGAGAGGTAACTGGGTAACCAAGTGAGGTGACTTTTACCATCTCTGAAAAAAGACAGAAATGCTAAGTCTGGGAGAGGAATCACTGCTAGGAGTTATGTGCTGCTGGAACACCTTTAGCTGCTTGGCTGTAGTGCCAAAGCTAGTCAACTCTGTTCACTTTTGTTGTCTTGCTTTTCTAGTAGTTGTCTAATTTCCTTCATGCATAGGACAGGGAGCCTGTGGATGTGCTCTGGTGTTTACCCCAGAGAGTGAAGTGATTTAACTGACTGCAGAGTTGACTCTGACCATGCAGCATCCTTATGTGATCTCATCTGCTTCCTTGTGGTGTTGTCCCATGCTTTCCAGTGTCTGCATCCACAGCCTTATCCCTCTCAATCTCTGTGGAGTGGAAGTTTGCTTTGGCATCTATGCCAGTTAAAGAAAGCTTGCATTACAAATATTTATCTGCTTGCTAATATTAAGGTGGCACTTGCAGCAAGGGCCTTGTATTGTGACCTGGGGATCAAGTGCACCCTCAGCCACTTTGCAGACAACACCAAGTTGGGCAGAAGTGTTGCTCTGTTGGAGGGGAGAAGGCTTTGCAGAGTGGTCTAGACAGGCTGGATTGGTGGGCTAAGGACAACAGAATGAGGCAAAGTCCTGCACTTGGGCCACAACAACCCCATGCATCACCACAGACTTGGAAGACAGTGGCTGGAAAGCTGCCTGGTGGACAAGGACCTGGGGGTGCTGGTGAACAGCAGCTGAACATGAGCCAGCTGTGTCCTGGTGGTCAAGAAGGCCAGTGGCACATGGCCTGTACCTGCAGCAGGGTGGCCAGCAGGACCAGGGCAGTGATTGTCCCCCTGTACTCAGCACTGGCGAGGCCATACTTGATTCCTGTCTCCAGTTTTGTGGCATGAAAGTCGTGACAAGAAGGACATTGAGGTGCTGGAGCAAGTGCAGAGAAGGGCAATGGATCTGATAAAAGGTCTGGAGCACAAGTTCTATGAGGAGCAGCTGGGGGTATTTAGTGTGGAGAAAAGCAGGCTCAGAGGAGCCTTTATCACTGTTTCCTCCAACAAGGAATTTGTAGTGAGGTGAGGATTGGTCTCTTCTCCTAAGTAACAAGTGGTAGGACAAGAGGAAGCAGCCTCCAGTTGTTGCCAGGGGAGTTTAGATTGAAATATAAGAAAAAAATTCTTCACCACAAGAGTGCTCAAGCATTGGAACAGGCTGCCCAGGGAGGTGGTGGAGTCACCAACCCTGGTGGCATTTAAAAGACACATAGATATGTTATTTGTGGATGTGGTTTAATGATGCACTGGCCATGCTGGATTAATGGTTGGACTTGATGATCCTAGAGGTGTTTTCTAACCAGAATGATCCTATGATTTTTACAGGGAGAATAATTAAGAAAATATGCTGAAGTATTCAACATGGACATTGTTAATGGTGTTTTGGTCCTAATGGACCTTAATGCAAGCTCTGCTTTTTGAAAAGAAGCTGTAGGAGTGAGATAGAGTGAGCTCCAGTGCTGCTACAGCAGCCCATGGACATGACTGAGGGGTGGGTGCCGAGGTGTCTGAGAAACAAAGTGGAGCTGGGTGTGATAGAGAGATGGCAGAACTGTTCCTCCTGTCAGGAGAGTGCTCACATCTCAATTTAGGGCATTTTCAGCATAATCAGTAGACTTGACAAATATTTACATTCCTTTGTTTTGTAAGTTACTGTCAACTGGTTAGAACCAGCTCTAAATTAGGCTTATGATATCAATGTGTTATTTTGCCTACTGAGAGGTGTTTTTATTTTCTCTCTCCTGTGTTTAGAAAAGCCTGCCATAAGCAGATTCTGCCAGGCCATCCTCATAAATGTTTCTCCATCCTTTGCTGATAGTGTTAATGGGTGATATTTTTGCCTTAAGAGGCTGCAAAATTTGCTAAAAATACATTATTTCCATCTGCTTTCAGGAAAAATTTTAGATGAAGCTTAGTTTGAATGCTTGTTAAATGGTTTCTTCTGCTCTGTACATGTACTTTCCCTGTTCACAGGACTTCTGAAAAGAAACAAAATAATTTTCTTTGTCTTGGAGACAGAAAAATACAGCAAGCTGTGCCTTGTAATCCTACCAAATCTCTCTTCATGCTGTGAAATTAATGGGTATACTAACAGACTGATGCTGTCTCTCTGTGAGAGAAAGATCTTTGAGTATAGGCAACAAGACCACTGTCAACTGCTTCTGAGTGTTCCTATTAACAGGCAAAGATTTAATTACAGATCTGCTATCCAGCTCCATCTTCTGACTAAGTTACTACCAAATGCTTTCTTTGGGTTCTTGCTTCACAATTTGTCTGACAAAGCACTCAGGTGAAACCAGAGGTGGCTATGGTAAGATTTTTGTTCCCTGAAATGTAGATTATGATCCTAAATTGCTATAATCACTCATAAGATCATTGTGTTTCCAATTTCATACTCCTCATAAGCACCAAGTGTAATAGAATAGGAAGGTCAAGAGTTCAGGATAAATATATTTTGTTGTGGCACTGTATTAGGGTAACCAGCTTGTTGTTTTGCTGCTCTTGCCCTCAAATATACTTGCAAGCCACCAAAAGCATCTTTGAATGTTTGTGTTTCCAGTAAATGAGCCCAAACAAGGATTTTGGACACAAATTTGGGATTTGACACATTCATGACACTGTTTTCTTTGGCAAGGTTCAGGCACTTAGCTCCGCTGGGAATAGCAGAGTCAAACAAAGGACACCAGGGAGGTCAAAGAAAGGCCAAGTGGGATAATGGAGCATAACCAAGGGACTGTTGCATAAATACAGAGTGCCTTATTAAAAATACTCAAATTCCCAGCTCCTTCTTTCAGAAAAGGGGCCTCAAATAGAAAATGACAGAGGGTGCACTTTCAGCTGCCCTTGCTAATCTTTGGGCAGTCATTAATCAAATCGGGATCTGGCAGTGCTGGGTCTTACATAAGTTCTTTGAAAGAATGACCCCTTTTTTGTGCCATGGTGGTGTTGCCAAGCCCTTTGTGTCCCCCTTTGTGCAGGGTATTGAGTGAGCACGTGCTGAGAGCACAGCTCTGGAAGCCAGAGGTGTTACCTGGGTTTAAAAAAGAGTGAGGCAAATTTCATGGAAGAGCCGTCAGCACTGCTGCTACCTGAAGATCCAGTGCCCAGGGCTGGTAGGGGGTGCTAAGGAAAGCATCTTCATATAATATCTCTGTTTCCCAGGTATCACACACCAGTGGCTGCTTGGATATTGGACTAGCAGCTCTCTGAACTTTTCAAAACATTATTTTGTTTTTCCTTGTGGCCTCTACGTTTTTAAAGTGTGTAACTTTTCTGCCTTGCTTCTGTTTCTAGATGAGGAAGCCCTCTTTAGAACTTCTTGTGCTGACTCATTCTTTTCAGTACTAATTTGCTGGTTAAAAATAACTTGGGCTTTTGTCTATTCAAGTGGTGTGGAGTAAGATGGTTTTTGGCCTTGCTGGGATTAGCTATGTTGCCAGTTTTTACAGAATCCTTGCAGTGTGATCTGGACTCTCAGGAGCATGAGCTCAGGAGCTGTGTTGACTTGTACCTTGTGACTTCATTCATTAGCCTGGGATTAAGTAAGAAAGGAAAAATACCCTGGGTGCCAGACTTTCTGAAATTCGAGTCCAAAAGCTTAAGCAGCCTTCCAGATAAAGTAAAAGCATAAGGAAAAGGAAAAATTTTTGCTGGAAGTCCTCACTTCCTGAGTGCATAAGCAAATAGGGCATAAATTGTGGTGACATGTATCACTGATAAAGAATATTAAACAACAAATGAAAGTAAGTTTGTTGCCCCTGTTCTAATGAATTTCCTTTGATTTTTTTTTTTTTTTAAATTAACATCCTGAGCAGTTTTCAGTTTGAAAAAAAAAGATAGTCAAAGCTTCTCTGAGAGGCTACTGTTGTTCTTCCCAGTCATTCAGTGTTAGAATGTGCCTGGCAATTGTTGAGTGCTTTATACCTTCAGTACTCATTGGGATCTCACTGGGATTACAGAACAGCAATCTGGGTGTATTCCCAGCCATCAGCACACAAGTGGTGTGGTCACACTTCTCCTCTCCTGGGAATCAACACATGCACTGTAGCCCTTCGTGACTGTACCTTTTGTTGTTGATTTTCTCCTGTTCCCTGCATATGGATGCATCACTGCCTGTTTTCCTTCCTCCTAAACTCTTTTGCTCATTATTAAACAGTACAGAATGGATGGCACTGGTCTGGTCGTTGATTCAGAGATGAGATCCACCAAACAAAACTGAAAAACCCATTGATCTCTACTGGAGCTGTGATGACTTACTTGGACCTTAGGGAAACTCATGGGTGCTAATCACATATGGACAATAATTATCAGCCAAGGTGCTCGAGCTTCAACATCTGCTCTTATTTGTTCAAAACCCATGTTTATTTTCAGTAATTTTTTATTTTTGTCTTTTAATCAATACTAATTTATTTGTAAGGGTTCCTGCTGGGATTTAGTAGGTAATTTTGGGAAATGGGATTTACTTTTTCCTGGGGATATGTCTTGGCTGCCAGGACATGGAGCATTGCCTGTGACCTGACCCCAGAAGTGCATGATTTGTGAGGTGCAATCAGAGTGAGATGAAGCAAAACACATCCAAATTATGCATTTGGATTGTAAGCAGCTACTAAAGAGATTTTTGGCAAAATTTCCCCACCAAACAAAAAGAAACCGTATAGAATCAAAACCTATGAAAACCTGAAAAATATAAGGAAAGTCAGCATCTTTGGGGTTTATATTTTTGTGCTCTCTATGCTGGTATTTCCCCATTTAGATTCATTCAGACTGCATCTTTCAAAACTGAAGTCTGTTCTGTGTGACAACCTGAGGCTATCCTTAAAAGTGGTCCTCTGTGGGGCAGGTTCTTCTCTTCAGTTCCCCACTTCTGCATCAAAACCTCAAACTCATTACCAGTTTGTCATTGGTATGAAATCATTAATAAGTTCTTGGCTCCCATCATCTGTACTAATTGTGCTTTCTACAACAAACTCTTTTCTCAAGGGGAAAATTTATAAGAGGAAGGTGACAGGAGGGTGAATAGCAAGAGCCTCAAATATGCCACCTCTTTCTCCCTTTGCCCTTATTACAATATATGACACAAGCTGGTTATTTTTAGTTACTCTCAGCAGTCAGTGCCAGTCAGCATCCAGGAGGTGGGCAGCAAGTCAGGCAGAGGTCAGACAGTGTTATCACCCTTTCATTGTGATGGTCAAATCCACTCTTAAGCTTCAGGATTGAGAGAAATGCACTTTTGCTGGCAAATGTGTACGTGCAGATGCTCATACATAATCAGAGCTTGTCTGCTTCTATGATGTTATTGTTAAAAAAAACCCCCATCAAATAGGTAGGACTAGATATGAATGCAATTTTTGCCTTCACTGCCCATTCATTCTGCCTGTGTAGCTTTTCCTCTCCTCCTGAAGCACAGTGTGTTGGCTCTTTCAGCTGAATGTGCCTTGAAGGCACCATTGTAGAGCTGTGATTTTTCACTTCAGTGAAATGGTTGGGCTGTCTGCTCTGACACTCCTGTGAACTCTGCCTGGAGAATGGCTGTGGCATTACAGTGTCAGCTCAGAGTGAGGTGGGTTAAAAATGGGTCATTTCCCACCAGTCCTGCACACCCAGTCACGAAAAGGGCATCCAGAGGCCATGCTCTTCTTCACTAGTGAGGTTTGGCTCATGATACAGGGGGCTTTGCACTTGTTCCTTGGGGTCCCTTGTGTCTTGTTTTCCCAAAGGAAGTGGCAACACAACAGCAGTGAGAAGATGCAGGATTCTGGTTCTTTGCTTAGCAGCTGGATGTGATTAAAGTGGCAAGGGCAAAATTCTGGGGCAGCGTGGAGGAAGGAAAGTGCTTCTTTCAAAGCAGCTTCTCTCACAGGCCATGACTGTCTGACCTTCCCAGATGAGGCACACTGAGAGATGCATGATAAAAGCATGGAAGAAAGAGTAAAAAATTCAAGAAATAGGTATGGATGGGGGTTGGTTGTCAAATAGATGGGAATATATTAAAGGGAAAACTTGAAATTATGGCCTATATCAAGTCACTCTGCTGGTGTGCTCACTCTGTAAGTGTGCTCCACAAATATGAGAGGAAAACAATGTCCTTGGTTTGTTGTCCAAGACAGAAATGCAGTGAGGAAGAAGCACTGAATCTGCAGACCCCTTTGCAAGATGTTCATAGGCACTTTGTAGAGTTGGAGCTCACCTTATTGTGGCAGAAATTCCCATTGCCTTATTACTGCACAGTAAGTTGCTAAGCAGATAAGACATAACTAGAGATGTAGATTTATATGTTTGGTGTGTTCTTGATATTAATTGTATTGAAGATCTTTGAGTCATTATCAGAATATTTGAGTTTTGGAGGCTAGGGTGTAAAATTATTTTTCATGCAACTTGGTTTGCCAGTGCTCTGTAAATGTCAGTGGTGATTTGAAGTCAGCCCCTTGACAGCTTTCATGTATTCTGTTTGCATTTTTATGTTTTTACCTGTTGTAAATACTTTTAAAAAGCCAATTATGATTTTTGCATTGCCACTTTTCTTGCCCTCTAGAATTTGACTTACTCTTTCTTCCTTTTAACCTAATTTCTTCCAAAAAATCTGTTGTGAGATGGAGCTTTATGCCAGAGTCATAACTGCCATAACTCTGTTTTAAAAGAAATCACTTTATTGGCTATAAGTGAAATTTAATCTTAAATTGCTAATAGAATTTAAAAACACTTCTGTATTGTTAGTCCACTTGAAATTATATTAACATTTCAAGGGAAAGAAGTAATGACAGTGCATGTTTTGAAACTCAAAAAGTGAAAAATTTTCAGTATTAGGAAGGAAAAATAAAACTAGGTGGGTCTTTAAACTTAAAATGAGAAATGCACAGCCTTGGTGGTGTTTCTATTTAAGAAAACCTCCACCTTTTAGCATGTTATCAAGAGTAATGAACTCTTATTTTGTGGTCAGCTCTAACACAGGGCAGCTGCACCACCTGCCTTGTGCTGAGCTCAGGCTATGGATTGCCTGGATGAGCTAAGGACCAATTTTCAGGAATTCAGTGTATGCCTTTACCCAGCTTCTCACTGCAGCTATCAGAAAGGCAAGGCAAATCAACCACCAGCTCAGCTCCAGCAACACTTATGTAAATTAATCATTCTTTTACCATATACTTTGGGGAATCATATTTCCTTTGCTTACCCACTAATTGCACGTTGCAAAGTGAAATGCTGAGTTACCCTACCACAGTCTATATTTTTGTTCTTAGCTGCTTTCAGAAATATCAAAAATGTTGATGCTTTGCACAGTCAGAACAGCTGCCACAGCCTCTGTAACTGTGCCATGAGGCAGAAAGAGCCATGATCACCTGTTTAAAGACAGGATAGTTAGCAAAAAATATTGGGTTTTGACTGTAACTGGAAAGCTCCTTGGTTTCCAGTTGCAAGGTTGCAAATATATTGGAGATTGTTTTCATCCCTGTTGTCATTTCATTAAAAATCTTTGCAATAACTCAGAGTGAACTGGAGAGGTAATCTTTCTTTCCATCAAGAAGCAAATGCAAAATTTGGTATATCATTCTGTTTTTCATATCATATTGCACTGACCTCTTCCTCAGGGTTGTAAGCAATTCCAGGACATTAAAACCAAACTAGGCTGGTTTCTTCTTTATTACATGCCCCTGCTTAAGGAAATTTAGCTGTGACTATTTCTTTTCTATTCTGCACTGCAGTAAAATTTATAAGCTACACCATCTTGCAATACTTGCCTTATTACTGAAACCTAAAACCACAGTCAGTTTTTGTAACATGTGTTTAAGCATTTGTCTTTAACAGGAGTTTTTTAATGCTGAGTTTTATAAGGGAATCACTTCTCTTAGTTGTGCCTTGTAATAGTGGAGGCAGTTCCAAGCATCATTCCCATCTGAGGGCTGGAAGGTCATGTTATTTTTAAATCTAGTGCTGCAGCTGAAAGACAGTTCAGACCTTACAGAGTTGTAATTCAATGGGATGGTAAAATGGGTTGTGAAAACAACAGTAAAATAAAGTATACACGTGTCACTTCCTCCACTGAAGCACATAATTCAGGGTCTGTTGGGGTGAGGAGCCATGTGCCTTCTCCTCTTCTGGCTTTCTCTTTCCATGTCCTGTCTGTAATCTGTTAGAGGCTTTCATTATTTCAGCATGATTGGTGTTAACTTCTAAACATGATTTATTGCTGCTTTCTCTCATGAATACAGAGATGGAACCTGTTTTTTTCAGCTAGGATATTCTCCAGCTAGATTTTTTATTTATTTTTTTTTTATTGCTGTAATTTTCAATTTATCATGTGAGGTTTTATTGCACAGCCTTGATAGCCTATTATTGTTCCATCAAGGGTGAGGAAAATTAATTTGGTCTGAGAGAGGTTGTATATGAAGTAGACATTTTGATTTTGGTTTTAGGAAGCACTTTCTTGTTCTCCAGAAGGTAGACTTAAAAAAAAAAAAAATTTAGCATTTTTTTCATAGAGGGGTAACTACTTTTCATTTAGAAAATACAATAAGCACATCAGCAAAGTGCACCTGTTATATGGCATGTCTTTCACCATCAGCTTTCCTCCTGTGCTGCAGCAAGTCCACTGCAGTACCAGTATCCAGAACTTGTACATACCTTGGAGAGAGAAGCTTTGCTGAAATATAAAAATGTAATTTCTTTCAAGAACTTCTGCAGCTAGATAAAGAATAAGCAAATTCTTTTAATAGCAGAGATAGTATTCCCAAGGTGAACGTTTTCTCTGTACTTACCTACTTAATTTTTCTCAAAAGAGGCCTCAAACTGCCTTTAAAGCAAATTGTTCATCACATGTCATTGTCACAGAGCACAAGCCACGTTTCACCCCTTAAATCCAGGCAGATTTAAGATGTAGCTGTCCTGGGAGGTTTACCTGTGATGATGGAGATGTGGCTGGGAGTGCTGAACTCCCCTGTGCATGGCTGGGCTTTCAGAGGGCACTGAGAGGTTTCCTGTGCTGTTGAGTGGCTGGCTGGCAGCACTTGGGGCTTATTTGAAGAGGGTTTTTCTCCCAGAGGAGGTGGATGAATTTCCTGTGGCTCCAGAGAGGCTTTTCTGGGAGTGGATAATCAGAATAGCAGTTGAGTTATGAGGACATGGATATGAAAGAAAACCAAAAGCAGTAACTGAGCATCTTTCCTGATGGAGATAATGAACATGAAGAGGTTGTATCTGGGCCTTGTCTCTGGACTGATGGGGTGCTAGGCTTTTGTTTGTTTGTCAAGATCCCTGCTGTGTAAGGTAAGTAGGATTGGAGCTGGTGTTTTAGGGGGAGCTAATGGAAAAAACAAACAACATTTAAAGCTGATTCCAGGTATTTTTTTCAGCCAGGAAATGGCTTTTGCAGATGTCACTTGCTGTTGTTTTTGAGTAAAGGGAGAACTATAGATATGTCTTCTCTTGTGGACTCAAACATTTCTTCTGTGCATCCCCTCCCAGGAGAACTTCTGTTCCTTACCTGTGCGTTATTGACTTTCAGTGTATTTTACAGCCTTATACTTTTAATAATTTCATGTCTTACTCAGGCCAGATCCATGCATTTCAACTATTTTCAGTGTAAAAATAGCCTGAAGGCAAACTCGGGCATGTGCTGCATCTTCAACTTCGTTAAGAATCTCCTTATTCAGGGAATGCAGTGGTTATGCCCTCCAGCACTGTGCCATTATAGAAAAATCACCATCCCTCAGCTTTCCCTGAGTGCACTTCCCCTGCTTCAAGGGTGTTAAACCTCACAGTTATTGTCAAAAAATGAATGCAAGATTTGCACTGGCCTAAAGTTCTGCAGCACAGAAAACATTTCCAACTGTCTCACATTGCAAGAGTTACCCCAGAAGGCTTGTCTTTCCTTTAAGGTACAGCCAGCTGGCTACAAGAAGCATCTTGGTGCCAGACCAGACTTGAGAAGCTCTGCTCCAGTCTGGGGTCTTATTTGACTTCTACTTTTCTAATGTTTATGTGAGGGATAAGTTTTTGAGACTTTCAGTGCTTGTGCTTTTTTTTCCCTTCCTCTTTGGCGTCAGCTAAAGATGATAAACCATATCTAGCATATATTTGCCTCATTGTTTGAAAATTGCTACTGAAAATTGATCTGTGTTGCTGTTTAACCATTTGCATGATGGCATGCTAAGTCAAAGGAAAAAACAACCACACAAACCCTCAGTGCTTCTCTTTTCCATTCTGTAGAACTGAATGAATTCTTTTGTCATATGTGTGCAACACTTCATTTAGAGCTCACAAATGGAGTTTTTAGCTGTTAATGATAAGAGTGATAAAACCAATTATTATTTTTTTTTCTGAAAAGGCTCTGCAGTGCTTTGTAGGCAGAGAAGCGCTTCAGTAACTGCTGTAATTAAAACCTTTCTCCTTTGGAACATATGGCAGGATGGGATAAACAGGCAGGAAGAAGGAAGCTTTGTATGAAACACACAGTGGGAAAAAGTGCTTTGGTCAGAGAGAGAAGCAATTTTATTAATTCAGGAAGTGCCCAAACCAGCCATGGTTTGCCTTCTGTGACCAAGAGATTTGCTCCCTGTGAATGCTGTCACACATGTTTTGGCTGGGCATGCTAAGCATGCTCTGAACTTGTCTTTTTTGTGGGTAAGATGAAAGATGTATGTGCAGTTCAAGATAATCTTCTCCAAAAGAACACCCTGCCTACAAAGAAACCAAACCTAAGGTTGCTACCAGCAGACAAATTAGCAAAAATGAGTGGTCTCTGTATGGGATTTCCTTTTAGAACCACTAACATTATCATGGTGGACAGTCCATAATCTTTGATTCCACAGGAAGCAAAAAAATATTTCTGCCTCACCCTCAGAATGTTGTATTTCATAGGAGAGTAATTTTCTAATCTTATGGAAGTGATAAAGATCATCCCTATAAGTGAGGTCTGGTGCTGCCTGGTGCTGCCATCTGTTCAGCTCCCTGCCTGCTTGGTGAGATAATTTCACCAGTCTGTTCCTATAGCACACACTTATCTTATTCATGTGAGGACTAAAATACTGTGGAAATAAATTCTGTTTGCAGTAATACTACTTTTTTTTTTTTTTTTAACCAGGATATGTTTTACCAATTTCCCACCTCTCATGTAAATGCAGGCATTGTTTTGACTGCTAATAGAAAATCTGCACTGTTTTAAATGTGCTCTAATTTAAGGTGTATAATTTGTACAGATTTTTTATAATGAGGTGATTTTTTTTTCCTGTAATGGGATGTTGAGGCACTGAAGCTCAGATCTCCATTTTTAGTAACTGGCTGCCCTCTTGCATTTTTTTGTTTTCTTTGACACTTGGTGATCTATGTGAGATGAGGGAGGAGGTTTGGATGAAGAGGATGCTGGTTGCATCCTAAAGCTCAGAAATTCCTGGGATTCTTGTACCCCTACCACTAACTGAAGTGTACTGCTTACCCTACCAAAAGTTAAAAAATTGTAATCTTTTTTCCAGTGTTTCTAATACTGAAGAGCTTTTGACAGAGCTAGTCTGAATCTGTTTCTTCTTTATGTATTGCAAAAGAGGACCAAGACTCTGTCATGTAGCAATTCTCTTTCACGTGTATTTTGTGTGCTTAAACATGGAAATCACTAGCAACACTCAGCACTTTCCCTAGTGGAGCATTTAAAGAATCTCCCATCATTTTTTGTTTTGTTATTCAATTACAGAGCATTACAACTGGTTTTCTCTTTAAAGAAAGGGTTTTTTCACTTTAAAAAATCCCTTCTACATAAACTCTTCAGTTCCGTTTCCCATTTACTTCCAAATGCTAAATCCAAGTTTCTAATTGAGATTCCAGGCAGGAAAGGTTGCATCATGTCATTGTCTTTTGTTCTCCTGTGAAAACCCATACTATTGGAAACTGCCTTATATAAAACAGTCCCCTTTTACCTTGGAAAACAAAGAGGATTTCCTGCCTGAAAAAAGTACTGTGGCATTTCAGTGGTTCAAAGAGCTGTGCTGAGCTCTGTCCAGAGCCTTGACTGTCCTTAGCAGCGTGATTCACACTCAGCACCGGTGGTGTGGTGATGAAATAAATGGTACTGCCACGAGTGGGGCCATCTCTGAACCACTGGCCAGGGCTGGGAGAAGCCCTAGGGCTTTGTGCAGAGCCTGGCACAGGGTTGGTGCTTGTCCTCTGGGCCACAGGCTGGTGTAGGGCTGTGAGACCTGCTGCCCTCTTACCCATCCCTTCCAGTCTTGCAGTTAGCAGAAACATGGGGTCCTGTTCAAAGCTCACCAAACTGACAGTGTGTGAAAGTTTCCTGTTTGAATTCCTCCCCTGAATGTCCTGGATTTGGGTCAGATTTAGGATTTCTGTGTAGAAGAAATGGATGATGCTGGAGCTTGTGGCATGGGGTATCTCTTACCACAGTCAGTTACACCTAAGTGAAATGTGTGAAGGGAGTTCTATAATAAGGGAAAAATAAGATTTGATTGTGATTAGTCAAGTTCTGACTAGGTTTGATTTATTACCCTTCATCTGAAGCAGACATTCAGGGCCTTGACAAAAAAAAAAACCCTATTATATATAACAGGACGTGTATCATATGTCATATATATGATATTATGACTGACTGTATAAAAGCATTGTATGCTTTTAATGTGGGTTGATTAACACACACTGGCTGATATATGTTAAAAATAAGTTTTCTCACCCATGATCTTAAAATGAAGGGAGAACTTGGGAGAAAGTTTTATTTAAATAAAAAGGCATTTGATTGCCACAAGATATCCTGGGGCTCACTAAGATTATTAGAGACTGGTTTGTCTCTCTGCCCACGGGACAGATAACAGTGACAGAGACTGCTGCTATTGGTCTGGTTCTGGCTTTTGTTATTGGGGCATGATATTTTCTTCTGTTTTAGCAAATGAATAAACAGCTTAAAACATTTGTCAGGATTGAGATATGAATGCATTTTGTTGATCAGGTTTGGTGAAGGATCAGCCTGCAAGATTAGTAATCTTTTTTTAATTCCTTGCAACTTTGAATTTAGCTATTAAACATTATTTGTATGGCTTTCATTAAGCCCCTGTCTGACCCAAATGTCTGATATTGGGGAGAAATTAGTATTTGATGCAAGTTCAGCACACTGATGCCTCTGTTGAAAAAATTAAGTAGTAAAGGTTGGAGGGGCAAATGAACAAAACATTTTGACAGTCTTTAGTGGGAAGAAGAAGGGCCAGAAATGGTGGTGAGATCAAAAATGGAATTGGTGGTGATGCTAGGCAGGATGGTAGGTTTTTATTACTGAGTTAAGAACAAATCAGGGCAGGAAAAGCTTTCAGTACAATGTTTAGATTTAAGAAAAGGTTTACTGGAATTTCTCTGGGTCACCCAAACACTTCCCTGAGAGAATGAGGAAAAAGAAAATGAAAGTCAGAACAGCAGCTCCAATCCCCTAATGGGATGGACTGAGGAAAATATTTAGGCTTCATGCTGCATTTCTTTACAAAGATGGTCCTGGTAGAAGGGGTTGTGATACCATAGTGTGCTGGGCCAATTAAAAAGAGCACATCTTCATTCTGCCTAGATACTCCTGAATCTCAGCTGATCTCTGAGGGACTCAGGAGTGTGGGGGGAAATAATTTAGAATTCAAAGCCTCATGTCTTGTCCTTTTGTTGCTCTGTGAGAGCTGTCTTCAAAAGCTTCCCATTTAGTGATGATAGCTGGAAAGGTCCACAGGGAAAGTGATGGTTCCCACTTTCTGAGGACTGAGGCCAGAAATGGATTTTTAGATAAAACTTGAAGCTTTGAACTGCACATAGCAAGAATTCCTTTCTTTATGGAAATGCAGGGATTTTGACTTGGTACCTCTCAAGGTGTACAATCAATGTCTCTAATTTGTAATGGGGATTTTCTTTTCCTAGAGGAGCTTAGCTCTCTTCCCTGTGCTTGTTGCAGCTACAGCACTCCTGCAGCAGACACCAAACTGCTGCAAAGCAATGGCCACCCTACTTTGTAACTTAAAATAGGTATTACTTTATTTTCATATACTGGGGCAGTTTGGCCACTTGATCTTAAGGAGCCTCCATTAACTGAGGGAGGATGAGGGCAAAGAGCAGACAGATGTGGCTGCAGGGTTAATTTCTTCTTGTTGTTTCTGTCTTTCACAAGAGGCACTGTACAGGCTGAAGAAAAATTACCTATGTTATGGAAGCTCTGATGTAATCAAAGGCAGAGACTATTAAACAAAGCATTGCCAAAAGCTGTGATTACACTGGAAGTTCTGTTTGGGGGATTTTTCCCATTCTGCCCTTGTATTTGGCAATGTCCTACATTACCCTGCCCATGATGCATGATGCAGGTGTGCTGTGTTTCCCATGATCCATACATACATTTGTAGGGAGGCACACAGGGTCAGGAAGATGCCAAGCCAATTCTCTGATTGATATGCTGGGTAAACTCACCCTCAGTATAATAATTAAGAGCCCAAGGAATTGTTGCAGCCTGGATTGTTTTCCCTATAGACACTGGTAGCAGTATTTCAGTGATGAAAAACCTGACAATTGGCCACAACTGTGTAGGTATGACCTAGAATATATTGATCATTTAATGAAGGGGAGTTCATAAATTTCATCTTATTCCTGTTGTTTGTCTGAGTTCTGACCTGGTTCAAGTGTGATGCTGTTTTTTTCTCCCTGAGGTTGGCTGTCATTTTTAGATTGATTATTCTGCTGCACTTTTTTGCAGTTTATAACTGAGTTCAGTTGTGCTGTATCAGGACACTGGGCATACAACAGAATCAGAACTAAAAAACTTGCATTTAAATAGTTATTTCCTGAAACTGATACTGAATTTCATTAGTAATGATGGCATGTTGAGGCCATGTTTGAGAGCTTTAAGAACTCAGAGAAAAATTAAGAACACTGATGAATTTGGAGCCATCCTCTAATGCTTTGTTGTGTTTTGTATTAAAAATAAGTAGGAAAAAAACAATGGGAGCTTAAGCTATCAGTCAGCAGTGGTCTAATGGGAGGGTAGGAAGCAGAGGGAGACTTTAAGACTTTGAACTTAAAAGTCCAAAGGAACTTGGAAGAAGTTTCTGAGCAGTACCTGGAGATTTACAGTCCAGCACTCCTCTGTTATCTGTGGGAAGCACTCCCCTGTTATCTTGGAGGAAGTTTCTGAGCAGTACCTGGAGATGTACAGTCCAGCACCCCCCTGTTGTCCCTGGGTGCCCTTGCACCTCGGGGGCATGGCTGAGGGCTGGGTGGGCAAGCTGTCACACTGTCCTCATCACCCCAGGCCTGCCAGGGCCACCAGCGGGGCCAGTCTGGCACCCCCATTTCACCCAGCTGTCACTGGCAGGCTTTGAGGCTTCAGAGAAGGCTCAGTTCAGAATTTGGAAACATTGATGTTGACATAGATGAAGCTTAGGTGAGCATCTCTTTGAAATTCAGTGTTTTCCCCTCTACTTTTCGCATGGATGTGTTTTCCTAGATTTCCATAAATCTGGAAAGAAAGTAGTTCTTCATTTGTCAAGGTCCTTGAGCACAGCTTCAGCAAGGACAAGAAAACTCCTTCCTTTTCTTGCTGCAGCTGAGCCCCCAGAGCTGCTGAGTCCCTTTGCTCACATGTGCTATAATGACCATCAAGATTACTTGATATTTGCCACTGTCCTCCTCATGCCACGAGGTGTTTATAGAAAATGATCAGTGCTTTAGGTGGATTTGCCTTTCGATTTCTGAAGGGCTGTTTGCAGGGTTTTTTGTGGGTGTTCCCAGTTAAATTTTATCTGTATCTTATTACTGTATCAATGATCTGTTTTAGCAGAAGGCTTCTGCTATCTGACTAACACCCATTGTGAGCTGAGTGAAAGTCCAGTAGAAACAAATGGTGAAAGGAAAACAGCAGTGGTTTTAAGGGGGACCACAAGAGAGTAGAAAAAAATAGCATTAAACATAATTTTTATACCCATTGCTAAACAATCCCATAACTTGCTTGATATTTTACTCCCTGAGCAAATACAGAATTGATGGCTTCTTTTTTTTTCCATTTTGATGCATTGCAGGCAGTTAAAGATACTCGGTGTTTATTCAATTCCCAAAGGAATAATTTAATTCTAATTTAATTCTGTGCAGCCATAGGCAACATGCTTCAATAATCTGTGTGAGAACTGCAGCATTGATAGTCATCCTTGCACTATGTTCTTATGGCATGTATTACACCTGTATTTGTCCTGTATGCTGAGCAGCAAGAATCTTGTTTGTGCAGCCTTAAAATGAAAATATAGAAAACTGTCAGCATGAAAATTATTACTGTTGACTGTAAGGTATATATACACACACATGTGTATAAAGTAAGTGTGTGAAACTTATGGTCTGTATTAGAATAAAAAAAGAGGGCAGATTATAAAAGCCAAGATCAGGTTTCAAACCAATTTATATTGAACAGTGAAGAGTACTACACTGTTACAGCCACACTTCCTGAGTACAGGTATTTTTACTGACCATATCAATAAATTCAAGTAACCTTCAGTGCAATTTACTTTACCAAATATTTTATGTGGGCATTTGTATTCATGAATCACCGTGTGTGCTGTAATGAGTAAAAATAATGTGTAAAATTCGGTCCTAAAAGTTGTGGTTTACAGACAGAGATGAGGTACTTACCTTTGATTTTATTTGCTACCTAGGTCATTTAAATATATGCTCTAAAATAAAAACCCTAAGCCTCTGATGAGAAAAAGCCATTAGTCATCAAGCTATGTTCATCTTTTTAATATTAATTAGCTGCTGTTTCTGAATTATGTTTCTGCTCATGCCACAGAAGAATTTGTGGGGGTGGGTGGGTGGGTGGGTGCTCTGCACACAAGGTCAAATAGACTGCAGAATGCTGTGCTGCTTTTTGCAGCAGATGGGTAATGTTACATGGATTTTAATTACTGCAATTGCTCCTGACTTTGAGGAAGTACTCTCCCTTAATAACGACAGATTTGGCCACGTAATTATATTTAAATTTTGTGGCTCAGATGTGTTTGTTTAAAGATGCCATGCCTCTGCCCATCTGGAGAAGAATAATTAGTGAAGTTTAACTTTCTTGTTGTTCCTTTTTTAATAGCAACCCTTTATACTGTATTGATATTTTTCAAGGGGAACTTGAAAGAGCCTATTGTCATTGGGAGGGTGGTGGGTGTTGATTCACAGAGCTTTTAAAACACCTCTGCAGCTGATGATCTGCAGGAATAATTTTGTTGAGGGACACTCTGCTGTGAGCACGGGCTTACAGAGCTCCTTTGATGTTGAGCTCTCACAGCTCCTCTGCAGCACAATAGGGAATGTGCCAGCAGATAACCCCTTGAAATAGATTTGTACCTGTGAATATGTTTTTTTTTAATCTCCTTTAGCCACTTTTTCACTCCACTTTCTAGAAAGTATTGAAGATTTCTTCTTTCTTTCATCATATTTCTCCTCCAGCATGAGGAACAGTGAAGGAATACTCTGTTATTTGGGGTCTCCTATTCTTTCCCCCCCTCCACCTCAATATCTACTTTTTGTTGTAGTTCATTTCCCATCTCCCTGCATGTCATGCAAGGGCATCTAAAGAGTTTGCTCTGTGGTGGGAACTATCTGGAATCCTCATTTCTTACCTGTTCTTCTGGTTGTAGAACACAGAGAAATGGCTGGAGATGGATAGACTGGGCAAATGGAAGTCTCCTGCAGAGAAGAACAGATGCATTTATTTCTTGCCTTATGTGGGTAGGAGAAGAAATATTGTTTTAGTCTTTCACTGTGAAAGACTCTGCTTCAGATTCAACATTCAAAATAGATCTGTGGCAAAAGCAAAAGTAAAGTCAGGAAGCAAGTGTCTGGGAAAGGTGATGGGATTGTTGGAAGTCTTTAACTAGAGATTAGATGGATATCAGGAATGGCATAAATGTAGTTGCTCTAATCCTGGGAAAGATGAATGGAGTACTAGATGCTGCCCAGGGGCCCCTTGGAGATCCATTTTTTATTACTTTTATGAACTTTGGTAAAATGAGGATCAGGGCTAGTTAGATGTCTGATTAATTTGAACTCAGCCCTCTACTAATTTAACTGCACTGACCCAGGGACCAGATTTATTGGTACTGCTGGCCAGCCCTGGGTCTGCATGTCACCTCTCATCTTTCTGTGCTCTCCCCCAGTCCTGCAGCACAGCCTGCCCACAGCAGGGGAGAGCAGAGGCACTTGCTCTCAGACATGGATGTTGCAATGTCTAGCTGGTATTTACAAGACCAAAGATTGACTTGGTGTGCAAATTGGAAAAAGCAGAGCTTGGGTAGTACTTCAAGGATGGGGAGGCTGAGCTGAGAGCCCTGACCTGGCATGTGCATCCCGCAGCATGGTTTGATCCCTGGTGTGAGGAATAGAGGGAAGGTAGGGCTGAGCTGGCAGCCAGCTGTAACTAAAATAGAGCCAAGTCCTGAGGAGGAGGAGAGGCAGTCACCACGGGGAATGGAAAGCCTACAAGGATCATAGCTCTGTGCCTGGAATGTGGGACAGTGGAGCCACTGCCCAGCATACCTGTCTTATAAATCTATGGGGTTGTTGGCTTTCCCTGTTATGTATTGGCTTTTGCAAATTATTATTAATCACAATAGGTTTTTGTAATCACTTTTAACTGCTTTAATAT
Source organism: Urocynchramus pylzowi (assembly GCA_013397555.1). Classification (NCBI taxonomy): domain Eukaryota; kingdom Metazoa; phylum Chordata; class Aves; order Passeriformes; family Fringillidae; genus Urocynchramus; species Urocynchramus pylzowi. The sequence goes on from VZRH01003997.1 coordinate 365,089, forward strand.
GTGTAATTAGCCAGCTTTTGAGGCCAATATATTAGTGTGATAAACATATAGTTTAGGCTTTTGCAAAATGCTGAACTAGAGACAATGTGTTGTGCATTGTAATGTTAACTTTTGCAGAAGTAGCTAATGCTTTTTTTTGTGTAACTAACTGACAATGGTAAGAATAAATTAGATAATTTTGATTTAATGTATTTGAGGAGTATCTTATCTGTAGGATAAGATAACACTGAAAGAGAGAATGCAAGGAGGAATTTACCACTTTCCCTCTGGTAATCAAGAATTGTCAAACCACAGAACAGGGCCTCATGAAGAAATAAAATATATAAATTTCATCTACAATGTGGCATGTACTTTAAGAAGACAGGTCAAAGGTTGAACCAAGGAAAAGAATTCCCAGAATGTATAAACTCAAAAGAATTCTTGAATATGTATAATCTTCATGAATATGCACTAAACCAATATAATGAAAAATGTATAAGTAAATTGTTTTAAGCGAAATGTGATGTGCCTCTGGTGCCAAGCACCCAGTGTGCTGTTTACTGTCCCTTTTATCCTTTATTAAACTTATAAAATTTTTAATGAGTGAGCCTTGTTTCTCACACCTGGAGACAGGTTACCACCAGAGCTCTGAGACCATCCTGACAGCAAAAGTAAGGGAAAGACAGAAAAAAGCAAAGTGAAAGCAAGGAACCAATAAACAGGGATGTATTTTTCTATACCACCCAAGCATAATGAAGCCTGAAATAGTAGGGCTCACCCCTCCTATTTGGGTGCTTTGGTGTTTTTTCTCTTTCTTCCTTTCCACCTTCAGGCAGTCACTTTACTGCTCCTGGCTCTTCAGTGTTTCAGTGCATACAGTGAGATCTTAGTCCTGCTGAAGGCTATATTAATTTTATAATTTATATCAATAGGGCTGGGTTTCCACCTCTGGAACTTGGAACAGGTCACACAGTTGTTGCTGAGCAGCAAGCATACCCAAATTAGAAATGACATGTTTTCCTATTCCCTACCTCCTGCTTGTTCCAGTGCCTGTGTATCCAGCCTGTCAGCAAAGTCAGGGAGTATAAACACTATTAAAGCTTTCTTTGTTTGTTTTCTGGAGTGGCTTGCTACCCTTGATCTGGCTGGTGATGTGGAAGGTAGCACTGGCCCAAGGGAGGGTTAGGACCTGGGAACAGCAGCTGTGAGACTGATGAGCTTAAACTGATCACAACCCCACACCCTGTTAGCACAACTTTTCTTTTGTTGGTTAACCAGTGCCTCTTTTGGGTCTGGAAGGAAATTTGGCATTTTGGACCTGACAGATGGCCTCTCAGAGATACATATAACTGGCAGATGCTTCTCCTAAGTGATCAGTTAGGCTTTAAAACCAGCTCTTGGCCTCTTGATGAGCTTGAAAAGGCCTCTGCTGCTTCTCCATCAAAAAGCCTGCCTTGAGGCATTGTCATGTAGAATCACTGCTGTTGGCTTCTGAAATTGTATATAGAAAGTGACAACATAATAGGAAAGGTTATAACTGGACAAAAAAAAAAATCCATTCAGTCCAAAATCCCC
>VZRH01003997.1:369628-381053 GCA_013397555.1 Urocynchramus pylzowi
CCCCCCCAAAAAAAACAAAACAAAACCAAACCCCAAAAAACCCAAACAAACAAACAAAAAAAATGGCTGCCACTTTCCCAAGAAATTCAGTCTATTCTTTCACAGTTCAGGAAACCAGAAGCCATTGGAATTCACAATTCACTTCTCACTGAAAAACCTGAGAGTATTCAGCTTTAGGGGTCCCTTCCTTGCCCAGTTTGGTTTTTTTAGGTGGATTGATAGGCCACAGGAACATAACAAGTGGCTTCCTAGGGCAGCACTTGGGTGTGTTCTGACATGAAAATTGTGTATTTTTTTCATGGTGTTCAATGTCAGCCATTTCCATTCCTTCATTTTAAAGTACCTTCTCACTTGCAATTATTTGATATTACACAATGTATTGCAATGTATCCACACATGATTAATGCAACGTGCTGTGTATGTGGCATATGAAATAAAGCATTTTGAAAGTCCAGGCTGAATCAAAAATGAATAATATATGAATAGTTAGTACATTTAATTTACTAAGAACGGCATACTTCTGTTATTTAATGTTCTCTGAGCATATATTATGTTTAATTTGCTAAGAAGTACAAACTTGTATTATTTAATATTCCACTGATACTCAGAGACCTGTCAGGATTGATGGCTGGTAATATACGGATGTGGTCCTTGCCTCTGCAAAACCTGGAGGTGTCTTTCACTTTTAATATGTTGCAATTTTGAAAATACATCTAAGTAGCAGAGAATAGGTGACCTGAACAGACTTTGTCTTGACTGAGCCTCCTGTTTTTCGTTTGCCATGGCCTGCTCCGTGATGTGTACGTTCATTAGAGGTGCTGTGGGGCTGACATCTTCCACAATTAGTGCTCACATATAATGAGATGCAATGCTGACAAGGACTCTCTTGTTTTCTATAGTTTCACTGAGAGGCCTTTTCCTTCTTCTTTGGCACCAATCCATTAAAGCTGTTGCACCATGTTCAGCTGGTGGCTGGGATTGAAAATAATTGTCAGCCATTAAAACTCTGCTCGTGTGCCATCAGCTCCACCTCTTGGATTAATTTGGCTTTTGCAGAGCCAGTCCATAGTTCATAGGGGAATTCTCTCTGGGAATGTAAAAAGTCCTGAGGCAGTGCCCTAGTAAAAGCATCTGGCTCAATTGCTTTGTCCTGCAAGTTCAGTGCTTGATGAGTAGCAAAGTTTAATTACGAATAACTTTGCTAATAATTTGGATTACATTGTCCTCTAGTGGCTCATGTTGATAATGGCCCTGCTGGCAAAATCCTTTTGCCTCGTGTTTTTAAATCCTCTGATATTCTTTTCATACAATTCCACCAAATAAAAAATTTGCTTCTTCTTGCTATTGCATCAATACAGCAAGATCTCTCCTCTATAACTGCAGATATTTTGCTTAATAAATGCATATTTTGAATTGTTCAAAGTAACAATAGGATTATGAGAAGTTAATATATTTAATCAAAGCATTTGATGAAAACGAATATATCCTTTATATCAACAGTAAAAGAGAATAAACTCAACATGATTTTTTTTTTTTAATAGGTTTTGGACTAGTTTTTTTTTACNATCCTTTATATCAACAGTAAAAGAGAATAAACTCAACATGATTTTTATTTTTTTTTTAATAGGTTCAGGACTAGTTTATTTCCAGAAAATACACAGAGGTCTTATATGAAGGAAATCAGAATAGTCCTCCACATGTCCTGTGGCTACTTACTCATAAACCTCTGAAACACTGGGTTTTGGGCCCGTGGAGTGGAATCACTGCCTTTCTTGGCAAGCACAGAGAGCACTGGAGTGCTTTGCAGCTGGGTGTTTGCCAGCATAATGCAGGTGTTTGCAAGTAGGAAGAGGGATCTGAAGCATGGATAATAACTCCTGGGTGTTTGCAGTGACAAAACACACATTTTATATTGCTTTGAAAAGGTGATGCCCTGCTCTGTAATGTGCTGCGTTGGTTTGCCCCTGTGTCAGAGAAGAGGGATTGCTTCCAGTAGGGGCCTTGGCCCTGGCCATGGGAAGTGTGGCAGGCAGTGTTTGGGCAGAACATGGCTCATGGGATGCTCCAACAGGCGAGTTTTCCTTTTTCCCACTGTTTCTTCCTCGATGAAATGCCATGAGTAAGGACAAATAGAGGCTGCACTGCAGCAAGAGTTTCTCTGTGTGTAAGAAGAGGAGAGTGATAGATGGTTCTGTTTATATGCCCAAGATTACATAGGAAGCAGCAGTTATAAATGGTGAAGAAATGTGCTATCTCTTTTAAAGAACTGGTGGTGCACTCCAGCAGGGTGATAGCTCATGTTTTCTGTTGCAGTTTGTAATGACAGGAGAGACAAAGGAGTACTTGTATCTTACAGAGTTGATTTTCAAGGCTTTTTCAAGCTACCCTGCCTTGTCATCTATCAAGGAACCACTACCTTGAGATTCTGTAAAAATTCCTTGTTCATGTCCTTTATTTCTGGCAACCTCTTTCATTCTTCCCTTTTAGAATCACAGAATCAGAAAGTGGATTGTGTTCAAAAGGACCTTAAAGATTGCATAGTTCCAGCCCCCCCTCCATGAACAGGGACACCTTCTGCTGCACCAGGATGATCAAGGCCCCATGCAGCCTGGCTTTTTGGGGAGGCCCTCCTTTCCCCCAGCAGTGCTGATGGCAGAGGCAGTTTGGCAGTTTGGATCATGAGCAGATCTGAAACATAAACTTTAAGGAATTCAGAGATTTTAGAGGAGCTAAGATTTTAGGTAGAAGACAGGCTTTATTAGAGTTAATTAAAATAAATGGATAGACCTTGATGAAGTTAAGACTTAGTAGTTAACTAATAATTGATTGCTTGTCAACACAATGTTTGGTTAGCTGGGTTTATAATGAAGAATACAGAAACTGATAAATAGCTTTAGGAACATAAGACAATTGCGGGCCTCTTCTGTTCTGAAACTCATTGAAGACAGGGAATGGGAGTTCTACCAAGGGTCCATTTGTCATATTTGCATTGAAAAGGTAGAAAGGTCAGAACGAGGAAGACTTCATTTACTTCCTCATTTTGGGACCCCTCCTCATGAAAAGGACCACCGACCCATTTCGAGGAACAAACTACGCATGCTTAATAGCTTTTGAACTAATTAACATACGAAGCGGGGAATGGGATGTGCCAAAATTATGAATATGTATTTGTATTTTGAGTATTCAAAACCTGTATAGATAAAAGGGTTCTGTAATCACCTGTAAGGCGCGGTGTGTATTTGGGAGCTATCCCAAATTTATTGCTGCCCGGCGTCGCAATAAACATACACTTTGTAACTTCAAACTGTTAGAGAGTTTTTGTCTGTCACAGTTGGATATTGGTACTAGATCAATATCCATATTTTTTTAATAAATCAGATCTGTCCTGGCTGCTGCTGGTGGTCTCACCCCAGTGAGGTGCAGGCAGTGCTGCTGGGAACGGCTTGCTGAGCTCTTTTGGGATCCTGTCAGGACGCTCCCTCTCCCAGGGCTCCTGGCAGTGATGGATGGATGTCAGCCAGCTCATTCCCTGGGCTGATCATCCTCAAACGCTGGGAGAGTTACAGAGCAGCTTAATTTACCCTTGACACAGTGGAGTTGTGCATTTGGTGTTGTCTCCATGCTGCCTCAGAGCGGCACACACACCCCCACACCTGCCATGGCTGGGAATGTGGCTGTGCTGGCAGAAACAAAAGGTATAAAGGCAGCCTGGGGTTATAAAATGCCTTCACCTTTTGAAATCATCTGTGGTGTTGCTCTTACAATTTGTTCAGAGGTTTATTAGGCAGTGATGGATGCAGGAATATTTACTTTTATTTAATGCTCTGTGACTCTTCTGCTGGGAATCTTTTCAGTTGTTTTCAATTCAGAAATCAGGTTGTTTCTTTACTTCTTCCTAATTAGCTGCTAAGAGGAGGGTGATGGTTTTTAGTTTTCCTCAGACAAAAAGTTTTTGTTTTTAAAATTTTTTTTGTCAAGTCTTGCATCAAAATACTTTTTTTCCATGCTTTGCGAAGTTCTTTTCCAAGGGTCTGTACTTATTTAACACAAGATGCTAAGTGAAGTTCTGCTTATCCTTAATTCAGAATGTGGGGTTTTATCCTTCCTGTACCACAGAGTGAGTGGTGCAGATTGATGGATTAGAGCTCCCTGACTACAATTTCTGCTTAAACATTTGACTTTTTTTTCAGGTATCTATCAGGCCAGTGGTTGCCCCCCCTCCACACCAGAATCTTTTACAGAAACTCATTGCTGCTTCCCAGGTGTGCTCTCTGACATCCCAGCAGTGAGGGGGCTCTGCCCCATCAGTGAGGTCTCTCTACCAGCTGCTGTGGCAATGCTCCTGCAGGAAAGGAGACGTGATTGACCATGCCCATTTCTCTTAATCAGACAAATGCAGGCTTCTCTTCAAAGCAGGGCTGGAGGTTGTTCCTCCTAACCAGCTATATTGGTCACTGCTCTCTTCCAGCTGTGTGTTCACTCCACCTTCCTGTAGCACCTTTTACATCGTGGTTATGCCAGCAGAGTCTTTCCAGAATAACCTGACCCTGGATGTCAGACTCAGTCAGAGCTGGAATCTGATGGAATCGATTTTTGGTGAAACTGATCCCTCATGCTCTCTCTCATAAGGCTGTCTGAGCACTGTATGTGCTAATGGGAAAAATAAAATGGTGACCTTGTGTGTTCTCGGAGTGCTGGGTGTGATCCTGTTCAGCACAGCCAGGAGTTTGGCAGGCTTTTGACAAGTGCTTTCCACCCTGTGCTTGCCTGTGAGCCTCTCTAGTGCCTGCAGATACAAATGTGAGTGCACCTTGCTCCCTAGCAGATGTCTTTGGAGAACAGATGTCAGTGCTCATTGCTTTTCTGTGTGAATGTAAAATGCATCCTGCAGTGGAAAACAGGTGGTAATTTTATTTAAATCCTGCTCTATTGTACAGCAATGAAACTAATGAGATATGCTACATATTCCAGGGTTTCCATTTCAATAAGCCTCTAATCTTGAAACTGTTTTAATCAGGCTTCTCTATCAGATGTTCTCATTTCTGCATTGCCAGCACCCCCCTGAAATGATTGCTTGGCCTCAAATTAATAGGCGATGGTGTTTTGATGTGCACTGTTAAATCATTTCTATTTCAGGATTAATTTCTGTTTGGCCTTTTCTGGAGACAGTGTTCAGCATTAAAGAGGCTGTGTGTGAATTGTGATTGTACTTGTGTTGTCTCCTGTCAGAATAACGAGATGGTGGAGCTGCAGAGGATACGAATGAAAGATGAGATTCGGGAGTACAAGTTCCGAGAGGCGAGGCTGCTGCAGGACTACACTGAGCTGGAAGAGGAAAACATCACTTTACAGAAACTGGTGTCCACACTGAAACAGAATCAAGTAAGCATCTAAAGATTCAAGGCACTGTACTGTAAATTGTCACTGTTTTCTCCAATTTCCATAATGTCATCCCGCAGGGCAGTTTGATAGAAGTTTTTTTGTATGTTTGGAGTTTTTTTTTCCAGTTGGGTTTTTTCTGATCACTTACTGTAAAATAGTGTTCCTATTTTACTATTGTAAAATAGTGTTATTTTTGAAACATGGGGAAGCTCTTACCTCAGCTTTGAAAAATTGTGATGGACTATTTCATTGCAGAACTATGGAACCACAGAGAAATTATTAAAAGAGAGTTGCATATTTTTGCTTCAAGCTTTTCCCATTCCTTGGGAACTCAGTGCCCAGCATCCAGTTGTCCTTTAAAGTGTGCAAAAGAGATTTGGTCACCTGTCAGAAGAGTTAACTTGTGCTGAAAATTTAAATATCCAGGTTGGATGGCATAACACTTCCTGCCTTTTAGATGGTGTTTAGACCATCATAACATTACACTTCATAACACTCTCTCCTCACCTGCCCTCAGAGGGTCACAGCTCTGCACTGCAGCCCCTGGTTGTGTCCTGACCTATTGCCTGGTGCTCTTGGGGCTTCTGTGGAAGAGCCAGATCTGTCACTGTTTCTGATGGCAGCCTGGGAACAAAGCTGCCTTATTCCTGCAGGAATAAGCAGTGCTATTTCAGCTCTCTTTTACTGCTTTTTTTTACTGCTGCAGCACCAATGCAATTGAAACACTTAAAACAACAGAGCTGTGCTGCAGGGAATACACAGGTAGTAGAAATGGGTGCGTGATTTCCTTATTTATGAAGGTGCCTAGTCCTTCACGCTCCTGAAATGGAATTTATAGCAGATCATCTTTGTTGCCAGAGTTATTTACCCAGACAGCAAATTCCTCCTTTGAGGCATGGATTTTTTTTCTCATCAGCCTCACAGGAGACATTTTCACATTTTCAGGAAGTAAACGACCCCTTTATGGACTGTCCTAGTTTCTCCTTAAAATGAAATTTGTTTGCAAGTGTTTATATTTGTCATAATATTTCATTCTAACTGAAACCAAATGCCAACAGTCTGTGGAGAGAAAAAGCACTGCCACATTTTGAAGGGCTTTAAAAATCAGTCATTTTGCATCACAGATCCATGCACTTGTGATTCCTAAAATTACTTTAATCTACAAGATAAAATTTTAAGAGCATTTTATGCTTTAATGGTTGAATTAAAAAAAACATATGTTATAAATCTTGGTGCTAAAATGTCATTATCTACATGTTGGGGTTTTTTGTAGCTTTTTAAACTAAGAGTCTTTGAGAAGGTAACCATAGAGATATAGATCTTTAGATTTTATGTGTATTTAAAATTGAAAAAGTGTTTGTTGCTTTGTTGGGTTTGGCTTTTTTTCATGTACTTAAGTTATAAACATAGCTACTTGATTGCATTTCACAATTTTTCCAGATGGACCTGTTCCTCCAGTAAGGAAAGATATTAAATTGCCAAATGTAGATTTGAAACTCTAATGGATTTTCCTTTTCTATTTAAGAATGCCCATTGTGACTTTGGGACTTTCTTTGTTGTTTGATATGTTTCCAATTTCTGGGTTTGAAGATTAGTACTTTGGTTTTTAAGTTTGCCTTTCCAAAGGTTTATGAGTCGAAGACTTTTGACAGGTTGATAAATATTCTACTTCATTAGGAATGGTGCATCTGTTTTTTTGCCAGAACCTTATTTTAGTTTGATTAAAAATCCATATATGTCAAATATAAAAAAAAGCTATACAATGCATTAAGCTTGCAAACACAGTGATGTGTTTGAATTATAAAAGCATCAACTGCAAAAAATTGAGGCTTTTTATGGAAACATGAAAATTCAGTATTTTTTTCCTTCTTTCACCAAGGTATTAAATTATTTCACCTGATAATGCGACATTTTTTCCCCATTTTGAAATTAAGATGCAGATGACTAACATGATTAGAATTAAATTAAAAAAAAAAAAAAAAAAAAGTGTCATCATTTTTACCAGGAGTGCTGGTCAGGTGTGGACATGGACCTTGACAAACAAAGCTCTTCCTTTTCATTGCTGTGGGGTTTTCCAGCAGTGAAAAGGAAGATGAAGAACAGCAGCAAAGGGGAAGCATTGTGCAGTGGGGATCTCCTACACTGTCTAGGTGTTGTTGATCAACTGCTTTTGAGCTAGGCTGGGTTTTTCCAGGCTTTGTTTCTTGTGAGGTGAAATGGAGAGGACCAAACCAGAGAGCTGCCTGTAAAGGACACAGAAGAAGCTGCTGTTTAGCTCAGCTCACAATGCCCATAAATACCTTGATAAAATACCACACCTTGGTCTGGGGCAGGGCAGACCAGTGAGCCCCTCCAGTGCTGCCAAGGGGTGTCACTGGGACACATTCCAGGTACTGTGGTTGGAGCAGCAGGTTCCTGTGTGCTCCAGAGGGACAGCCCTACACACAGTCCAGGGACTGTGGGGGGCTGAATGAGCTCTTTGGTGCATTCTTCTGGTAGTTTAAAAATCTCTAGCAATTTTGGGGCATCTTAGGGTTTAAGCTGACTGTACAAATAGATTCCTCTTTAATTTTTAAAATTAAATGCCTCTGGAATAATGGAGAGCCTTGTAAAGTACAGAGAAGAGAGTTGAGGCTCTTCTACTGGTTTGTACCCTCCATCCATATTTTTGAAAACTACAAAGATATTTGAGACTATCTGTGCCTGAGTGACTTTACATCTAGTAGGAATTGCAATATGATAAAAATATCATCTTCATAATATTTGCAAATCATAAATCAGGCAATATTAACCTAAGAATATGAATACCATGATATACCAACATTGCTTATGGCAATTCATATTAAATCTGCTGTTACCAGGATATCTGCTAATAAACAGCCTTCTTCCCATGAAATTTCATTGCTTATCATAAGTTATTCAGAAAGAGGTTTTCTATTTCTTGAGTCTCACATGCTGAAAAAGTCAGCACTGGAGTATTTAACAGAGGGAGCTCCACTTGCACTTTTTGCTCAGTCAGTTCTTTGCAGCAGCAGGCAATGTCTGGCGTTCCAAACCAGAGTTTTTCTAACACCTATCTCAACAGGGCTGATAAATGGCAGGTTTCCACAACTCAAGTTTTAGTATTATGAATGTTCTTTGTCTTGTCTAATTCAGGTTGAATACGAAGGCTTAAAGCATGAGATTAAACGATTTGAGGAGGAGACAGTGTTGCTTAATAGCCAGCTAGAAGATGCCATCCGGCTGAAGGAGATTGCTGAGCATCAGCTGGAGGAAGCTCTGGAAACTTTGAAAAATGAAAGAGAGCAAAAGAACAATCTGAGAAAGGAACTGTCCCAGTATATCAACCTCAATGATAGTATGTATAATAACCATATTAATATATCAGTAGATGGGTTGAAGTTTTCAGAGGACGGGGGTGAGCCCAACAATGACGACAAAATGAACGGACACATCCACGGGCCTCTCGTGAAGCTCAACGGTGACTACAGAGCTCCCACGAGTAGGAAAGGAGAATCTCTGCACCCCGTCTCTGACCTCTTCAGCGAGCTCAACATATCAGAGATACAGAAGCTGAAGCAGCAGCTCATGCAGGTAAGGGCTGAATTTAATGTCCCGGTGTGTTTAGACACATCCTATGAACCCTCGTGCCAGTTTTGCCAGAGATTGTTCCTGGTGATGTTGTTGACCACGTGTCCAGACTTGTGCTTTGGTGGTTTTTCATATCCAGGTTTTGCCAGAAATATCCCTAGTAAACAGAGTACATGCCTGCACAAAAGTCAGTGTGACCTGAGGAGATACTTAGTGCAAAGGGAAGAAAGGGACGTAGATACTGGGGTTACAGAAGGTTAGATTCCTTTTTTCCTGCTTTCATAGTAGTAAATGTCCCTGAAATTGCAAACGAAACAAGGTATTCTTCAATATGACTAAAGCTATCTGGAATAATGCCTCATTAAAATATCGGTGTCTACAGATTTGATTATGATCCCTTGCAAGCCAGAGGGAGTTTTTGGCGTTCAGTTCAGCTCGAGCATGGTTTGGCAGGCGGTCAGGAGAGAAGAAAAGGAGGGGAGCGCTCCTCTCCCCAGCCGTGCACTGGGAGCATGTGGCGTGTGGGCTGTCACAGAGCGCCCTTGTCCCGCTGGCAGTCCCGGCGGATGCGCGGGCTGCAGGGGGTGCCTGGGCCGGGACAGCCGGCGCTTGTTCCCTGTTCATCCGTGCCCAGCCACAATAGGAGCCTGGGATGCCAGCCAGAGGAAAACTCAAGCTGCCAGCCCAGTGTTGCCATCATCTCAGAAGGGGTGCAGTGCCACGCAGAGAAAGGGTCCTGCTGCCCAAGCTGTTGAGCATCTCGTCTGCCACAGCAGCTTGAAAGGTTTTGGCACCATCAAGGAAACACCCAGCATCTTCTAGCTTCAGGCTTCTGAAGAGCACCTCTTCTAAAGAGAGGAAATATGAGCCCTTTGCTGCTTGAAATGTAAAAGGTTGCTTGGAAGTGAAGTAGAGCAAAACCAGTTTTCAGTGCTTGCTGGAGAACAACAAATCCCTATGTGGCCTGTCCTGGTTGCTGAGGAGTTAATTGTTTTATTTATCTCATTGCCAAATTCACTGTGGGATGTTTTGATCTGAGCTGTGACATGGTGAACGTGGATGACATCTAGTGCTTTGCCCCAATAACTTTGACACAAAGCATACCTCATTTAAGTGTGAAAGCTTGAAATACAGGATTTTATTTACATGACAAATTCTGTTAAACTTTTCCAGTTTTAAAGTAAACACAGAGTGTATATTGTATATATACATGGAAGAACATATACATGTATATATATAATATATACATTATATATATGTATATATTATATATACTATATACATTATATGCAGCTCCTAATTTGATTCAGAAATACTATGTTAAATTTTTAAAAATACAGTTTCAAAAGAAATGCTTTGAAGTCTTCATATTTCAAAATACCCTCTGTTTTAAACCATAATTTACAATGAAATATATGCAATATAAATTTTGAGTGAAAGTTGCTCAGAAATAAAAAAAAGGGTTGCTTTGAGTATGCTTTTTCATGATTTTATTAAATTAAATACTGAGTATGATGAGTTAGCAAACTTCTGCTTGAAGGCTACTGTAATTGTCTTTATCTTCTCTGAGTTAATAACTCATATTCCCTTAAACAAAGAAGCAGCCTTCTCACAGTCACTGGGAACACACTTAGGACCCTAAAAAAGAAATTATGACTATTTTTGGTCGTAGCATTTTTTGGTGCTGGGCCCCAGCACATCTGTGCTAATGGTGGCCACTATTGTTTGGTATTTACATCCTGTTAAAAGGTTCATGTTTAAAAAGACAGACTAGACCCTGAAAGTCTAGTCAGTGAAAAGCCTGATTCCTTTAGATACTGTAAAGAGTCACTGCAAAATGCTGATGTTTTACAAAGTGATCTCCTTCTCTGTTCAGTTACATCAGTTCATGTAATACAAATTAAATTTGTATCATACAAATTAAATGTGAAAAAATGTGAAAAATTCCACCAAAAGTTTTCTGTGTGGTAGATGGGAGACTTAATCAGGTCTAAAAGCTGACAAAAGGTAAATCATCAGCAAAATTGGATTTTTTTTTTTCTTCTACAGTGTCTTTGCCCTGTAGTGTTCATTCAGCTGTAGCTCAACATTTGGTGTGAGTTTCTCCTATTTTCTGTGAAGAGGCTGCACTAGGAGAGAGTTTCTGATGGAACTGATCATTTATTGGGAACTATTTTTATGACTATAGGACATCAGGTTCCTTTTTAGGATAAAAATAAACTTCAGATTTGCCATTTGGTAAGGATGTCTGGCAAATTGTTTTTGCTCCTTAATCTCATAAAGAAGACTTCACTGAAACAGCATGACAAATAGAATTCTTTCTGCAGCTTTTGGATGCTGCTGCTTCATGGGCTGTGCTGGCCCCTAGGAGAGATTTAATTGTACCTATTCCCTTTCCATATATATTTATATATTTATATATATATACATATAAATATATAAATATATATAT
>VZRH01003997.1:381613-434552 GCA_013397555.1 Urocynchramus pylzowi
GAGGACATAAATGGCTATGGTTAAATTACTTTTCATAATTGCAAACTATAGATGCAAATTGGGACTAAAATCTCCTCAAGCTGAAATCCCTGAAGGGAAGGATGAATCACAGAATAGGTACATCTACTTTTGAATTGCTTTTATTTTCTTTTTAAGATGATAAAAATCCTTACTGCAGTACCAATTTCAGTGTCCAAAAAATGCACCAACTGGGCTGAAAAATACCTGGAATTGCCATAAGTTTGCTGTGGTGGAAATAAGAGTATAGTATTGTCTAGAAAAGGAAATATTATTGCCATATTTGGGAACAGCAGAGTCATTAATATGCAAAAGGTATGCTCAGGACTGAGCTGGAGCTTTGGGGTTTTTCCCTTGGCAGTAGGAGCATGTATTTATGGTTTCAAACAGAAGGGGATTAGCTTAATCCGTTATTGCTGGTCCAGAATGAATAAAATTGAGTAGGTCTATGTATTTCCTTTTGCTTGCTGTGCAAGTTGATATATGGGTTTTAAAAGTTTAAAATGTTTTCTCTGGAAAGAATCCTTTCTGTTTAAAATGAGTGCTTCCAGAACACATTTATGTTCAGAAGAGAAATTATCATCAAGATCCAAATTAGCTCTGCTATGGTTTTTCTTCATGATGGGGTATAATGGCTCAGATCAGTAGTCCTGCAGGATCAATTCTGTCTGATTAATTTAAGCAGGCACTGATGCACTGTGCTGCTTTAACACACAGGTGTGCTCTCAAAGGAAAGGCTTTATTATAATAAATATTATTAAAAATAAATATTTATTTTTACATGGGTGCAATCTACAGTGAATTGGCTTCTTTGGTGTGAACATGCCCATGGTGGACCCATACACTTTAATAAGCCAACTGCCTTTGGTGTGTAATATGTGGTTCTTTATTATCAGCATAATTTCTCACTATAATGAGAGATGGTCCTTTAATTAGCCAAAACCAGATTTTTTGTGCATGTACATAGCTCACCTTACCAGCCTGAAGGAATAAATACCTTCATCTGCTGAGGGCAGTGTAACTAACACTGAAGCCTGCTATACAAAGTGGTAACAACTGGAGTTCAGCTGGAGGTTTCTAGGGAGAGCAGACCTGGGGCAGGCAGCTTGATGAAAAAAAAGAGGAAAGGTGGTGAAGAGACTCCTGCTGGGTTGATCTCTGAGGGCCTGACCAGGAGAGCTGTAAAAAGCGGCTACTTTTAAGAAGAAGCACTTGATAAAAGGGAAGTTAACTCTATTTTGGGTTTTCTCAACAAGAGTGGGCTGACATGTGGGCTGAGCAACAATTAGAGTGGCAGACATACTGGGATAGAAACAGGGGAGCGAAAAATGGAGGATACCAAAATACTTGTGGTTCTTGGCTGTCCTCTTCTGCACTGATGATGTAGTGCCAAAAGTGGAACACTTCATATCTAAAGAGAGAGACTCTTCCTGGATCATAAAATAATGATGAGGTTTGGCCCTGGTTTTTTTAATTCTTAAGGCATCAGTCCTCTGTATACAAGAAAAGTAGGCTGATTTTTTTAGATGTTTTATCATGGCTTCTATTTTTATTTGTACAGTGTCTACCTGCAATTGATTGCAGATCCTGGTGGAGGCCACATTTTGAGAGCCTGTCTGTAAAACCAAGGGATCACTGTGTACTCCAGTGTCTTGGTACTTCTGAGCAGCAACCATGGCTCAAAAGCCTGTTTTTTGAGGCTTTTAAGGAAACAAGAATTTGAAACACTGCTCAGAATATTTTGTGAGATGGTATTAATACCTTCTCAGTTTCTCAAAGGCTTTCCTTTTTCTTTACTAAGATTTGTGGTGGCTAATCTGATTCTCCTCCACATACTACTGGTAGGGAAGGAAAGCTTGTGTTTGCCTTTTTTTTTTTTTAAGGTTTCTTAAAAACGGAAAACTTTAAATTCTCAGAATTAATAAGTCCAGCACTCACCAAGGGAAGTGCCGTTTTCACTGCATGTGCTGAGATACTGCAACAGGGGGAGAGAAGATCAGTAAACCTGCTAGGCTCAGGGTCTTAGTGTAGAAGTCATGAAAGGAAGAAGGATCTTATCTCTGTAAGCATTCCTCTGCTTCCCAATTCACACCTCAGAACACGACAAAGGCACTGGAAAAAGTTGGAGCATTACACTTAAAACCTGGAAGTCTTTCAGGGGTGTTATGATGAATAGCAAATACCTGAATAGATCAAACTTGTAAGTTTGTCTTGTTAACTTGCTTTAAAATTGCTGTGCATTAAAACTTCTAGAGGTGTCCTTCCTGGTGTCTTCTGTTGTTCAACATCTACTTTTCTATGTGGATATTTGGAAAGAAACTTACTAAAGGTCACAACCAGTGGGTTGTTAGTTGTACCACAAGTCATGCTTTTTCTGGCTTGAATTTGAACAGATGGATTTTGCTTACAGATAAGTGCTGGGGATGGGCAGTCCTGGGAGATGCTCGGTGTCCTGATCTGTGCTACATTTCCACACAGTAGGTTATTCAATCTGTGGAAATGTACACAGCTGGTTTTTTACTGCATTTGCCTTTATGAAAGTGCACAGCAGTTCAAAGATATAAATGAATAGTATGAAAGATTGGTAGAACTGTTAAAGGGAAATGTAAATTCAAATTCTATTGAGAAATAGCTTACAGCTGACAGTGATGCAGTTTCTGTGTACAGGGAACATATGTCTTAATAAATCCTGTATCATCACTCTAGCTGATGAGACAGTGCTTGGGCACTTGGTAATTCTTCAGTGGGCAACATATAAAATTGTGATCTAGCAGTATTGGAAGTTGTAACAGAGGCTGGGACTTGCTAAACCTCTGAGAGTTACACGGTGCCCTATAAATGAATTTTATGGTTTAGTTGTACGTGGCTAAAATCTCTTGGAAGCCCTCAAGCTGCAGGCAGTGGTGGGGTGGAAGAGATGACTGTGGATGCAGAGTTTGGTGCTCACCACGGGTAGGGATGAGATCCTGGGTTTCTCACTCTGACTCTGTTGCAGGTGGAGCGAGAGAAGGCCATTCTCCTGGCCAACCTCCAGGAATCTCAGACGCAGCTGGAGCACACCAAGGGAGCCCTGACAGAGCAGCACGAACGCGTGCACAGGCTCACGGAGCACGTCAACGCCATGAGGGGCCTGCAGAGCAACAAGGAGCTGAAAGTTGAGCTTGACTGTGAGAAGGGACGAGATTCTGGCGAGGAAGCACATGACTACGAAGTGGACATCAATGGCTTGGAGATCCTGGAATGTAAATACAAAGTAGCTGTCACTGAGGTGATAGACCTTAAAGCAGAAATCAAAGCCTTAAAGGAAAAATATAATAAATATGTGGAAAACTACACTGAAGAGAAGGCCAAGTATGAGAGCAGAATCCAGACGTATGATGAGCAGGTGACAAGCCTGGAGAAGTCGACCAAGGAAAGCCAGGAAAAAATGGTCCACATGGAGAAGGAGTTACAAAGGATGACAAGCATAGCAAACGAAAACCACAATACCCTTAACACTGCCCAGGACGAGCTGGTGACGTTCAGTGAGGAGCTGGCTCAGCTCTACCACCACGTCTGCCTGTGCAACAACGAGACGCCCAACAGGGTCATGTTGGACTATTACAGGCAGAGCAGAGTCACCCGCAGTGGGAGCCTGAAGGGGCCGGATGACCCTCGAGGTCTCCTTTCCCCACGACTCGCCAGGCGGGGGGTATCATCGCCCGTAGAAGCCAGAACCCCGACCGAGCAGGCGACGAAAGAGGCCGCGGAGCCCAGCAAGGAACAGAGCCCAACAAAAACACCTTCCATTTCTCCTGTCATCACAGCCCCTCCTTCCTCCCCCGTCTCTGACACCAGTGACATCCGCAAAGAGCCTATGAACATCTACAACCTCAATGCCATCATCAGGGACCAAATCAAGCACTTGCAGAAGGCTGTGGATCGGTCGCTGCAGCTGTCGCGCCAGCGGGCCGCGGCCCGCGAGCTGGCGCCCATGATCGACAAGGACAAGGAGGCCTTAATGGAGGAGATCCTGAAGCTGAAGTCGCTCCTGAGTACAAAGCGAGAGCAGATCGCGACCTTGAGGGCAGTGCTGAAAGCCAACAAGCAGGTAAGGTGCTCCTAAAGCACTCTGGAAAGTCTGTTATTTATACAGGTCACTTACAAGCTTTCTCAGGTGTATTTTGGAGGTGAGGTTTTACTCACAGGTTATTTAGCCTCTCACTCACAGCAAAGACACACCTTCATTCCCTCCCAGCCTCCTCTTTAAACACTTCATTCTGCTTTGCTCAGCACCCTCCATTCACTTAGCAGAGGTGTAGGCAGGGACTAGCTACTGCCCAGGCATGTTGCTGGTATTATCACAAACTGTTGGTTGAAAAACAAAATAGAATGTCCCTGGAGAGGCTCTCAATGGTATGCTCTTCTATTTAGGAAAATAAAAATCTTCAAGGAATTATTTTGAGTTTTATTCAACTCTTAAGAGAAATTCATTCAACCACTTTATTTTGGATGTTTCACCAATGAAAAGAAGCCAAAAATTATAGTACTTGATATCAAATGCCAAAAGAAATCCATCTTATTGCTGTGTTTTTCAAGAGTACTGTCAATTTTCTTTGCGTAGTACATCTACTTGGCATCCATTAGATTCCAGGTTTGAAAACACTGTAAAAAAATCTGAATTTAAACGTGCTAACAGTTTTATTTATTTTGATGCATCTCCTTTTGCCCAGAATTAAATCTGAATGCAAAAGGCTGCAGTGGCAGTGGTTTCATTCTAGGTTCCTGGCACTTTCCTCATCTGAAAACAGTGATCACCACATGGGGGCTTGAATCCTGGTTAACAACAGCTTGGCACGCTATTAGCTTTTGACAGTGATGGGATTTCAGTCTTAAAATTCCCAATAGTCAACTATTCTGAAGTTACAGTTTCAAGTTTAATTGATTGGTGTATCTGTAACTGCATGGGATACTGGGGATTTTTAAATTGCAGCAATATTTCAACATCTATTGAGTCTTTTATAGCATTCCCCCCCTTCCTGATACAACACATGTTAAATATTAACTCAAGTAATTAAATACCATCTCTAGCTAAGCAATAAGAGCTCTGAGCAATTATATGTAGATTTTCCATGTAATTAAAATGTAATTTAGATGGAATTGATGTATGTGGGTATACATTCTGTGATTCCAAATTAAAGATTTTTCCCATTAGCATAGAGCTATCATTTATTTTTTGCTGCTACTAGAAGATCTATCTCAGTCTCACTCTTTTATTGCTGTCAGAAATAATGCATTATCCTAAGGCATGCTCACTGAAATGGAAAAAAAGATAGATTTGCTGACTAAGGAGCTGCTATTAACTAATATTTTATTTATTAGATAGCAGCATAGATATTGGTAACTGTACAACTGGGTACAGAAACTTGCAATACTTGTTCATGCAAAACTGATATCAGCTTCCTCAAACTTTCAAGCTAAAAGTCATAATAATGGAAAGGGAAGGAGAAATTTAATGTTGGAGAGGGGAAGAATAATTTATTATGTGCCAGCCTCAAGTGGTGAGTGTATCCCAGAACCCAAATTTATGCTTTGTCTCATGTTCAAAAAAAACCAGGAGTTAAGATTTATTCTCTTGTTTTGACTCATGTTCAAAAAAACCAGGAGTTAAGATTTATTCTCTTGTGGTCTTCCCCTTCAAAGGAGTAAGTTTCTAAGCAGCAAAAGGCTGGGGATGTTTTTTCACTTGTGGGCCCTTCCTTGGGTCTGGTATTTTGGGTTTGGTATTTTGTACTTCAGTGAAAAAACACCCTTAACTAGGGAAGCACAGTTGGTATGTAGTGTTGGTCAGTAGTATTTGCAAATAAGCATTTTTATTTTATACATAAATATCATTTATAATTATTATTTTATTTTCACAAAGCTCTAGCAGGAAAAAGAGAGCAACGTTTGGCGCAAGAAGATGCAAACCTAAGTCCATGAAAACGGATTATTCAATCAATTGCCCAAGAAAGCAAGGCACTTAGATCTTGCTGGCTTGCTTGCTTACCTTGTTTTGGTTTATGTATCCATTTGTTCATAGCCCAAATTACTGTGTTGGCACCTGACTGGTGGAATAAACATTAACAAGTAGCATAAATGAGAAAGTAAAATCAAATTAATGACGCAGTAACTTTTAGGACTGGTTCAGTAATGGGTTTGATTTTGATTTCTAATAGCAATCAGAAAGCAAAGCTGCCTATGAGGGGAATTTAATACCCTGAAATTCTGATGGAAAGCTGATCAGTTGTTTTCATAGGTAAATAGTTCAATGAGACAGAATTGAGTCAGCAAGACCTTCACATCTGCATTAGCAGTAACTATGGTGTCTCCAGCTTCCATAACAGCAATACCCATAAAAGTCTTTCAGAAAAAATACCTTGATAACCCCAGACATACAGAATTTTATCTATAAACTAATGCCCTGATATTATATGCACAAACACAGTAGAATTTCTGCTGTGAAAGAGAGGCTTGATGAAAAGACAAGGTACCACGTACAACTTCTGCTCTAAAAATACAGGCTAGTTTTCTACTTTTGTGTGTGAAATAAAAATCACACACAAAAAAATAAAAATCCTACCAGCGTAGGATTTAATATTTATTAACAATTATTTCAGCTGGTCTGCTTCTCACACTGCTGGTATAAAGTAAATGGGCTACAAAGCTGTCGTAGAAAATGAGATTTGTTCACAGATTTCAGGATGAAGATGGCAACATTTGGGCTGAGTTTGGGCAAACATCTCTTCTGTAAGGATACAGAGGAGGATGGAAAGGACCCTGTTAGTTCTGGCAGTGCTTGAGGTCCCGGGCTCGGGTGTGTGCTCACCTCAGCCTGTTCACCTGTAGGGCTGGGCTTTGGGGATGGGGAGGGAGCTGAGCCCTGTGTGTTCCCCAGCTCTCTTTTCCTCACTGGTGTTTCACACCCTGCTGGAGTCCAGGCCTTGGAGCTCTCTGCTCCCTCCTGGTGTTGCTGTCAGCTCCAGGTGACTCCTTATACACAGTAAATGCACAATGAGCCATCAATCCTATGTCTGCAGGTGGCTGGCTGAGAGCCTGGGTACTTCATTTGCCCAGTTCCTCAGCATGACTGGTCTGACAGGAGAGTGTCATGAGCACCTCTCCTGTCTTATTGCATTATTTACTTTACTGAAGAGTATTCATGCTGCTTTTTTTTCTGTGTTTTCATCTTTTTTCTTGTGCTCCCCATCTGCTTGTGTGTTGCGAGATTGCATTTTTATGTAGAAAAAAGTTTTCTGGTACAATTTTTTTCTTTAAGCAATGCTTTAAAAAAATGCTTCTGAAAGAGCTGTTAAAGCCAGGTCCTGGCATCTGCTTCCTTGTGGCACCCACCACTTGGAGATGAAGGCTTTTGTTTGTCCATCCTTTCTTTCAGAGAATGCTCTGTGTACACTATTTTAGATTACCTAAATCTAGATTATCCTACAGAACTGGCTCCAGGCATAACCAGGCATATATGGCTCAATGGGCTCAATTTTGGAGATTGGCTGGGATGAGGAACAAATAGAAATAATTTCAACAAGAGCTGGCACTGGGGGAGGAGTAGCACAAAGCTGTGTCTTCAGTTCATTTTGTCCCCGTTAGTCTGGCACAGTGTGACAGTACAGCTGAGGTGACCAGACCCTCTGAAGTGTCTCTGATAGATGGAGGCCAAGTTCCTCTTCTATCCCCTGTCTCACTCTCCATGACACATTCAGGCTTCAGGTTGTTCTCAGGATTCAGGCAAGTTTCCCGTCTCTTCCGGCTCTCCAAATTTCCAAGAGAAGCTTCCTCACTTGTGCTCTCCATCTTTCTTTTGCTACTAAACCCACCTTTTTTGGTAGTTTTATTTGCTTCTCTAGCAGAGCACTTGTGCCCATTTGTTCTTGACTTTCAGGAGGAAGATCCTCAGCAGCTTGGCTGGTGCATGGAGAGACCTGAAGTATTCCCCATAGGATTTGAAACTTATGCTTTGGTTTCTCTATGTTGTTTCATAGGAAATTTTAATAGGAAGAAAAGAATGTTTGAAGATTTGACACAGTCCTTCCTCTGTTACTTTTATTCACCAAGCAAACTATATTTTCATCCTGTAGTGTTGCATGTCCATTAACTTACCCTGACACCCAAACTAAAACATGGAGATCATGATCTGTCTGATCATTGTGCACAGTTTCAGTGATGTGTAAATTACTGTAATTTATGTGTGCACATTTTTGGTCACATCTGAAAAGAGACAAAAAGCTGATTATTTCTGCTTTATCCTGCCAAGACATAGGCTGGTGTCTGCCATCCTACACTGCACCAAAGCATATATCAGCAAGGTTGAAAAAAGCAGAATTGATTTAAATAGATCCCTAAGTGATTGATAATTTTAACATGTATTGTTGATAATTTCAAATTTGGATTGGAAAAATGCATCTATTTAAAATTATAGGTGGTTACTACTGCCCTTTAAAAATCTGTTCTCTTAATGTAAATTGGCGTGAAAGTAAGAAAATATTATTGGTGAGTATACAATTAAAAAAATTAATTATTTTAATGCTGTTATTTAACTAGACACAAACAAATGAAGTTGTAATTTATAGGAGATTCTAATGTGCCCTTTTGTTAAGAGACATTGCTAGAGGAAATGTATTGAGTTTCAGAAAACTGGGTTTGAAATAGGTTTCCAACTGTTTGGTCATTACCATCTTTTGTCCTGTTCCCATGCTAGTTGCTTCAACCTAATGTTCTTCTAAACTTCTCTCCCCTGGTGGTGGCTCAAGAGCCCATAAGATCAACAGAGGAAATTGATTGCCTGTGTGAATTGCTTCAACTTATTATTCACTAATTGAAGTACAAAAAACAACCATAACGCCCTCTGAATAAATGTAAAAGGAAGCAAATTTTTCTTCATTTCTTTCAAAGGCAATATTTTTAAATGTCTCGAGCAGCAGTAGGTATAAAGCCTCTATAAAGCTATGTATTTTGAATAACTTCAAAATGATACTAAATTCATAGGTAAAGCAGAATGTTCAAGTGTTGTGAAGATGAGACAAATGTAACCATTAAAAACAGTACAGTAGTAAATTAAAGAAATTTGATGGATGAAATTGAAAACAGAAGGAAGGTAGCAGCAAAAATTTAGGAATGGGACAAATACAAAGCTTTGCTTTCCTGTTAAATGAAAACTGTAATTTACACTTTTCTCTCTCTCTTTTTATTTATTTATATATTTTTAAGTGGTTAAAACTGCTAAAATAATGCTGTTTTGCACAGCAGTGAACATTGCCAGTTCTCAGGCATAAATCAAGCTGCCAGGTCCTGGCTGTCCCTGTGCCCTCAGCCAGAAGGAGGCTTGAGGCCAAACATGGTGATTCACAACTTGGCTGCAGAGGCTGAGCCTCATGTGCTCTGTGTCCTGTTTGCAAAGTGGCCAGGGGACACACTTGGTTGTTTATTGCAGCTCAAACAACGTGGTAGCAGCTCCTGTTGTAATTTTACTCACTTGCTGAGCCCTCCACATACAGGTGCACAGTTTTGCAGAGATACTTGAGGTGCTGAGTTGTTGCCAGTTGCCATTGAAATGGGCTTTCTCCTTTCAGCTGCTTTCTCCTTGTCCTGCTTTCATGGAGTACAACTTAAAAGAAATTGTTAAAGTGTGCAGTCCAGTGAAGATCAGGTTTAATTTATTTTAATGTGTGAGTGAAGGACATCAAAACCAAAATCAGGCATGGGATTTTAGCTGTTCTCAGATCTCTGTCTCATAAGCACATATCCTTCTTGTTTGTGTTTTTAGACAGCTGAAGTGGCACTGGCCAATTTGAAGAACAAATATGAAAATGAAAAAGCAATGGTGACTGAGACCATGACCAAGCTACGGAATGAACTGAAGGCTCTGAAGGAAGATGCAGCAACCTTCTCATCCCTGAGAGCAATGTTTGCAACCAGGTGAGGGAAACAGTGTCACCATCTGGCTCAGCACTCTAAACATGTGTGTGCTACATACACTTAGCTGTGTATGTTGGGTGCTTAGGAGGATAGAGAAATTATTTTTGGCATGGTCAGGGTTTTGCTGGATGAAGGTGAATGAGTCCTAGAATGCACACTGTGCAAAACTTGTAGGCTTTCAGGTGCTGCTGAGACACGTGCCTTGGAAAATAAAGCTGAAGAATAGCAATGTCAATACAACCTTGAGTAAAGTGTTATAAATGGCAGTGTATGCCTAGAGAACATTTGCATTTATAGGGTTTTTTAAAGTGGAAATCAAATAGTGGATTTATGTGGCTGATTTTTCCATTCAGAATTTCGCAGTGATTCTGTCATGTAAAGCTATCGTATGGTTAATGATGATCTTCACAACCCCACAGTTTCATTACAGTGAGATTTATTACTTACCAGTAGTAAAATCTATTTAATCAACCAGCCTATGCTGTAATCCAGTGCTAATAATTGTAGGGCCACTGTAATTTCCTACTCCAGCATAAATTCTTATTTTCTTCCACTGTGATATTCAGTTTATTATCTTCTTCTTTGCAGGATAAAAGCTTTACTTATCTTCTGTAACATAGTTCCTGCTGGCAGGACAGTAATTAATCAATTTTCATCTTTCCTTCTCCCACATCTTCCTCAGAAGAGTTTTGGGTTTTACACAGAATCACAGAATCAACTAGGTTGGAAAATACTTCTGAGATTGAGTCCAACCTATGATCCAACACCACCTTGTGATCCAGACCATGGCACTGAGTCATGTCGTCATGTCCAGGCTTTCCTTTGGGCAGCCCAAGAATGGTGACTCCACCACCTCCCTGGGCAGTTCACTCCAATGTCTAATAGCCCTTTCTGTGAAGAAATTCTTCCTAATTATCACCTAGACCTCCCCTGGCACAGCTTAAGACTGTGTCTTTTCATCTTAGCTGCTTTTTAAAAGGTTACCTAAAAGATTTGGTTTTTTTTAAAGCTCCAGCATTTTCATCAATAAATTTATTTGGAAATACACAAGAAAGACTTTTTTTCCCCCTCTTATGGTCAAACACAGTACAGATTTCTTGTTTGTGCTTTAGTCCATAAAGGATAAGACATCTTTGTGCCTTCTGCCAACATCTCTTCAGTGCTGCTGGCAGTGCCATCTCGCCACTTTCAGCCTTCTAAGGTGCTTTTATGCTTAGGGACAGTGGCAGCAGCAGCTGGGAGAAGTGGGAAGGAGAAAAGGGGCATTTATGTGTCGTGACATTGGTGCTGTGTACAAATTCATCATAGGTCCATCGTCAGAGGAGGGCGTGTAGCGACATAATGGAAATGAAGACCCAGCTCAGCAGGTGGTGTGAACCAAGGTAGCCTGATTGATTTCATTGGCATCTAAAGGTTTTCTTCCAGAAAGGAGAGCTCTGTGTGTGTGTGTGTGTGTGTGTTGGAAATGCATGTGTTGACCTTTCCATGCAGACTCCTTGCTCTAGGAGACACAGGAATGTTCTAACTCTGTAAGAGCTCGTGGAAGGCAGGTAGCTGCGGAGCAGAGGAGTGGCATCATGAGCATAAAGCAAACAAGGGTCTTGCATGGGCCATAAATCAGCAACATATGAGGTAAAAGTAGTTTACAAAGCCTTAGAAGTTAATTAAAGGGAATGTTAGATTGTTGGTGTACTGAATGCTCCTTACCCAATTTGGGCATCCTGAGTGCAGACTTCAGTTGGGTTCAAGGCCTGTCCTGGAGCTGATGGGAGGCAGCAGCATCCCCTCCATGAGAATTAGGCTTCAGTGATGTCACTCATCCAGGTAGCTTTTCTAGATGCCTTGTGTGTACGATGTAAAGAAACTTCTGTTCCTCTTCTATGAGCTATAAAGGGAGTCTGTGTGACCTGCTGAGTTACACATTTTAAGTTTGAAAATTTTTAATGTTAGTAGCAATAAATCCTACCCAAAGAATTTACTGCTGTTAGTAAACTCCATGTAGTAGAGATTAAACACTCAATGTATGGCCTATGGGACATATGCCTGCCCTTGGCATCTAAGTTTTGCCTAGTATTCTCTGAGCACAGTTATAAAAAATTATTCACTACAAGGTCTTCCACATCATTATACTCCTATAGATTTTTCTGTTGTAAAATATTAATTTTTCTTCCCTAGCATGGAGTTTAATGGCCTTTATAATTAAATCAATCTTTCTAAATGGTCAAATCATTGACTCATTCCAAATAGTCCATTTGGAAGAGCATTTGTTTAAATGACAGAGAGTTGATATACTCTACAAGGCTATTGAAGAGGAGAAATCTGTTTGAAAATACAAGGCTATAAGATTTTTTGTGCAGTAACATTAGATGCAGTAGCAACCTTCAGCATAAAAAAGCAATTGTTTAGTCTTTAAATGAATAAAACAGTGGTTTCCATGGTTATAGTGCATCACATGATACTTACTCCTGGATTTGTACCATAGGGAGATCATCCTTCTGACAGTAGAATCATATTATAGATCTGCAAATGGTTGCTTATACTGTTTGATAGAACAATATCCTTTCTCTTTCCATAAAGCGTCATTTTGGTCCCCAAGTGGATGTTCATCTGGTGGTGTATGGAACTGTATGGTTCCTTCCTCAAATACACTGGATAAAGGTCATAGCACACGTCATAAGAAGAGCACAGCACATCTTTTTCTGGTCTGAACAGCAAAGTTGGCACTTTCCTCAAAAGCTCCCCTGTGCAGAAAGCAGGAGCCTTCCTTTTTCTGTGTTTTTCCTGACACTTGTTCATCCTTCACTCCTTAAGTTCTTTTTTCACTTCTTTGTCTCAAAAGTCTTTCTGTCCTGCTTGTCCCTCTACTTTTGCCCTTTTTCCTTCTGGAGCAGCTTATTTGACCCAAAAATCTCTGAGATTCTGGTCTCTACAGCTTCTTCCTTCCCTTTTCATTAGCCTTGTTATCCTTTTCTGGGATTTATGTGCTTTGGACCTGTCAAGAATATTTCACCTCTCTTAGAAAAAGAAAGCTACAGCATATAGAACCTTTTTTTGTGGGATTCAAGGGGTTGGCAAGGCAGAACTGAAGTTTCTGTTAGATGCCAGTGCCATGTGCAGCCTTTAACCTACTTATTTTGTCATAGGCTGCTTCTGGTATTCCCAGAGAAAATGAGGAATTCCCAGAGAAGCCTTCCTGCCCCTCCTGTTGTTTCCCCTCACTCTGGGTTGCTGACCCAGGGTGAGAGCTGTGGGTGTGTGAAGCAGCAAGCAGCACTCATCCAGAGGAACAATAAATAATTATTTAAAGCATTAGTTTTCCAGTCTAGAGTAGGTGTTGCTCTGTGAGAGAAAGTCGTGTGCTGAAGGAGAGAAGGAACTACTTTTAAACAGGATCCTTAAGCTATTCAGGAAGCAAACTTCACTGAGTCTTTACACTGCTTACTTTCCCAGCCTTAATAGAGATGTGTAAAAGGAGAGAGCAGGAAATACTGATTGTGGCATTGCCACAGTCCTGACACTGCATGCATGGATTTTATTTTTCATCCATCAAAAATATTTTCTTATGATAATTTTAAAAGAAAAATGTGTGCTGAAGAGACTGAGTAGGAAGATTGAACAGATCCTGGAGCTGGGAAAACATTTGTGAACAGAAGAGAATTATGATGATATGGTTAGAGCAGGGACCTGTCACTGTCAGTGTCACCGGGTTTTAGCTCAAGCTCTGCTATGATTTATGTTACCTAAATTACACATAAGCCTGATTTGGTATTTGGTTTATGTTCCTAGACGAGTGGAATAGATGGAACCAGAAATCCCTTAAAATCCTACATAAGCTTCTTGGATCAGTTCATAAAAAATAAGTGGGCTTATGTCTGTCTGCTTCCTTTCTGAGACGAGAGAAATGAAAAATAGGTGAAACCTTGACTTTTGCTCTAACTATAAGTACACCAGCAGACAGCAAGAAAACAGTGCTGTTTATTTAGTAGTCACTTGCAGCTTACAACCTGTCCTGAGGCAAGAGGGAAATTGGGGAAAAGTTCTGACTCAGGAGGACATAACCTAACTTTAGGTATCACTATTTGAACCCTCCTGAAAGACCCATTCAGAGCCCTGGAGTATCCTGGAGCCCTGAAAAGGTCTCTGCCATGCCAGAAGTCATCTTTCCTAGGAGCTCTTTACCTTTTCTCTTAGGAGATCCTTAACCTTTTTCTTCCTTCTGTGAGACTTGATGAATGTTTATTGAATGTGTGGGTGAAAGGCAATGTAGATGTGTGCAATGCTTTTATCTTTTTTTAATTGGAAACACTTCTCCTTTTATCCCACACTTGCACATAGCTGGGAATATTTCAATGAAAGGAAATGCCATGGCTGCAGGCAGTCCTTACCTCCCACTAAACGGAATAACCTTCTCTGCTGCAAAATTCCAGGAGATCTGAGGCTGTTAATTCAGCAGTTTCTAAAGTTAATTGTGGCCTTTACTTGTGTGATTTAGGTTTAACCTTTCTTTTAAACTTTCTTATTAAAAAAAAAAAAAAAAAAAAAAAAAAAAAAAAAAAAAAAAAAAGGTTTGTTTTTATTTGAAANNTTTTT
This sequence comes from Urocynchramus pylzowi, assembly GCA_013397555.1. Lineage (NCBI taxonomy): Eukaryota > Metazoa > Chordata > Aves > Passeriformes > Fringillidae > Urocynchramus > Urocynchramus pylzowi. Next base: position 396,170 of record VZRH01003997.1, read on the forward strand.
CACTTTTTTTTAAAATTTTTTAAAAAAAAAAAAAAAAAAAAAAAAAAAAAAAAAAAAAAAAAAAGCAGGCTTGCTCTTATTGGCACACTTCTAGGAAGGACATGAGGACATGTAATTAATCAGAAATGTAAACATGAGATTGGAAAATGTATTCATGAGATTGGTTTTGTCTCAAGTATGAGACCAGCTAATAGCATCTAGTATATGCAGATTTCTCAAGACAGCTTGATACAGTTTATGGTAGGTTAATCTAGGACTGCATTAGTAATATCCACCTTCATGGCACTTGTTTCTTAACTGTTCAGTTGGGCTGTTTTACAAATCAGATGGGTAGATACCAAGAACACCTTCTAAGGCCTGAGAAAAATCAAGCTTTTTCCAAAACCAAAATTGATGTATTGGCATATTAATGGAAGGCAGTTCATTCCTCTAGTGGCAGTGTGCCACAGGTGTTGCTGCAGGTGTTACATCTAAAAATTTTCAACAGGAAACATATTTGGACGCAAAAGAGATCTGGACAAAGAGGAAAGCAGGAGAGAATAAAGGACAAGGATACAAGACCCATTTGGTTACAAGAATGAGGCTTTAAAACTCTGATAATACAGACATTAAAGTAAATTAATTTGAATAAGGAATTATTATAATATTCAGAATGCTGATTTCATGTCTCTGTCAAGGAAACTGACTTAAACATCAACAGACATCTTACAGCTCTGAGCAGAAATAGGTGTGCAAGTTGGCTTTAAGCCAACTGGCATTTCATAAGTATCTATTTTCCTCAAGGCTTGGGTAGCTACAATCATGCTTATTAAGGTACTGTAGAAGAAAGATAATACTGAAACTGTAGATGAAGCTGTATCTGAAACAGTGATTTTGCTTGCAGTGCCTCAATTGTTCAAAAGGCAAGTGCAATATAAATATAAGTATTTGTGTGTGAAGAGTAACTAACTACACATTTTCAAGTACACTTTATTTCTGTTTCCCAAGGGGAAGATTAAAATTTCAGAGAAATTACTTTCATCCCTCAGTTTGCAATAATTCAAAGGTTTATTGCATCACCCATTTTGATAAGGAAGACTAAAATAGTTTTCTATGCTTGCTTTCTGTAAGTGATACTGATAAAATTACATCCTCATCTATTACACAATTGCAATTACACAGCAAAGCTACTTAGATTCACCTAGATCTTGTGGGACGGAGATCTGGTGAAAGCTGCATCATTCAACATGAAAAATCCTTGGGTGTTTCCACAAATGTCTGGTGGTCAGGCAGTACTACTGTCTGTGAAGCATCTCACTGCTGGGATACATTTATTTTTATTGCTCTTGGTTCTTACTGATTGGATGGTCTATTGCTATCAAACTGAAGCTATTTCACTTCAAAAAGTGTTTTAAGACAATTTTGAAATGCCTTGCTTTTCCTGTTAACTTTGGGAAGTTTTGCTAAAAGCAGAAATAAATTGAACTTGGTCTTAAATCAAACAAAATCATAAGAAAGGTGGTTTTAGTTCTCAGAGATCTAAAGCAAATGAAAAGATAATTTTTCATGTGGATGAAAAAGGCTTAGGATTAAAAAGGAGTGGGTGACCATAGTGATGAACACACCTCGATGAGATTCAACAGTAAATGTAAAATATCTTCCAGGTGTGGGGTGTGTTTCCCGAATAGTATCCTTTTAATCAGTGGGAACCAATGATAATCATGGTAATAAGTGGTTAACAAGGGTAAATAATGGAAGGTTTCTCATTTCACAAAATCTGATATACAAGTGTTCAAACTACTCGCAGTCTTCTTTTGTGATACTTTCTTGAAGTGGATATTACTGCCTGTGGAAAATAGTATTTTCTAATTGGTAGCATTATTATCCATGGTTACTTACTGATAGAAGCAGCACCCAAAATTATTATTTGTGGTCTAAACTGGAAATAATCCCATACCTCCCCTCCAATTGCTTTTTATCTGCATCAGAAACACGTTACATTGTCATAGACTATGTTAATATAAGCAGAGGTTGTCTTGCTGAATGGGAAGCGTTGACATCTACATCCAAGTCCAAATTTACTCAGGGTGGGAACAGGATCCACGCTGCCTGCTGGCAGAATTAGGGCCAGCAAAAGCTGGGATCCGAGTGTGGCCCTGTACCTGAAGGCTGGGAATGTGCTCACTGGTAGAGTCGGTTCTTGGGCCGCTTCCCCAGATCGCTGCCCTGTTTCTCCGCAGGTGTGATGAGTACGTCACACAGCTGGATGAGATGCAGAGGCAGCTGGCGGCTGCGGAGGATGAGAAGAAGACCCTGAACTCTCTGCTGCGCATGGCAATCCAGCAAAAACTTGCCCTGACCCAGCGACTGGAGGATTTAGAGTTCGACCACGAGCAATCGCGCCGCAGCAAAGGCAAGCTGGGAAAGAGCAAGATCGGCAGCCCTAAAGTAAGTGAGGAGGCATCAGCCACCGTGCCAAGCATAGACACTTTCCTCCTGCATAGTCAGGGCCCACAGCAACCAAACTTACTGGTCAGCAGTGGCACTCAGAGGAAAAGGTATGCATGCAGTGATCTTTACAGTACAGTGCAGTAGCCAGAGTTGCATTAAAGTCGTTCGCTGAATTATAAACATAGTGATTCCTTTTTTTACCTTTGTTTTTTTCTTTCCGTACTTTGACTGGGGAGAAGGAGGCGGGGAGGATATGAGCATGAAATTCAAAGCCTGGCAACGTGTGGTTCTGATCCACCTACTCACTGTTATTTCCTCCTTCTGAATGCAGTGTTTTGAACTATATTCTGTCAGTGTCTCGGTGCATCTTGTATGTCTTTAATATTAAGTGTGAATGTATTTTCTTTAACAAGTTTTCTTTAAGTTTTCCCTATGGTTTTCCATAATGAGCATCTGAAATAAAAGAAGGAGTGTGCTCTATGAGCACTTTAGTGCTTAACGTGAAAGAAGCTGCATTTCTTTGTTAAGCTCTGGTGCTCACTTGTTCTTTATCAGTGTGAAAAGAATATGGATGTGTTCACTCAGATCAATTTTTCTACATGGGAGCAAGAAACCTTTTGAAGGGGATGACTGCCATTCATAACCTAATGGAAATGTTTTGCTGTTCAAGCAGTGAGCTCATGTCTTGTGCCTGCCCCTGCCAAAACTCTCTAGGTGTGGGCATCTCCATGGTTTTGAAGATGAAGAGGACTCTGTTAGAGAAGTCCTAGATAATCATCCCCTTTTCTTGTATGCTCTAATAACAATGCAAAACCAAGAGAACAATCAGGGAGCCTTGAGCAAGCTGACTTGAGGATGCTGAGATATAACCCAACCTCATCTCCTCCTTCCCTAAGGTGAATGAGGATTTCCAATGCAGGCAAGGTGTCCTGCTCTGGAAATGACATGGGGTGTCAACGATAGTTGATTTTTACCTGTTAAGCAAGTTAAGATGATATTGTCATTCGTGAGGCTTTGAAAGGTAATTAAAGTAAAACTCTTTTGTTTCCATATGTATTTTTCTTGGATCTCCTGCAAGACTATTCTCACCTTCCCTTTGTGATCAGAGCCATCCCAGGACTTCAGGGACCTACCTCCAGAAATTATTAAGAGCCCCCCCTCATCCCGCCTCCACAGAATCATATCTTCTGAGGGGCCCCCCTTCCATGAGTGAATTCATCCATGGGCACCGTCTCAGCAAGGAAAAAAGGTTAACCGTGGCCATACCAGGTAAACATTTTTTCCTTGGGTGCATGTGGTGCTGAGTGGTTAGCAGAGCAGGGGACCCTCCCAACACTGCAGATGCAATTTAATTTGGGCAACTTCTTGAAAAGCAAAATGCCTCCTCCTGTGTCACGGGTGGCAGGAGATGACATTCTGCCAGCAGCGGCCCAAACTGGTTTCAGATGCAGTGTGCAAAGTCCTGCTGTGGTAAATGTGGGTGCAGTCCCACTGGCATCCACAGAGGCTGCACCCCTGTGCCTGGGTGGAACTTAGCCTGGTGGTGGCATTGGTAGTCCCCCTAGAAGACACAAATCCCACGGGATAGAGGAGTCAGAGTATGGAGAGCAGCGAGGGAGCGGCTGGCAGTGTGCAGGAGCCTCCGCAGCACCCCTCTTCTCACCCTGGAGCATTTTGTCAGGCTTAGTTTAGACAAATTGAGTCATGAAATTATGCTGTGAAGGAAGGTTTTGCTCTTAATTTTCTGCCAAAATATAGTGTCTGCTTCGAATGAGGTGTAGAAAGGAAATGCAAACTGGGATGACATTTCAAAGGTGTGACAGCTTTCTTCTCCTGAAAGAACAGCTAATAATTTCTTATCTTTTGTACCTGAAAGGTAAAGGACTTTTAGCCTTTAACTGGGCACAGTCTTGTCTGGTGGTAATTTTCTTAATTCTTTGTTTTGAAATATATGTTATACACAAAAAGTGTCAGTAGAAAATATGAAAGCTAAAACCCATAAAAGTAGTTTCTGCTCAAGTAAATATTTATTCTGGGAAGCTGAGCAGTACCCTGCAGTAGTTATATTTCTCACCTAGTGCCATCAGTGTCACAGCTGCCTTTGAGTAGTGCTATGCAAGTAACACCCACTCAGAGGACAGGTGTAAAACTGCAGAGAGTCTAAACAAGACATTCTCCTAGGGTGTGTTGCAGTAAATAAATCAAAGAGCTGTCTCCTGAGGAGAAAAATGTGGGAGTGGGGGGAAAGAAGCATCTGATATCTCATGGAACGTTATGGATGCGTGGACCACAGATTGAGAAACGCTGACACAGTCTTTTTGTCTGGTAACAGAGACCACAGGATGAAGCAGCCTGAATGGTAGAATTGTCCAGAAAATTATGTTTGCCTGGAGTCTTACTTGTCACTTTAGGTACATCTCTACATATTTAAAGTATAAGGGTCTTGAGACAGGGTCACTGATTTGTGTTACAGTTGTCCTTATGAATCTGCAACAATCACAGCTTTCTGAATGCATTTGTCAGAATTTTATACCATCACATGGCTTTAGCCTGTGAGACTGACAGGGCCAAACCCGAGATTTTTGAGCATTCGGATTCCAGTGTTGGCTGGACCAGGTTAGTACCAAGTTCAGGATTAAGCAGGGAATTATTAATCATTGTTTTTACCAGTTTCTGGATGATTTCTTACTTTTGTTAACAGATGAAAGGAATGATGCACCAAGTAGGATATTTTTTTGCCATCTGTCTAATTATCTGTTTCCTGAAAGTAAGGAACAGCGAAGAATGTTACTCTGCTGCTTTTATTGAGAATGTTTAAAAGCCTTGTCTCACAAAGAGCTTCTGTTCTCAGATGATTTTTTGCAGCCAAGCAAGGCAGCAAAAAGTGTAGCAATCCACACCTGCTTCTTCATCAGAGGGGGTGCAAAAATGTTGCATCCAAACTCAAACACTGTGGAGCCAAGTGTAGCTTGGCTTGAGGCTGAGTCCCCAGGAGCAGAGTAAGAATGAATCAAACCTGCATTAAACAGAAACGCATGTTGGGTTTGTTCTTTTAGATTTGTGAACGATTTCCTTCACAAGAATTTTTCACCCAAGTGATGTGAGAGCTTCCCTGTCCTTTCATGAGCTCCTGGGGATGTGGGGACTGGGAGGCTGTAACTGTGAATGTGTTTGGTTGGAGATGGAGACCAAGAGCCAAAATAGCTGAAGCTGGTGGTGGGACAAACAGGACAAGTTCTCTGCCCCATGAGCCCCGTGCAGAAGCAAGCTGTGCCTGTCTTTCTCTTCCTCCTTCTTCTGGACTTGGTGCTTGGCAAAAGAGGCTGCCTTGGCTTTAACTGCTGCTGGGTACCTGGAGGGTGAAAGCTGGACTGCTTTTGGCAGCCTTCTTCAGAGGAAGACCAGCTGAATTGAAGACCTCTTAAGCAAGAGATTGTCGTGTCCTGCTCCATTTCCACTTGAATGCCTTCAGCTTTAGATCAGCACACAGGTACCTGTGACACAAAGCTGCGACAGCAGGACTTGATCTGGGCTTTCTAATGGAACTAATGGCTCTTGACTGCCCGCAGGGGCTAAAAATACCACTCGGTGCTTTTCCAAAGTATCGTATTCCATTTCTATTAGGTAATGGCGTGCATTTAGCTTTGTTGTTTGTTTCTTCTTTGCTTCTGTTCTGCTGACATGTATTTTTACTCTTTCAAGTCTTTGTTCTTCTGGTAACAGCCAGTATGTGCCCAGCACAATTCCAGCCCACCTTTGGATGTGTTTGTGTTTGTTTTCCTAACTACATGAAAAAGACAGGGCATATAGAAAGCCTAATGCTGGGTTGGCAGTGGGTAACACTAAAAGATGACCTTTGCTTTGCAGTTGTGTTCAAACTCCTTGAATATGAAGTCACTAGGTGCCTCTTAATATACCACAGTCCCAAGTATGAAATATGGTTCTCTCAATCTCCTCAAGGAAAGAACAAGACTAAAAAGGTCTCCTGTAGTTCTGTCTTGACAGCACTCTTTTCTGTCAGATATTTTAGTATGGCAACTCCAAAAGTTGAATATAAAGTTCTGCTATTTTAGCTTAAAATTAAATCAAGATCCTTATGTAGAAGATGTACCTGAAGTAAAAGGTTTCCCAACAGGTTTTGAGAAGGACAGTTACCAGTGGCTACAGTTCTCTCTCAGGCTCAACAACAAAGCACCTGAGAATCTCCTTTGTTGGAGCGCTCTCCTAGCAAAATGTGGTGGATGCTTCTTTCCCCTATTGTTTATGCTTAGTATTTAAAATCCCACACAGGAAAACACTGTAAAAAGTAAAGTATTTCATATTTTGAAGGAATACAGATCATAAGGTCATAATGCACAATCCTTTTAGAGAAATCTGTATGGTCATATCTGTTTTATTTTATCTCAATAGAAAAAGGAATGTAGCAGCCTTTAATGTAACACATTTCCCTCAAATTCCAAGCCCAGCTGAGGTCACATATTTGGTTGACCCAAGCCAGGATAGATGCATGGATTTCAACAGAACTATGCTAGTTTGCTATGATCAAAATTTTGTATTTCTGTAGTGTTTAAATTAATTGTTCTTCATTTTTACAAACTATTTAATAAAATGGCTCTTCTAAAAACCTCTAAAAAACCCCCAAAAATAACAAATCTGCAAAATTAGGTGGTTTTGTAGGGTCGCTCATTTCTGAAAGCACATTAAATCTGAAAGCATGCTTGCTTTTCAGCTGTCTTTCAAGAGTGATTTACAGCCTGGCATTTAATTCCCACAAGAAGAGAGTGATGTGGAAGATAAAGACAGCACAAAGAATGCCACATAATAGTATAGCAACTGCTCAGGCACTGAGCTCACCACCTACCATACATAATTAAGAGTATATAATAGTTACTCTTACTGAAAAAATAATCCAAGATTGTTTTCTGACGTAGCTCTATACTTACAGCAAATCAAATATGAATCACAATATGATACAAATAACTAGCTCTTGTTTGTTGGTTTGCATTCTTCCTATAAAATTTAACTTCATTTGTAAAAACTCTATCCCAGAGGCAATTCCTAGAGTGTCACCAAGAGCTAACTTACAGCATCTGTAGGTGGAAAGTATTTTTTAAAGCTAAAAATAAAAATAAAAATAAAAAAACCTCAATTACCCAAATGTTGAGGTCCTAGGAAGTCTTATAATTAAACCTTTAAGCTGGAGCTCAAGGGAAATTGCTTAAGAGTTGTCTTTGCTACTTGCCTTTACACTGAGAGTGATTTAAAATGTGAAGAATAGGTAAGAAACCTGGGAATTCATTGATCTGTTTGATGTAGAACAAACACAATTTAACACAACAAGGAGCAGAGGGTCTTCTGAGTAGGGTGGTTCTTAGTGTTATGGGGAATTAAGGACTTCTGATAGGCCATGTGAGGTGTTGAGTAACTCCTCTTGGCTCAAGGGATGAAGAGTACACTCACATGCTATTTTAAAATATTTGTTCTTTCAGGATTTTGAGCTTTTTTAAAGTGTTTTAGATGTGACTTTCCAAAATATTCTAGAAAAGATTATTCTTTGTGTAATAAGAAGCTCATGTTCCTTCTGTATTTTTCTTTAAATAACCTTTAAGTGGAACTTGGCAGTGGGGCAAGATTGTTGGTTTTGCTCCTCCTTCTTGTTTCTTCATCCTTGTTCAGGTAGTGTGAAGATATGGGAAATCCTCTTCAAAAGGTGTGTTGTGAGTAGAAGCTGCCTTTGCCTCTCCTTTTGGAAGCAGGGGTTGGGAAAATGAGCTGACATTCAATTTTCAGGCTGACACCTCTCTGCACAGAGGAGGCTGTCTGGAGAGATGTGCCTGTGTAAAGGTCAGGGAAATACATTTTTGATAGCAAGTTTGTGTCTACTTTCCTTGTGTGATGAAAAGGGTTCATGTTCAAGGTCTTTGGCTGTGCACATTTTTTGTTTGCTAAGGAATATTTTGCCAAAAACAGTTTCAGCTTTGCTTTTGAGCTGAAGTACCAATGTTAGAAAGCACCTCACAGATTTCTAAGCCTTGCTGCTGTAGGCATTACTTCAGTATCTCAACTTTGCTTTTTTATGCACGTCTCAATTTTGAAACAGCAGGGCTGTCAGTAATCTGAACACAGAAAGCACAGCTTCTTTTATAGATGGTTGTGGAGGAAGTCCTTTGAGGAACACTGTCAGCTCAGAAATTAACTTTGCCAGGGGGGTGCTCTGTAGACCTTTGTGATTGCTCAGGTCACACAGTGAAGGATTTTAAATATTTCTTACTTCTCTTTTGGGAATGAATTTTATAGATTGATGAAGAGGAAAATCAACATGATTAGGATCTAGATACTCCTTTCTGTGCTGATTTTAAGTCAGATAATTTTATACTGAGCTCTTAACAATGTGGACTTTTCTGTACTTTGAGTGAAAGAGTTTATTCTTGAAAAGCAGGACAAGTGGTTAACCAAGCCACCACTCTTATATAAGATATAAAGCCATATAATATTTAACTTGTCAGGCTGGTCTGTTCGGAATTGTTCTCTCAGGCAAGTTTGATTTCCTTCATCCAAGCAATCCAAAGCATGGAAGTTCTTCAGAACCTTTATTTAAAAAAAACAAAAACAAAAACAAAAACAAAACCCACAGCTTTATTCTTCCAACACAAATTTAGTCTCAGTAAATTGCCCTTTGCTTCATTAGAGATCCATGGATTCTTCTAAGAAAGTATGTTGTATTTTTATCTGCTGGAAATGTACTTGTGTTGATGATGATCCTGTACCTGCAAGATGTCTTTGAGCTTGTGCAATCAGACAGGCCACTGGCTGNTAAATTGCCCTTTGCTTCATTAGAGATCCATGGATGATTCTTCTAAGAAAGTATGTTGTATTTTTATCTGCTGGAAATGTACTTGTGTTGATGATGATCCTGTACCTGCAAGATGTCTTTGAGCTTGTGCAATCAGACAGGCCACTGGCTGTTGTGAGACTCATGTAATATTGGTTTAATCTGTCTCTGCTCTTCATGAAAAATGGATTTTATATGTTTTTAGTAAGTTTAAAAAAAATTACATAAAAGGGTTTTTTTTTAAACCTGAATATGATGCTCTTCACAAAAGGGATAATTCAGTCATTATTTACTTATTATCTGTGTTCTCTTTTTTTGTTCTGCATTGTCCTATTTTCCGTGGGTTCTGTAAACATGCCATATTTGTGTCTGTGTGTGTTCATTGTTTGATGAGCAGTGTCAGTGCATATATACAGATCCATGTATATATATATTCCTGCTCTCAGGACCATGTCCTGCATCTGATATGCTCATTTAACTCACCTTAATGAGCATTGCATATTTATGCCACTTCAAGCATGGTGTGTTGTCATTGTGGAGGCTGTTTTGAATTTGAGGAACAGTGTCCTTGCCAAGGACATTGGTTGGCTGTAACTGATGAAGAATTCAGCTGGCTAAATGTACTTTTACCTCTTGGTGCCACTGTGAACAGGACCTTTTCACTCTGTGCTTTTCCTCTCTTGCATTTAGCTTTCCAGTTGCCACTGATGAGACCAAACCCATACATTTCATGCTGATCAATATAATTTAGCTACTTCAATATGATTTAGCTATTATGGCATGAATTCACTGCAGTTGTAAGTTTAGTTTGTTTTATTTATATTTTTTCAATATATAAAGAAAGCAATCCTGAAATGAAATCTGTTTTTCATAAAAGCCCTAATTTGTTTGATAAGACATTAAAAAATAATTGAAAAAAAAGACTGCAGTGAGTCCATGCCTTACTGCTGTATATTTTCATTAAAAGGTTATTGACATTTTTCTCTCTCTATCTGAGCTATGACATCATTGCTGGATGGAATGGTTTACATTAGCATCATTTGTTGAAGTTCTCCAGTGAAGTCTTATTTAGACGTCTGGTTTTTTTTTTGGTTTTTTTCCTAGTTAAACAGGTATACAGGTGACACATCAAATCTATAAGGCATTTTACCAGATATTTGTTGCTTTCTCTGAAAATTTTGGGCTTTGGAATCCAGTCCTATCAATTAACTGAAACAGAGATTGAAATATCCTTACAATGCTGGTGACAAAAGTCATCCATCTCAATCTTCTTTTATGACAAAGTTTAATGTGGTTTCATGACTTGCTGGTTTTTGCCATCAAATACACAGGAATATTCAATATTGTGCTTTTTGCCTCGTAAATTAGGCAAAAGTGAAGTGATCCTCTGTTTAAATTAGGCATGCTGGCATTTTAGTTCTCTAATAGAGCAGTTCCTTGGGATGTTGTGGTGTTTGGAGGAGGCTCACAGCAGTTCTTTAAACAAGACTAGTGTCCTTGATTGTAAGTATCTCCCTGTCTGCATTTTTTAGGGGTATAAGAACCTTATAACTGTAATTTACGTTGTTTCTTCCAAAGCCTACTAAAGTTACTGCTCCCACTGACTTCAAACTTTGGATCAGGCCCTTCTTTATCCATGTAATAGTGCAAGTATTTCTGCTCTGGATGATTTTGTGACCTGAAATGTATCCTTGACTTGCATTTCCATGGTAAACAACAAGACTGAAATGTGATGATTTATGTAATTTTTAAGACCTTTATTTTCCTCTTTTGAAATGTTTAAAATGTGTGTGTCTTTTAGTAAGTGTTTCATGAATCATCAGACCTTTTTAAATGTGCTTTTTATGAACTGTATATGAAAGAAAGGAACTGAAGATATGTTTTTCAGCTTATGCCATTTCCATTTCTGCTGTTTTACTAACCCATTCTTTAGCTTCTCAGTAGATTTAATGAGGAATTATTTAAAGCATTCACAGAAACCATTTGAGTAATAACATAAGCACATCATGATATAGAATGTGTGAAAAAGGTTACAGAGCTGACAAGAAACCTCCTAATGTTCTGAGCCTGTAACTGGAGAAAAATGCATTTCACTAATTTTGTTAACAAAGAGGTATAATTTCTTTTTTAAAAGCTATTCTTAATATGAGCTACAGGGAAAGACAAGGCTGGGATATGGCTTTATCACTATACTTTGAGCTAGCAGGCACATTACCACTGAAACAAGTGAACTGATGGGGGAACAGCTCTCTAGATTTGGGATAATTCAGGTCTAAAAAGAAAATACAGGTGAAGTCACGCAGAATAAGGAAATTAAGGGTAAAAGCACTCCATGTAGCATAGCTGCTGTATAGATGAAAGAACTTGCTAGGACGTAGCCAAGAATGCTGACATGTTCTGGAAAGGCCCTGAATCAGTGACCTACTAAACCATGGCTGTCTGTGCTGTGTGCCAGGCAGGGCGTGAAGGGGTTAGTGATGCTCCATGAGTCTGCCTGTGGAAATCACCAAGACAGACAGCATTTCCCTAAATGCCAGAAGAAAATAGCAGTTAAACTCCCTACCTGCTCTTACTCTTGAGAAGCATTTCACAGCAAGCCCTCTGTTAGGTTAACTCTGCCTGACTTTGTCCTGAAGTGCTCAGAAGAGGAGGAGGGAAGAAGGGCCTGTGTCAGGAGCTTGTGATTGTAGAGACAGTGGGACATTCCTGAGCCTGCTTTGCAAGAAAAAGAAGATGGGCATGGGGAGATGACAGGAGATGAGGATTTTAGGTGCATCCTAGTGCTGGCCTACTGCATCTTGGGGCAATGTATGGATATTGGTAGTTAATGGGAGTTCAGCAGCATGCTCACATCTCTTACTCTTCAAATAGTTTTTAAGGAGACTAACGAATAAGTAGTGGAAGAATTAATTGTTGATGTAACTTCTCCAATCAAAAGTAATCTAAGCTATTAAGTTTCCTGAATAGCAAGCTTAAGATGTGAGCTACCTGTGTACTTGCAGTCTCAACACAGGTATTGCATAGTAGATTATCTTTGCCATGAAGAAAGCTGAAAATTATTTGGTTGACACATTTCTTTATCTCCAATCAGTGATCCATTATTCAGTTTAATGGAACTGAGGTAGAATTCAGACAGTGAGAAATCACAGATAATGTGGGTGGGTGCTGGAAAGTGTGCAGGAGCTAAGCAGCACCTGGTGACTTGATTTGGCTCCCAGTGAGAGGCTGTGCCAGGAGGGGGCTGGCCCTCATGGAGTGGTAGAATGGCTCTGACAAGAGCCAGTCATCCAACACTGTTCCTTTTGCTCACAGGACAAGCTGAGTCAATCCTGCTCTGAGCAAGCTGGGGTTAATGAGGCCAGGCAAGCTCCAGATGGAGCCCCAGTGGCTGCTCCACCAGAGCCCTCTCCTTCCAGGGCAGCCTGCAGAAACATGGAGCTGTGTCCAGCTTTCAGCTGGCAGACTGATCTGCTGGGGCTGTGTGTAGGGCAGAAGTAACTGTGTTATTTACAGATTCAAACTGACCCTGGAGGCAGGAGAAGGGAGAGACTCTTCTAATCTTTGACCTGTGCCATTGTTTATGGCTTTTTCTGAAGGTAAGTCACAGCTGTCCTCTCACCAGCTGTTCTTTGAGACAACCATTGCCTCTTTAAGTTCCTCTTGGCCTTGAGGAAGGTCAAAGCTTTCTTGGCATTCAATAGAAAAAAAATGAAGATAAATTATAAGTGAAAACAGCTGTCAAATAATTGTGTAAACTTATGTCCTTGTCACCCCTGTATACAAACAGTTTGGGGACTTTTCTCATCCTGTCAGATTGCAGGTTGAAAGCATCTCTACAAATCTCAGCAAGGAGGGCAAGCATCTTGGTGCCCTCTGCTCCATTCTTCTTGACATCTCACATTTGTCTTTTGGTTTGGAAATTTTCCTTGTTTCTCACCTTTGAGCAGAGGGGATTGATTGATTGTCTTTGTAGGTCTTGCTCTGTGATGCAACACGTTTTTACATCTGCACAACTAGAGGGCTACTGATCTGTTCTTTGCCCAGTACTTTCAACTCATGCATTCTTTCCCATTAAATTGACATTTCAGGGCTGAAAAAAATTTGTGACCATGTTAATGGAGACAGCTTCTCTTTTCAAGTAAATTGTCAAGAACAGCTTCATAGACATGTTATCAAATTCCTCAGACTTGGTGGAGCAAGTTCAATTGACATTGAGTAGTGTAACACAAAGTCAGATAGCCTGAAAACTTTTACCTAGAAAAGAAGAAGTTTCTGTTGGCCTGTAGTGATCAATGGGATGCTAGGAAAGGTTTGTTTTAACAAACTGAAAAAGCCTCAATCTCACATTTGGTCATAAATGTTTATTGACAGGTTTTAATTTATCAAGAACAGATTTTTTCCCAATGTGTTCATATCAGAAATGCAAAATATGTAACAGTACCTGCTAATTGGTTTGCTGTTTGGCTCTCAATTTTACCCTTTCAGATAAAAGAGGAATTTACTGAGAGTCAAAATGTGCTGAAGTGTTCATTGCAGTGTGCTGGGTCCTGTGCAGGTGGGACTGGAAATGCTTGCGTGTAGATTTTTCACTGAGGACATTGCTGATGTCAACAGAAGGCAAGCCCATCTCAGACACAAATAACCCAGTAAAACAGACCTGTGTTGGAGTCCCCCAGTTCACAGACTGGAGGGCAGAGCCCATCTTGTGACACCAGGGAAATGTGTTGTTTTTGTGGCTGAGCCAAAGGGAAGAACAGGAAAATACTCTCTTTTTGGTGAGATTTGCTCTCAGCAGATAATTTATACCAGCACATTCAGTGCTCATGTGAGCAGATGTAGTTTCTCTGAGCCTTTTTTTTTTTTTTAAATGCTCTTACATCAGGAGCTGATTAGCCCCATTAGGACTAGGCATTAGGTTCCAAAGGAAAACCAGCAGTGGCTATTTTGTGGGAGAGGAAATCTCTGAGCCCTTTACATCATCATTGTGCAAGTGGCTAAAATGTCAGGAACTGAAAAATTGAAACAGGTCTAACATATAGCACAAGTCAAACCTCACATTTCCAATAGACCTAGTTGTTGGATAGTCTTGTTGGACAAGACTCTTCAGGCACAAGTCCTGCTGAATTCAGTGAAAACTGGCATGTGAATTTCTGTGTACAATAGCTCCTCTTTACCATCTCTGGTTGAAATGACCACTAAAATTAATTTCTTTGTTATAGGTTCATGGAATTGTAAAAGGACTTGAGATCAGTCAACTCGTCCACTGCTCCAAAGTGGTTTATTTCCTAACAGCAAGTGAAGATGATGGAGAAATAAGATAGTCTGTATTTAATAACTTTATTGATGATTTTCTTGGTGGTAGTGTCAGAAGACACAGCAAAAAGTGAAATCTGTGTCTGTACCCCAAGTACCTTCCACATCAATGACAGACTGTCCTTTCACTCTGTAGCTTGACTAACAGGCCCTGATATTTGAAAACTACAGGTAACAGGCTTCTTTCATCGTGATTTAAAAAAATATTTTTACTTTTTTTAGTAAAAGAGAACATATCTTTCTTACCTTGTCTTTATGGCATGTGACATTAGAATTAGTAAAGACTTCTTTGAGACTTTTAACCTTCAGCAGAGTATTTCAGATAGAAACAAACGTTTACTTAATACAGGCAGGAGTTCCTTAGCAGAAAAGTAATTTTATGATTGTCATGACATTAGAGAAGGGTGTTATAAATCCTCCAAAATACTTAAAAAGATTAAATATAGAAGGAATAAAGTTAGCTCTCGCACAGCTACTTGGACATAAGTAGATAAGAAGCTCCTTTGAATTTGAAATGTGTCTATGTAAGCCATATGCATTCTGCTTAGTTCTTTCCTAGCATAATCCTCAGAAACTTCACTCCTGGAGGATGTGGGAGGACGATTCAGTCATCTTAAGACATGTGGATCACTAGATCTGGTCCTGATGTGAACGTGAGCCAGATTGCAAGAGCTTTGCTGACGCCTGCTAGAATGGTGTTTCACACAAAGTCAAGGGAGTGTGCTCACTGAAATAGTTATTACCCAGCTTGCATAATCCTCCCAGAACCTGGCTCACTGTCCAAGAATTCTGCCAAATGTAGCAGATCAAGATGCATCATGAAATATTCACACCATGTTTGAGATATTAGAACAGGATCATAAATCAGACATTTGTGTTGTTCTGGAAAAGCCTGTCAGAACAATTTCTTCTGTATTAGTGAAACCTTTCAGCACCTTTTCATCACACAGCATTCAATTCTGTATTTCTTTCCTCACTGGTGACCTTGTATACCCTGTCAGGCATGACTTTGCTTTAGACTTTTGCAACCTATTTTGTTTAGAATAAAACATTAATTAATTTTTTTTTTTGCTATTATTTTCTGTCTGCAGTTAGCCTGATCTGTCTGTTCCTCAGACACCTCTTATTTTAGTTGAGCTTTGTGCTGAAATTAAAGACCCTTTTATTCATGACTCAGATACATTGCCAACTCTTGCACTCCTCTGCTGAAAGATGCAGTGAGGACTATAGTGACAATCCTGGTAAATGAGAGTGCCAGAGTATTCTTTCTTTTTCTTACTAATTTCTGCTTCTGGACACAATGGTGCCAGCACAAACTCTGCACGTATTTTTCTAGAAAATAGGTCCCAACCCTTCTTCTCTTTGCTGAAGCAGGAAGAAACCAGTGATTTGGGTACACTTGCTTCTTACCCACTGGAGGTCAGCACAGATCTTCCCAGGAACTAGGGAGAGGCCCTGTGGGCTGGTATGGAAGGGAAATGTTATAACAGTGGATATGATGCTCAGTGTGCTATGAAGATGTGTTGCTCTGCAGTACCTGATGTCATCTCAACACTCTTGACAGCAAATTACTTTAATGTTCTTCCATTGATTGAGACAAAGAATAGAAGGGGGTTTTGAATCTACATTTTAAAGAGAAATGATTATTGGAATTGAGTTTTAAGAAGAAACCAATTGAAAAAAATAAAAATCAAATTCTTTCCAAGTATGTGGAGTTCCCTTGTCTCGTTTTTAAGGTTTAGGGGGAAATAACTCCATTCCATCAAACAGATTGAGAATCAGGTTGAAGCAGTCAGGAAGGATGATAGGTCTGCAAGTCCTACTGGGGACAAAAAGTAATCTCCAGCAGTTTTTTGTAGATTCTCATGTTTGAAAAGATCCTGATGACTCTGTTATGTTACAATCTGAATCACACAGACAGTGGAATGAAAGGCCAGAATGTTGCAGAGAAAAAGAGCAAATCTTGAGATGTGGAAATCTCAGTAAACACTACTGACATAGAAAGCAGGGTTGCCTTGTTGAACTACTTTCATGAAGCCTCACAAGTATTATCCAGTCTAAAGCTGTTTTCAAATTTTGAATGTCACAGGAAAACATAACAATGAAGGATTATTTGGCTTTACTCTTACTTAATAAATTAAAAACCATAATACAGCTTTGCAAGTGAATAATGTGGTAACTTTGACAGGGAATTGATAAACTAATTGAGACAAAACAGTGAAACTGACTGTATCAAGTTGTCCCTTTTTCCTACAAAAAACCTCAATTTCACAAGCATTGTTCAGAAATTGAAAATACTTTCTTACAGCTCTTGTATGTTGTAATGAGATTAGATAATTGTTTTTATATGGATATAAGTTTTTTGGATAAATTTTGAGTAGCTTTATTGGCACTTTTCATACTAGATGTCAGCAAAACAAGATGATGAGCAGAAGAATGAGAAGTACAAGGTTTAAACCCAGATCCTGAATACAGCCTGTTACTGCTGTCTGTTTAAACAAAAATTTGTCAGTTCTAAGGGAAAACAAACAAAAATGTTTCCAGTGCTTCTTCTGAAAAGGAGAAAAAAGCAACAGCCAATGTCACTGCTATGAGAAAAAAGGTGTTTCTGTCAGATAAGGCACCAAGAGCACATTCCTCACTAAATCTCTCCCTGAGATGCCTAGCCTGTGTAGTGCTGTTACTAACCCCTTGCTCTGTAATCTCTCTGTATATATGTCTAATTTATCAGTTTCTTGTAGATTGTCAGCAGCCTGCTGCCTCCATACCGCCACACGGCTCACAACTAGCCAGGGGGCCAGATTGCCAGACTGTCAGGTAAACTCCACTAACTCTCCTCTCTTTGCACATAGCTGCATGCACGCCTGCCACCCCCATCCTCCTCCTCCTCCTCCTCCTCTCAGGCAAAAGCTCTTCACTTTTTCTCTAACAGCAAACCTTTAACAGCTTGAGGAACAGTGGTAATTTCTGCAGTGACAGTACCAACATGAGTCACAGAATTCATGCACTTGCTTCCCTGTAAAAATATGGAAAAAATGCCAAGCTGGATCTTGCAGCCCTCATTTGATATTTTGATGCAGTTTCTCAACGATGCCAAAGTAGTAATGAATTTATTTTGTTGCTAGAAAGATTTATTTAAATGGGAGACTTTTCATTTCAGGGGTAGGTGCAGGCTTCTCTTTTGTAAGGTGGCATTTTAAAGGCATTTGTGAGAATTTAGCAGACACTTCTAAGTTCTCCCTGACTTGGAAACCCAGACCTAAGGCAATCAGTTATTAACCTTGTTTTTAAAAGTAAACTCCTGGTGCCCTTGCTCATAGGTGGTGCAAAGGCCACATCATGCTTCTGGGATGGCTGAGTTAATCAAGGCACAACCCCAAACCTAAGCAAAGCAAAAAAACATTACATTAATTTTATCTGTTCATGGTACATTCTGTGCTAATATTCACTTATGTCTATGCTCTCATTTGAAATAATTTACATTGTTTTTAGGCCTTTGCCTGAATTGTAGTGACCAAGTAAGTTAGTGTCTCTCTTTTATTGCCTACGATGTGGAGGTACTATTATCTTCTTTACTATGTAAGAGCAATGTGAAAACTTTACTGAGAAGTTGGTGTAAACTCATCATAACTGGAAAGTATCATTTACTGATTTGCAGTTTGGAGTTCTACAGCTCACTGAAAAAAAATTACAAGTTACATTTAAAATCCTTAATATGCCAGTAAAGTGATGGTGCTGTATTTTTGATGTTAGAGCAATTTGAGATTAGCAATAGGTGCTTTGGAAACATGGAAGGTTAATGTCAACAAGTCTTATTTTAACCCTATTTAATTAAATTAAAGGCTATTCTGTTCCTTCCAGAGCTACTCTCCTAGTGGAGAGTATGCTCAACTACCATCCCTCTTTAAATGCTAACCAACAATTGCTTCTGTAATTTTAAAATATCTTCTCAGAATGGAAAACCTACCTGATTTGCTACTGGTGTACATTTATCTGCAAACATTACCTTCTTCTGATAATTTAAAATATAGTTAACATTTAAAAAACTTCAGGTCAGTCATCCTACAAACAACACACACACACACACACACACTTAGCTGAAAAACTGACTTTCAGGTGGCTATTGTTGTTTACCACTAGATTTGTACTCGTCTGGTGAAGTCAAAACAACACTGATTTTGATATATTCACACTGCTGCCTTGCTTGCCTCAGCAACATTACCTGCCCAGCTCTGTAAAGCAGTGAAGCATAACAATAGATTTGATGCAAGTCAGCATCATGACATAAATTGTTGTGTTGTTTAAATAAAGTAATTGGAATCTGGAGTAAAATTTGAGGGCACTTAAGGACCAATTAGGCTCACTGAGGTTTGGATTTTCTAAATGCAGCAGAGAAGGAAACCAGGAGCTTGTCCCACCATTCCTTGTCCCCTGACTGTCCCTGAAATCACCCATTTTGAGAGAGAGCTCTGCTTGTTTCTTAAAGTCTCCAATACCATTCTTGCAGTGATGTGAGCTCTCAGTGGCATTTCACTCAGGACCAAATAAGAGCTGGTTAAGGCTTGTGCTTTACACAGAAGTTTTCCACGTCCTGCAATGTCTAATCATGTTCAAACCGTGCACCTGACCATAGCACAGGCAGATTCACAGAGAGCTTTCCCTCATTCATTATCTATACTATGGTTTTTAAGTGGGACTTGTATAACTCTTGACATTTTTAGTAGTTGTGATTCCAGTGTGTAGTCTTTGGTAAATCTCACTCGATAAGCAATGCAGTTTCAAGCCAAATGAGACTCCAGGGCAGACCTACTTGATTCATTTTAGCTTTACATTGGTCTTTTTGCTTGAATCTGCATATTTCAACTGAAACTTGATTGGAGGATCTGTGAGAACACTCCTTAAGAGATTTTTTTAAATTAAACTGATGCAACAGTGCACAAAACTCTTGCTCTGGCTTCCGTGCATTACCTCAATTTCTAGGTCTAGGGATATGGGGCAAGCAACCAAATCCAGGCCTGCCCTGAAAATTACTGGATGTTGTTCCTCCTTCCCAGCACCAGTAGCTACCTGTCTGATGGACTATATTGGACAAGACTAAAATATTGCCATTATCCAATGTTAAAAAGAGCATATCCATGTTTGGATTGTATTCAGGTTTCTGTTGAATGCAGTGAAAACCTCATTTTCATTATCAGAAGCCAAAACTCTAGGCCCAAATTATCTATTAATAAAAAAAAAAACAAACCACAACTCCCCAGTACCTCAAATTAAATTAATATTGCCTTTTAATATGAAATAATGTTTTTATTTATAGAAAGTAGGAAATAAATTTTTAAAAAGGTAAAGTATGCAAATTAACACATGCAAAATTTCTACATTCTGAAAATATCATTGGTCTGTTTATATTTTCCTTTGCTGATTTGTTACAATTACAATCAATGCCAGACAATGTTGCATGTGAATGACATCTCTAAGCCAGAGCAGAGTACTTAGAGACACTGAGGGGCTTTGCACACCATTTTCCAGTTAATTTTAGAAATACATGATTAGTATTTTGAGTGCCAGGGAAAAAAATAAAAGAGCTGCATAAAGCCAGACAGTAATACTAACACAAGAAAAATTTCACAGACTTTATTCATCAATTGAATGAATACATCCCCAAAAGATACCAGCACTTAAAGAGATGTTCACAAAAAATCTGTAAAAACCAAAGGTTTTAAAAACTACACATATCCCATTGGGTGAATGTAACAAAGTTCTTCCTTTTTCTCTGTTTATAGTCAAAAACTCGAGTTCTTCCATGTCTCTGTCTTGCTTTGTGTTATTAATCTGCCCTGCCATCCTCTGCTGTCTGTGACTGCCAATGTGTCTGATAGCTCAGCTCCAGGATCTGCTGCCACCAGCCCCTCTACTGCCATAAAAAGCACATTGAATGCCACGGGTCACTTGCTGATTCTGATGTGTTTTTAGTGTATGTACTGCTACAGCAATTTGCATTAATGAACTGGATGAATTGTGTTTCTGAAGAGAAGAAGGTATAACAGCAGAGTTTTAGAAAAAGATTTAAATCTATTGGAGCTGCAGGTGATGTGGTTATATATGCTGCTATAAAGGTGCCTAATAGCCTTGACTTTTTTTTTTTCTCTTCCTAGTGCCCTGAATATTTATTATTGGTTGAAAAGGAAATAGCAAGACAAATTTTTTATTTCTTCTGTGCACAAAGTGTGCTTGTATTTCAAAGTAAGAAGCAATGCAGAATTACCAGGAAAATAAAATTAATAGAACTCTAAGCACAGTGCTTAGAATATCTCATCTGACCATAGCCTGGGATAGTCTGTAGTACAGTTTTTACAGTCATGGCTGGCTTTGTACTGAAGGTCATGCCATAAAGTTATTATGGCTGTTTATATTTGTGTAGAGGAGAATCTTATGTGTCTCCAAGAGGTTCTTTAGGCCACTGATGCTGTACATAACTAGTTGTAACTACAGCCATTTCCTCACCAGTCCTCTCCCTCAGAGCATGAGCATCTTTTGTTGCTTATTTTTAAAGTTAGGAAGGAAGCCCCAAAAGACAAACACATCTCTGCTAACGAGCAAGGAATGTGTACACTGAGTTTCTATTCCTCTCTGGCAATTGTAGGAGTCCTGTTTAAAAAGAAACAAGGCAGCAAGGGGGAAGAGTAAGCCAGTCTTGCAGGGTTGTGTAATCACCTCCTTGTTTGTCTTCCCCAAATGTGATGTTAAGATTTTAATTCAGTTTTCTGTCTCTGAAGGAATTAAGGCTAGTGCTTCTCCTAAGCCTATCTTGAAAACTTAGGAGGTGCTGAAGCCAGGAGCTGGCTTTTGATGAGAGGATAAGTTTGAGAGTAAATACAGAGCTTTTGGGTCAGTCTGCAGTCACTCCTGACACAGTCATTGGTGTGGAGCAGGTAAAGATCTCAATAAGGTCTCTCTGTGGATGCTGTATCTGCATGTGGCAGAATATGACAGAAGGAAAGGATGGATATAGCCATGGAAAGAATTACTTCTTCTGAGGGGTCATAGTCCATAACACTACTTTGGGACTGAACTATTAGACAGCTGGGCATAGAACAAAGCTTGTGGGATCATGAGCTTCTGTAACCCCCTCTCACCACCCATTTTGCAATGAGGAAACTCATCTTCAGGAGTATTAATGGAAAACAGACTCTAACTTAAGACATGCAATTTATATGCATGACCTTCAAAAGCATGCATACGATCTTCAAATGAGCCCAGAGGTGCAGGGACTGTAGCTCCTGTAGAATTGTAATATCTGTGTATTTGTGGTCAAAGCCTCCCAGATTTCTCTGATTTGAAAATGTGGACATTGCCATCAAGTTACTTAATGGTGGTAGTGCACACTCCTTTCTTTCTTCATTCAAACACAATGTCATCTCTTTGTTTCCTTGAGTAAATGCTGCGTGTGGAAACTAAAGACATTTTCAGTACCACTGGCATTTCCAGCAGCAGTTTTCCAAATACCTCTGGCATTTCAGATTGATTCATTTCCAGCAATAGGCTAATTGCATTCCTTCAGCCAGAACTCCAATAGTCTGTGCTGCAGAGATAATATGTAAAAGCACGGTTTCTAAAGAAGGAAAACAGAAAAGGCAAATTCTCTTGAAGACAGAGACATAAATGATGGTGCTTTATCATACATCACACTGTTGAGCTTGGAATAACTTCAACACTGTAGAACATCTGAAGCATTAGGGGAAAAAACTCTTCCCAGACACATTAAAGAACTGGGGGTTTTGGTATTTTTCTCTCTCTCTCATTTTTCTTTTCTTTTTTTTTTTTTTTTCCTTCTCTTTATAAATGAAATTTTCTTGCATTTTGTTTTGGTATCTTGTTTTTCTACAGCTCTGCACCAAGAAGTGGGGTGTGTTTGTGTTAGCTGCCCCTTTTCTTTGCTGCTACTCCAGCCCCTGTAAGCTGGTTCAGACCTCTCTGCACTATGTGTCAGTGAATGCTATAAATGAACTCTAGACAGGTGAATTAACATGTGAATGCTGTTATCAGACAAATTGTACATGAAAAACAGTCAAATGACAGAAATATATGACAGAATGAAAAGGATTCGAACAGCACAGAACCCCAAAGAAAACAAAACATAAGAGATTCCCACACTTATGGAGTGTAAATTACAAAATCTGTAATGGTTAAGGGGCCTGATGAGGAAGGCTTCACTGTTTTTGTACAGAGGAACTAGTAAATAAGTCAAATTCAGTAAGACATCACATGTTCACAGAGCTATGAAACCTGATTTCCAGCCTGGCACTGTCCTTCATTTCAAAAAGTCAATCAGCTGCATATAGAAAATCTTTAATACTCACGTAAAGATGGCACCTGCATCTTGTCCTTCAAATTTGCTCTCCCATTTCACAGATGCATTTTTTCTCCACACAATCTTTGCCATCCCAGCATGCAAACAGCAATTCTGTACAGGAACTGTGAAGTGGGATGTCTGGGCCACCTCACAAATGCATCCACGTGTCACTGACTTGCTGTGCACTGAGAGCTTTCTGTATGGATACTGTGTGTCTGAGGATACGGATTTAGAGATGAGGCTTCACCCCCTTTTAAAGTTCATTTCCAGCCCTGTACTATTTATGTGCTTGTAAAAAGTTTGCCTTGTATTTTAAGCGCTTTTTTCTCTTTTCTTTTTTAATTTTCAGTCCTAATGCTCTTCCAGAAGAGCAGCCACATTCCAGCTCTCAGTGTGCCCCTCTCAACTGTCTCTCTAAGCCTCCTCCTTACCCCTAATCTTCATATGCAACGTAAGAGAAAATGCAAACAGAGTGGAGCTCATGCAACAAAGGTTGGGGTTGTTCCCAGCAAGCGGGTAGACAATCCTGCCTTGTTGCTGCATTGGCAAGTCTGGATTCATATCCCCTGCTCTGGCAACTGAGGGAAGGTTGAGAAGAAGAACACAAAGCACAGAGCCCAACCTATCAAGAAGACTTTTTATGGTTCCTCTGATTGTACTCAAACTGTGCTATCACAACTGAAGTGTAGTGAAATTTAACATCTCGACAAAAATGTTCCTCCCAGCTGCTTGGCATTACCTCTGAAATGGTAAAGAGAGACTTAAGCCAATGTTAAAAAAATATGTTACAAAAATCCTACCCTCACATCCTCTAAGTTCAGCCATAGGAACCAGTTCAAATTTCTTTTTGTCTTCAAGGGTGTGATATTTATTTCTTACTTTATTTGCACCAGAATTTTGTGTTTATAAAATACAGTCCTTTTTTTTTTTTTTTTGTGAAAGTTGTATTTAACTAATTTTATTTTTTAAATCCAAGCAGAAATAGCTTCAGTGAAGAATGACTGTGTTAATATTAAAAAAGGCTTGTTGCATTGGCCAGCATATGGCCAATTTTTATTGCACAAAAATGTTGGAAATGGGTTGAATTGGAATGTTAACAATGACTGTATATTTTGCTGCTGCACTGATATTGTTTATGCACTTGTTTTTTTAATTCCTATTACACTAGCTTCTGGTTTTGTTCTAGCTCTTCACTGAAAGATAATTATTAAGCCTAAGAAGGAGATGAAAGGATAATGTACTGATTTGTTTTCAGTTGTTTGCTTGCATTGTAATTATACTTCTCGCATCATGAAATGGTGCTGTTTTTTGGGATTACTTTCTATTTGGTATCTGAGAAAGAAAATCTAAAATAAGTAAAATGCTGTGTGCTAATTGAAAACATTCTTTCCTCCCACTCCCATATTCAGGATCCTAGCTCGAGGCCTTACCAGGAAAGGCTAGTTTGAGTGGGGAAGTCGTGTGCATTTAGTGTGAAGTATTCTGTGGAGAAAGAACTCATGCAGGTAGGGTTGATGGTGTGGATCAAAGTCAGCAGGACTTTACTGTAGTGCATTTTTTCCTTGCCAAAAATCAACAGACACAGAACCTTAGCTCATGTCAGTTTATGACAAATACTCAGGTGATCAACACTACGCAGACTCTATCGCAACAGTGCACAGTGTTCCTAGTTAAAGATTCTTTCCTGTAAAAGCTGAGTAAGCCTGTTTTTTTCTTAAAAGCAGTGACTTTCAGAACAAAATCAAGGATAGAGGAATTTATTTTGCACAGTACCTGGCAGCAAGGGAAGTGGCTAAACAGAGGGTTGTGGTTCAGCATCTGTGGGTTTCCCCTTCGGTCATCAGCTGGAGAAACAAGTCTGCAGTGCTGCCTACTTGTTGGTAACTAGCAGGCTCCTTGTCTTGTTAGGTGGCCTTAATTTATTTACAGAAGAGAGGCTTGGATATTTCCACATGTCTTTATTCCTTTTCTGCAGCACATGTGTGACCGACAAGTGGGAAACACGGTACAGCCTAAGATACAGAGCAGCTGGGGGAAAAAAAATGCTGCAGGTGTGGCTGGAACAATTCTTTCAAATTCTGCCTGAATCAGAGAAAATGAAGTCAGTTTTTTTTAGTAACAGTGCTTACCAAATGTTACAATAAAGAAAACATCAGCAGAGGAAAGAATCGGTGACCACTCAGTGTGCCTAACAATTCATTATTACCATAGTACCAAGAACAAAGGTGCTGTAAATAGAAATATTTTATGTCATCAACAACGTCTGTCGTGTAACTTTGGCAAAGCAGCCGAGCTATAGTA
Source organism: Urocynchramus pylzowi (assembly GCA_013397555.1). Classification (NCBI taxonomy): domain Eukaryota; kingdom Metazoa; phylum Chordata; class Aves; order Passeriformes; family Fringillidae; genus Urocynchramus; species Urocynchramus pylzowi. Next base: position 421,396 of record VZRH01003997.1, read on the forward strand.
ACAAAACACTCAGAGATAGAGAAAATAGGAACAAACTGATACCCAGTCCTGATCAGATCAAACAGATAACACTCAGCAGTGTTTCGACTTTGGTTTCCATGGGGTTCACATGATTCTTCTCATACACCTTTGCATCCCTATTCAGTACCATAATTAAACTGCCTGTTGTCTTGTCATAGAAAGGTCAAGTGAAACCTTGTTCAGCTCCATCATGATGTCTGACACTGAGTTTAGCTGCTAGTTTGATTTTTTTAAAAAATCCCCACAGTATTTTGTCTGAGGCAAATTCAGCTTTCAAAAAGCATCTCCAGATTCCTGACCTTGTCTGACTGGTGTATGAATATCTGCATCCAACAAAGATAGCTACTGTATATTGTTAATAAGAGAAGGAGTTTGCATAGCACTTTGAATGCAGTTACCACTGACTGCACTTGGAATAGTTTTTCCTATTTTCATATCCAAATCAAAGGCATTTTCCTAAACTTTAGTTAATCAGTAGTTCAGTGAAATACATTTCCTTTCTATATAGATACAAATTTATTAGGGAAAATAAGGTATCAAGACAGTTTAGAAACATATGCATGTCCCTGAGGATCAAGAGTTATGAAAGAACATCCAGTGGTATAGAAGTTGTGGCCCTGTTTTGTAGAAATAAATGTTTTTATTCTCTTAAGTTTTAAATTTTTAATTCCTAAGTTTTAAATTTAAATTTTTTTATATGTGTTTAAATTTAATTGTTGGAAATGTGAGAGAACTAGAAACAAACCAGCTTCGATGTACAAATGGTTGTAGTTATTGCATTGTAAGTTACAAAACTCTGTAGGTCCCTGGGACAACTTTTGTCAGTTAACCAGTATAAAATAAAATAAAATACATACCTTGAACTTAAGATGAAAACCTCTTCTTTGTTATATATTGATTGATAATATATAAAACTTTGTGAGAGATTTTGTAGGAAATATTTACATGCAGACAAAACCAGAAACAAAAGCCTGGGGTTTTTTAAGGGTTGCAAAATATTACATTTTGCCCATTTAAAATTAGTTTATGTTGTGTTGATATCTATTCTGATTTTTAAGGATTCAGAAAAAATGATACATGTATTTGTAATGGTTGAGTATACTTAGAAACACTACTATGTTTTCTACCCAGTAAGGAAGCAATTCAAATCCTGCTCTGACTTTTGTGTCTGAAACACAGCTTTTGTTCTTTATGATGGCCTTGAAATTTCTTTGGATTTGAAATAGCTTACTCAAAATAGGGTCATTTAGGTCAAAACAGGTGCATTTTGGTTTGGGTTTTATTTTCTGATGCAGTGAAAAATTATTCCTTGTTCAGTGAAATGATCTGCTTGTGGAAGTCCAGTTAATAGGAAATGTGTGAGGAAAAGAAGAAAAGGAAAGAAATAGAAGAAAAAAAAACAAATATAAAAGGAGAAAAATATGAAAAATAAATTGTAAAATGTAATAGTACGGAAAAATATATTTTCTATCAGTCAGAACATATATGGAGGTTTTAAAGAAAGGACATGACTGTTTTTCATGCTAATTGTATAGAATTTTCTGCCTTCTAATTGGAGGCAGTAGTGATATTCTTTCTGATTGATCTGATTGACAGGTTGGCATCTCTGTGCTTTCTCTATCCACATTTTTCACAGTAAATTAATGTAATCATAGCTATACAGCAGAGTTTGTAGAATGAAACTACAATTAACGCTGCAAGTTTTAATGCCAAGTGGATTTTCAGTTTGTTTTTTATTTTAAAAACAATGATGAAGTTGTTTAAGCCATTTACCATATTACTATGTGTACATAAAGGAGATTATGTTATGAAATACAACCTCACTTATGAAATATGACCTCACCTATGAAGGCTGCTCACCATACTTATGTTGGAATTACTTAAGCAAGCTGTTAGTAAAATCTGGCCCAGTCCTTCCCACTGGGAATGACACCCAGAGTCCGGGCCCTAATTTTGGTACCAACCTTATTGTTCATCCTGCAATGCCAAAGTCAGTAGCTGTGCTGCCAGCTCCACTTATAGCTGGACTCATCATCATCATCATAAGGTATAGATTACACCAGCCTTTCTGAGGTCTGTTCCTTTCTTTGGCAGAAGATGCATATCCACTGAGGTTACAGTAAATTTCTTTCTTTTGTTCCTCAGAAATCTTTGTTTGAGAATGGCAGGGACTGATGTTTTACCTTTGAAGTATGATAATTGCTATAGTTACCTCTTTAAAAATTCCAGTCATCACTTCTTCTTCAGTTTTCCTTTGCTGTGTATGCAGTGAGTCTGAAAGGGATACTTTTAAGACGTTATTTAACCATTAAGGAGTTTTTTTTTAGTGTAATTAAGCATCCTGTGGAAAAGAAATAAAAAAGCAATTGCCTTTCGCCTTCAGGCACAAATACATCAAAATATGCAATGGAAAATGTGTGCATGACATTGTTAACATTGTGTAGCTTCTTCATATCCATAACTAAGCTAGAAAATTCTTATTTCTTGTGTGATATGCATATTCCTCTTGCTAGGAGGGCAAGAGAACTATCACAGAGAGTCTGTATCTTTCATTTGGAGGTGCACAGCTTAAATCCTTATTGGTTTTTAATCTGTGTCCTGTGGAGTTCTTGAAAATCCCCATTGAGAAATGTAATGGCAACCAAGTGACAAAGTGACAAAAGGTAAAGGAAAAATCCAATATTTCATTACTGGAGTTAATGTGTGGGCAGATTCTGGGTGATAGAGCCTTGTATTTCAAAACTGTTTTTCTACAAAGCTACTTGTTTTGATTATCATGATTTGCTGTAGAAGAATGGATAAGAGTGTATGTTTTTTCTCAGTGTTAGTAATCTGAGTTTTTATCGAATACGTGGTTGCTTGATTTCAAAAATATTTTGGGAAATCAATAAAGAGAAGCATTTGATAAAAGTTTCAAGTAGACTGGCTTGCTAGCTAGTTGGTATTTTATCAACTATGAACGAGAAATAAGAGTAATCTAGCTTATTTTATTATTATTTCTCCTGTTCACAGATATGGCTATGTGTGCTATGCCAGTGGTTAAATTAAGTCCATTTTATTACTTATTGCCCTATTGATTTTCAGCCCTGTGGTTTGACTGTTAAAGGGTTAATTAACTTGATCCTTTGTAAACAATTAAAAAAAAAAAGAAAACTGATGTTTTGTGACTTTTGTAATCTATTGAATGTTTCCATTTGCATGATGTTCTGTATTTAATGAACCATACAGATTGCTGTGTTCCTTTCAAAAGAGTTTTAGCATTGGTGGAGTTTGTGACAAACACAAATTTGTATACTGTATGTTTACTGCTGTAATAACTCAGCTACTCCTATGTTGAATTGAAATACGTTGTCCTGCCTTCTTGGGGTTAAATGATGAAGTGTTTCTAGGTGGTGAAGAATATAAAAGTATATATGTTCATTTGCTAAAGACTGAATATTGGAAACTCTTCTTGTTGCTACTTTATGCTAAAAGCAAAAAAGTTAAATAATTCTTGTTTCCAAAAATGCATCATTTATTTTTAAAATTGAAGCAATTCTCATGTTAACTTTTCCTTGTCCTTGTAGACAATCCTAGACTAATACCTTGTGAGGGATTCATAAAGTCTGTGCTTGTACATGTGTAATATGATCATGCAGTCAAATGGTTGGGAAAAACACTCTAGTGCTGAAGAAAAAATAATTAAAAGAAGCTGATATACTGATTCTTACATCTTTATGTTCCAATTAAAATTACAGTGTAATGCATAACTGTTCCAGTGAATAAACTGGCCATTTTTGTTCATTTAACACCATTCTGTCTGGTCTCCTTCTCTTTACAGCAGTTTGCAGTGCTTAGACTTAGAATTTCACAATCATTTCATTCTTAGAGATCAATCAAAAGTATCAAAGAGGAAATTAAGAAGGAAATCAACATTAAAGGAAAAGGGAATCAGAATTAAAGCCAAGATGCCTCCTCTGTTTTCTGAGTTTGAGGCAGATACTAAAATACCTTTTCCCCATATAGTGTTTCCAGCAGATTTGAGTGATCTCTGAAATGCTGCAACATCTGCATAAACTTTCAGCACAAGAATGCTCTGTAAGATGCAAACCTCCATCCTTGGGGGGTGTGGAAGCAAAAGAGCTGAAGTCAATATAAATTTGCCTTGGGAGTGCTGCACCATACCTGCTTTCTTACAGTAAGAAACATCCTTTCCCCTTGCAGAAGAGCCATGCTCTGAAAGCTAAGAGGTGAAAATCACCCCACACTGATCCAGGAGCTCGGCCCTGGCAGGAAGGTGGCTGCTGCAGTTCCTCCAGTGAACCTTGCTGTTCACAGGGTCCCTGAGGGGTAGAAAATGTCCAGTTTTAGAAGTGGGTCAGGAGGATGGTGGAGGAAGGATTGCATCTCCAAGCTTGCTGTGGTGTTTGACTCAGTGGGAGCTGTTGGACAGCTGGGCTGGTTTTTGGCTGGCTGGGGAGGTGCTTTGGCTAGAAATACAAATTGTGCCTGGTGACAGAAATGGAGACCAAGGGCTGTTATTTGTCTAGGTTCTTCCCACTTGTCTCTTTTCTTCCTTTTTCTCACCTAGCAGAGGTTCTCCCACATTATCTTTGCCCATTGCAAAGATATGCCCATTGCAAGAAATGCCTTGGGCAACAAGTGTTCCAGGATCATTTAGCAGAAGTGTGCCTGCTAGAATTTTTTGCACTGGGTACTCCTCTTTTTCAATTTTGAATTAAGGGTTTCTGTGAGTTGAAAAAAGAAGGGGAAAGAAGACTTCTCTTCTTCAGCATGTTTTGAAAGCTGTTTCACAGAGGACTACCCCTTGTGAGGATGTTCTGATTTTAAAGATGGTTTGAGAAACTTCTAACCAATAGTGCTTCTTCCCCTTCTGTGTCATCCCTTCAGCTGGTCCTGTGCAGGACTCTGAGAGGCAATGGTATGGGTAAGGTCACTGAAATAAACTGGGGGAAAAACCAAACAAACTGAAAAAACCCTCAAAAATATGACTTTTGTTTCCAAAGAAAATGTTTATATAATTTCTGCCTTGGGAAGAAGCATTACTCCATATTCTGGAGCAGGAGGTAGCTTCTGACCGTTGAACTGTTGGTTTTCTGCTATATACACACCAGATTTTAATGGGAAAGATCCTGAAGCTAAAGTTTACAGTGACTGTAGCAGCAATTCTTGGTTTCTAGCAACTTCCCTTAATAAATCCTGCAGTTATGCATAAAGAAATGCAGAGCACTTCCAGTTGTACCTAAAGGCAGCAGGAGCTGTGGTTTGACTCTCCTAACACTATAAAACACTGACAGGGCACTGGCAAGTGAGGTATGCAGGAAAAAAATTACAGCATAATTTTGAACAATGTTGAAACCTAGGTTTCATTTCACCAATAATAAGAACAGAGATACTAATTATGGGGACAGCCTGACAGCCACATCTTCTAGCAGCCTAGGAATGACAAACATGGAAGATTTTTATATAGAACAAGATGGAGGGGGAAAATGGAGCTAAAATAGATAGTCATAATTATGTGCATCCTGGGAAAAATTATTTGGAATAAAGCCAGTTCTCATCTATTTGTTTATGGTAAAGGCACAGGCACAACTGCTTTCTTTTCAGTAGAAGGTTTGAGTGATTGCCTGGATGGAAGAAGAAAGTCTTAACTTTGCACAAAAATAAGGCTCAGTGCTATAGTTGTCAACTCAGCAGAAGCTTAATAAACCAGTAAAAAATATTGACCTTTGGAAGATGGATTTTCTTTCTTCTTGACTAGAGTGGTATATTAGAAAACACATATTTCCTTCATTATTATTTATATATTCTCTTGTATCACAGTGGAAGTATCTAACTTCAGGAATATGATTTCTTGGCTGATTTTAGAGAAAAAAAAATTATTGTAATAACAATTTATGATTGAGTAAATATTATTTGTGAGAAAACTCTATATGAGGGGGGGGAAGAAGGACTTTCATATCCCTTAACTGAGTTATCAGGAAACTTTGGAAATAAATAGTGAGATGGTTGTTTCCATTTACATTAATTCATAGGATTTCCTACCTGTGGAGGGTTTTAATATTTTTAAGCATTGATTATGTCTCTCAAGGAAATTCATTTCTGCTATTCAATGCTGTCATATTGGTTGAAGTATTAAAACTGAAGCTATTTACTCAGATTGGAAACATGGAAACATGGAAAGTGACACTGAGTGCAGAGCTTCCTTGAAGAGCAAATTCTGAGTGTAGAGGATGTGAGGCCCATATTTGGTGACCAGTTTGTGATTCAACTTCAGCCTTGCAAACCATAACATTAGAATTTACATACATGAACTCAATAAAAATACCAACAATCTAGAATTCCTACACTTCTGAAAAAGAAAATGCCTCTGTGAAGCCACCATGGCTTTCAGAGGTTTTTGTTATCTTAGACAAATACAGAGTAACTCTTTTTATCTTCAGAGCACTCTATGCATATTAATTCTTTCCCAAAACATCTCTGCAAATTGGGTGTTATCTCTCACCTACAGATAGGCAAATTAAGAGTGTGTGATGGGAAAACATCAACAGTCAATGAAGTGATTATGTGTAATCCTTCACCTCTCCACATACCTCGCCCTGCACACACTAAATACCAAAGTGGTTTTAGGTGTGGGCAGGAAGGTGAGTTATGTACTCCATGTGGTACATACACTGCCCCAGAACCTGCATTGCTCTAGTGCTGGAGTTGGTTCAGAGCTTTTTTCCTATTTCTGCAGTGCTTAGTTTTGTTAGAACCTCACTATAAATAGCTGGAGTTTAACATCCTCTTGCTGGTTTTAATTTCTGTAGACCTATGCCCTCCTTCTGACTGTCTGCCAGACTTGTAAACCAAAATGGCAATTTGACTCACCAGACCCGAGACAAAAATAATGCCTGAATATGGGAAAACTTTTCTTTCCCTAACAATGATAGCTCAGTAAAATATAGATGCTCTTATTCTGGTAAAGAGCATGAATTTCCTTTTAAGTGACTACAACCCATTAAAAGGGTGTTCAAAACCATGAATATAAATCTGTGACAAAGCACAAATGGAGGTTCTGGAGGTTCAGTTTATCTCTGCTGGAATATAAAGACATGGCACATTTCATTATGGAAAGGTACAGCCATTTGCAGTGCATAAAGCCTTTCATAGATACACATGATAAAGATTGTTTGAAGTACTAAGCTCCAAAATTAGACAACGTTAGATCTCTGGGGGCAAAAATAAGTATTAAAAATTATAAGTATGAATAGAATGTTATTTTTTTAGATTCAGGATAAAACAGCAAGTTGAAGTGGAATATGAGCAGCATTTCCATTTCACAGTCATATAATAATAACATTTTATCCCAGAAACATCCAAGGGAGTCTGTGGAGTGCAGAACAGAATGGAGGAAAACAAGGGAGAAAAACTTAAGAGGAGTCTGCAAATGCAGCAACAGCTTTGAAGTCTTTCTGTTTTAAGTCATCATAAATTATTAAGAAGTGTGCTGAAACTCCTGTGCATGTACCATATGCCTTTTTAAAAGTAATATGAAGTACCTGACAGCTTGGTTTTTACAACAAGGAAAAGAAACCCCAAAGTTAGGGCAGTATTGCAATATTGAGAGGGGTATATTTTCTTCCAGAGCTGAAAGTTATAATTAGGCCTTTATTTTCACAACATGTTTTATCAGCCATATGCTCTACCTGTGTTGATTTGTTAAGCAGAGAACCAAAACATTTTGCTTTACTGTTTAGGTAAGTGTTCACTGAGGGACTATGGTTAATATTTAATGTATCCTGTACCTTAGCAGTACATGACTCTTCAAACAAAGCACCTCTCCTATGGAGACAGACAGAGGGAGTTGGGGTTGTTCAGCCTGGAGGAGAGAAGGCTCCAAGGAAATCTTAGAGCATCTTCCCACTAAACCCCACTTAAAGTGAAGTGTTTCAAATGACCATGTATTTTTAATTTTTTTTTTTTTTTTTAACCTGGCTGTTGATTGTCACTACAGAATAAAAGAGGAAATAGAGAAGCAGAACATTTTCTGGAGCATAGCTTGCTTTCTCTCTCCTTTCTGCTAACATGACCTTATGGAAGTTTGTTTTTGCCTGTAGTTATTGCAAGCAAAGCTAAAGCACTGTTGCTAATGGTATCTAAATGGCTGACATCAATTGGGTAGCGAGACACATTTCATTAATCTGTGGTGATGATAATGAAGAATATTCCAACTTCTAAAAGCAATCAGTCTCTGTTAAATGAGGGCTGCTCTGCAAGACTTACCTAACAAAACTGATTAGAGGGAGCAATTACTCCCTCTAAGCAGCAATCCTTCATTAAAACTAAGGGAAGGGTTTGCTACCTTTATCTCAGTGTATTTTCGGTATATTCCAAGAATTTGCTTGCAACAGACAACATGCTTCTGTGCTGCAAAAAAAAGGGGTGAGACAAAATTACCAACAAAGCAATATGTAGCAGGGATGTTTCTTCCTTTAATTATCATACTACTGTTCTTGCAAAGCTACATGTTAGCACCCTTCTGTGTGATAGAGAGAGAAACCTTGGCTCTGGGGGGATATAAATAGGATTCTTTATTACAGTAGCTGGAAGTGAACAAAACCTACTGCTGGATAGTCCCCATCATTATCTTCAATGGGGCCCAAAATGACAACAGGGAGAAAGAGATTAAACACAACATTGTTCCCTCTTACACAGTCAAGCAAGGCAGAACAGAGATTTGTATTGTATTATATTTTATTATATCAGAAGCATGGTTTGGATGAAAGAAGCCTGCCATAGATTTTCTTCTGATGGCTATCTACCCATCCAGTTTTGTTCCAGCAGTTAATACTTGGGATTTGTCTGACCCCTCTTAGATTGCTTGTCGTGGGTTACTTCTGATGTTTGACCCCAATTCCCACTGTTGACCCTGCAGCTCCTTCCTAAGATATGGCAGTAAGTCACAAAATAGCCCAAGTGCATTTTTTGGTGCAAACCAGCATAATGCCACACATTGAGGCTCCTCACCCTGTTCTGACACACACACACACAGGGTGCTGTGTGAGGAACAAGCACCAGATCTCAGTCCCTCTCCTGTTTGCAAGAACAGTAGTATGATAATTAAAGGAAGAAACATCCCTGCTACATATTCCTCTTTATAAGCCACTCCCCAGGCTAAGCCTGAGCAGAGCCTGCAGCCTCAGGCTGAAAGTCACATTGAGTGCTGGGTCCTGCGTTTGCTTGCATCACGATTTGGGGCAGGTCGAGTATCTGCCTCAAATTCGCTTGCTTAGCCTGTGGATCAGTGTCACACACTGCAGTGGCTTTGTGCATTGTAGCTGCTGCTGCTGTTGGAAGGGACTTTTCATCTGGAATGTGCATGAGGGTCTGAGATGAGTGAAATTTTTCTCTAATTAGTATCCTACTCAATCTTCTGCTCTACCGGTTCTTGTTCTTCATTATACTGCCCTGCTGGCAGAACTGGTTTGTGGCTTAAATGCAGTTCACAGAAGATTCAAACTGTCTGATGAATTAAAGAATAACTTATGCAGGACTTCACTTGGTTACCTATGTATCTAATATGGATTTTCTATATTATATATATTCTAATACAGTTTTTATTTGGAGTTTCATACCTCACAGAAAGGCAGCTCTCTCTCTCAGACCTCTGAGAAGGTACTGTCTAAATCAGTTAGAAATAAACTATAAACAAGTTGATGTTTTTAATGTTTAGTGCTGAGTTCATGCATCTTCTCTCTCAGGGTCCTGTGGATTAATGCTCTGAAAATATGTTACCACACAGATTTTCTGTGGGGTGCAGCACAAGATGGTACTCAGAGAAATCAAAGCTAGATGCCTTGAACTGAATCATGTAACAGATTTGTAGTCCAACTATGGAGAAAGTAAAGTTAAATTCCAGCAGAAATAAAGAATCTTGACCAATGGCAACAACAGAAATGGTCTCACTCGAGGAGTTAGTGAAAATCAAGTCTCCTGAAGGTTGCTTCCATTAGTAAAAGATTAATCCAAAGAGGTTTACTGGAGGAACAATGGTTTTCGTGCAAAGTGATGCATTTGTTTTCTCACAAACGAAACAAAGATTGCCTATAGAGTCCTGTTTCCCTGGATGCTTTGGGTCTCCAGCAGCACTAGATGAATGCTTCCACGACTTTTACACACCAGAAGCTCTCTTTCAACTTTTTCTTGGGGCTGTCTTGCCAGCTGTCCTTGCTCTCCTTCTCCACCTCTATGTGCTTCTGCAGGGCTCCTGTTGCTGCTCCCACATGCAGACAAGGTACAGTTAAATCAAATCTGCACCACTGCATTTCTCACCGCTCCCACAAAAGCCTTGGAGCTGGATGGCCCAGCTATTGCCCACACTGGGCTGGCTGTGGCTTGCTGGAGCCCAGGCACCAGAGGGGTGTGTAACTCCTCCTGCACTTTTCCTGGGGTGGGAGGTGTGCTGCAAGGCTCTTAGCCAAGCAGTGCCATTTTCTGCCCTTGATATATTTTAAGTAGCATTGACGGTACTGTCTACATGTGAGCTTATTTTTCTGTTCTCAGATCCCTTCTCCAGTTATTACACTAATCTTTTAATCATTTAGGGTGATGTTTTCCAAGACAATACTTATCTCTGATTGACCTTCCACACTTAACATGTTTTTCCTTTTGCTGACCTTGCTGAAGGACTCTCTCTCTGTGCCCGGAGATGGAGAACAAGAGGGATTGAGAGTGTACAGAAAAGGAGGAAGGTTGTGCCAGAAGGGGAGGAAGTTTTTTGCCCTGTCAAAGCAGGCGGAACAGAGCAGTTGCTGGTGTACAGCAGCTCAGAGCCAGCTTGAACCAGCTGCTCCAGGTCTGTGTGTAACTAGCTGAAAAGAAGAGAGACAGTAAGCTACTCTGGGAACCCTGCACCACGCTGCAGCGTACAAATGCTCTGCAATTACTGTGAATTTACTGTCTGCCTGGATTTCTTCTACCACAGGCTGTCACCTCACCACTTTAAATATGTCAGCCTGCTTCAGGGGGATTTTCTCAAGAAAAGGAGCTTTTGTGACCAATTTTCCGATTCCACGGAGTTGGCATGAGTCTCTTTTCTGAGGTGACCTTTATTTTCCAGAGTGACACTGTAATAAGCTACCACTCACTGATAACATCACAGAGAACAAAATTAGCACAGTTCCTACAATTTGGTTAAGATTTGTAGGGTGTGTTTGGCCTTGCTTCCTTAGCTGCTTTCCTTCCAGCAGCAAAGCTCCGTGTTTAAAGAGGCAAGTACAAAGTTCAGTGATAAGTGATACATGCATGTCCATATGCCCAGCCCTAGTCAGGTGACTGAAGTCAGGACATAAATTGGTCTTTTATCTCTGAGTCACTGCTTTTTTGTGTGTGTTTATAAAAGTCAAACCTAATGTTTGCAATTGCAAGCAGATGAAAAGGATCCAGGTGATCTGGCTGCTTCTTTTTTATCGGGAACTGAAGGGGGTTCAGTTCAGTACAGGGTGGCTGTAAGATATCAAGCCTCTTTTGGCAGAGAATTATTACAGAGACCAAAAGAGTGAGATCATTGGCACATGGTGGCAGATGTCCCAGCTGCACCAGTTGTTCTCCCCCTGCTCACTGCTGACACTGAAAGCAGAAGATCCACTCATTTGGCTTCCACTTCATGATCCTTCATTACTGCATGTGTGGTTTGGGAAAACCACCACATCCTCTCTCTCCTGCTGTGCCTCCCAGGTGTCAGACACTGCTGGTGCTTCACACAGGTGAAACCACCCAGCAGGTGGTGTGTTACTGTCCTGCATGCCAAGAAAGCCTCCTGGAAAAGACTCAGCAGGATCCTCACCCTGTAGCACAGGGCTTTGGAGGAAGCTGATGCCCCATCTCGTGGTTCCCCCCTGCAGATGTGGCTGCACTGTACACATGGCTCTGTGGGTGCTGACAAAGCTTATCCTGTCCCTTGGGACTCAAGGAAGTTGTGAAGTCAGCAGTTACCAGAGCAGTCCCTAAAATCTCATTTTGGAATATGTAAAAGCCTAAGAGTGGCTGTATGTGTCAAATGAAAGGTCTTGCCTGCCCACTTCCCATCTCTGATAGTGGGGAAAAAGAGATGTAAGAGCAGAGTAAGTACAGAGGGGTATTTCCCCAAAATATTCTCTCAAGCCCCAGCAATTCATGGTTTCCTGGCAACTAAAGGTTGTGTTGGACTGCTGCCAAAGGGATACCATGCCTGGAGTATAGCTGACTGCACCCTTTTGTGAGGAAATCCTCCAACTACAGCTGAGGGCAAATGAGGCAGCATGTTCCAAAACAGGAGGCCACCTTTAGGGAAGCCCTAAAACCTTGGGTTTCCAAAGGTGAGGAAATCCCTGTGTAGTGGGAGCACTGTTTCTCAACTGGTTTGCCCCAAACTGCACCGCGTCAAGCTCCCTGGCAGACTTCAAAGCTCTGGACAGGCTGCTCTCACAGCGGCACAGGTGGAGGTGCTCCTCCTCTGAACATCGTGTTTTGGTTAAGCAGGCAAACAGGTGCTCTCAGACCCTGTTGCTGTAGAAGTGATTGCAATCTCAGAGCAGCACAGCCTGCTGATTGCCTTTCTCATTGATGAAAATTTAGAGGCTTTGGCAAAGAGGCAAGAGCTTTGGCCTGGATGGAGTTATTATTGATGAAAGAATTGCAGCTCCATCCCTGGCATCAAAACTCACTTTTAAGTGCTGAGACTCAGAGATGCCTTTGAGAACGTTCTGTCGGACACGGGGGATCGCGTTACGGGCAGCTCGTTTGATGTGCAGCGATGTCAGGTACAGCGTCTGACAGGACATTGCGGAGGTGAGCGGGGCAGAGCGCGGCCGGCCCAGGCGGCTCTCCCGCAGGAACGGGAACGGCAGCGGGGCCGGGGTCTCCCGGCGAGGCTCGGGGAGGAAGCAGAGCGGGTGCGGTGCCCGCGGGGGGAACTTGCGGCTTGGGCACCCGGCTCGGCGAAAGCCACCGCGCATCCCCGGGCCGGGCCGGGCGCGGAGGGCCGTGCCTCGCCATGCAGGCGGGGAGCCTCGGGCAGGGATCGAGGGCAGGGCTGCGGGAGGCGGTGCCCGGCCAGGTGCCGGCCAGGGAAGGGCGGGTCGGGGAGCGGCGGCAGGTGAGGGCCGAGCGAT